>CM053027.1:133436134-133859839 GCA_028564925.1 Lithobates sylvaticus
AGTGGTTTGAGCAGCTTATTACCCTTCAGCTACTGATGGAGTATTCCTACACAGCCTGTCATCACATAAGAAATGTAGTGCTCTATTCAATCATCACAGAGGTCTTGCATTGACTTAAAGAGTCCTGTGCTTATGTATGAGAAAGTTGCAACCACACAGAATATCAGTGAAACCTGTATCTTATCATCTTCAGCATATACAGTATATGTCCTAAAAACTTCCCTCAAACTGTTTTATTAATGTTCTTTTATCTATTCTTGTTCCTAACAGTTATACATCCTATGATTACATAAGCCAATGGAAATCCAGTCAAAATATATAGACCATGAGATACCCAGCCATCATATTGGATTCCTGATTTACATGGGCATCATATAGAGGATCCATACATCATTGACAATCCCTGTGAAGAGCATTTATAATATACAAAGCAGCTTGATGCTACCAATTGTTAATCTTTTGTAGCTCTGACATAATTTCTTCAGGAAATTAAGACAATCAAGAAAAACAACCTCACACCCTTAGGATGGCTGATATAGTGTTTATATTCCTTGTATATGTTGTGAACACACAATCATAACCAATACATTGTAATTCAATATGACTGTATGTTAGAATACTGTGTTGAATAAACTAAATAAAACAGATTTAATGTGGTTGTAAACCCTTTACAACCACTTTAAACTACAGGCAAGCCTATAATTAGGCTTGTCTGTAGCTGCACTGGATATCTGCTAAACCTGCACGGTTTAGGAGATATCCCTGTATTTGCGTGTGCCGACGTCATGCGGCACATGCACACTTAAGCCAACTGAAGCAATGGCATGTCAGTGGCTTCCGCACATGAATGGGAGTGACGTCATCGCAGGTCCGGCTAACTGTTTTTATTTTATTTTTTGAAGGAGGGTTTACTTCCTCTTTAAAATATTCTAAAAACATGAAAACTTACATCCTCTACATAACATATTTTTAGAGTACATTTTAAAGAATTACAAATGTTTTATGTTAATAAAATAAGTTAATAAGTGCTACAAACTTTGCAATGGATAAGAGACTATTAGATGTAAATCAGATAATCAGATAATAAATTGTGTTTACCACTACCAGGTAAGTTCAATTTCACATTTAAATGTTCCAAAATTGTAGCAATTTAATAGCAAGAGATAAAAAATATAAAAATGATTTTGCTTCGGTTGATGATGTGTTTGCATCCTTAATGACATGAAAATAAACAGTTCAATAATTTGCTGCAATGCCAGGTACGGGATGTAAGCTATTACAAATTTAATAGGTGTTATATTTTATTTTTTATTTCAGGTTTTTCTTCATTTTGGAGATGAAGTGGAAGACTAGAACACATATAACACAGTTTACTTTGTATAGCAATTTGATTTTTGAGGCAATAAAAATATATTTGTATTGAAATCTTGTTTCAAACTTCCTAAATGCTTTCTATTGTTTATTTGTTTTCTTACAAAATTATTTCTGGACAAAGTAATACTTACTGATGATGCCCTTGCAATAGCAATTCATTATGCCTTCTGTCAGTAACAGTCTGCTTTCTGTAGTAAGCCCTGGCTGGCTCTGATGTCATCAGGGTGCCTTGCTTCTGCTTTTAAGGTTACCAACACCTAAGACATCATGCACACAAGCGTATTAAAATGCTTCCCTCTATGCTGGATATTTCTGCCAGAAACTGGCAGGAAAATGTGGCATATTTACATGCCTTTTTACCTCTTGGTGTCAGGAAAACCTGTCAGAAGTTTGATGTGGCACCATTTTACAATGCATTTTTGCATGTAGCACTGAAGTCAATGGGCCCTCTAAATGTGACACACGAATATGCGTAAAAACATGTGCACTCCCTTGCACCTGCAGAGCCTAAGTCATAATTTTAGACAATTTATTTATGTCAGAAGCCTGAACTGTCTTTTTTTTTTTTTACACAAAAAGTTTTGAAAATATTGAAGTTATGTTAACAATAATCAGCATATCAATTGAAATGGTATCCATGACATATTTGTATGATGATGTGATATAGGTTGTTAGTGAAGCATGAGTCATGGCATGATGAATGGAGAAATACCGTTCGAAGTTATAGTTAGTAAGGGTCAAACAACTATAATAATGGTAGTAGTATCATTAAGACCAGTATCATCAGGTCTAGCAATGGTTGTAATGGTGTGACTAATGCGGCGTACACACGAAGGGACAATCCCGCGGGATTATCCTCTGGACTGAAGTCCAGCGGATAATCCCCTCGTGTGTGGGCGCCGGCGGACTTTTTGGCGCCAAAGTACGGCGGACTAAAGTTTCAGGTTTTGTTTTCAAATTATCCGCTGGACTTGGAAGTCCAGCGGACAATCCCGCCGTTAGTGGGCAAGTCCGCGGGACTTTTGAAATGAAGGGACTTGCCGCTCATCGGCAAGTCCGTTCATTTAGCACGTGACTTCAGGTTACGTAGCTAGCGTAGGCAGTTACTGCCGCCGCGCTAGCTCCGTGACCTGGCATGGATTTAAAGGGAATCCCCACGCCGAAAAAACGGCGTGAGGGTTCCCCCCAAATCCATGTCAGACCCTCATCCGAGCACGCAGCCTGGCAGGCCAGGAAAGGGGTGGGGACGAACGAGCGCCCCCCCCCTCCTGAGCCGTACCAGGCCGCGTGCCCTCAACATGGGGGGTGCCCTGGGGAAAGGGGGGCCGTGCGGCCCCCCCACCCCAAAGCACCTTGTCCCCATGTTGATGAGGACAAGGGCCTCTTCCCGACAACCCTGGCCGTTGGTTGTCGGGGTCTGCGGGCGGGGGCTTATCGGAATCTGGGAGCCCCCTTTAATAAGGGGCCCCCCAGATACCGGCCCCCCACCCTATGTGAATGAGTATGGGGTACGATGTACCCCTACCCATTCACCTAAGGTGTAAAATGTAAAGTAAAAAAAAACACCCACACTTTTGAAAAAATAGTTTATTGCACTGCTCCGGGGTCTTCTTCCGTCTTGGGGGTCTTCTCGCCGGACTCCCCCGCCATTTACCAAGCTCTTTTACCGAGCGAGGGGAGTCCGGCTACCTTCTTCGTCGTCGCCGCCGTCTGGGGGTCTCGATCCGCCTTCGGGGGTCTTCTTCCGTCTTGGGGGTCTTCTCGCCGGACTCCTCCCCTCTCTTCTGCTCTTTTACCTAGCTCTTTCACGAGGGGAGGAGTCCGGCTACCTTCTTCGTCGTCGCCGCCGTCGTCTGGGGGTCTCGATCCGCCTTCGGGGGTCTTCCGGGGGTCTCTTCTGTTCTTGCGGCGGTCGTCGTCTTCCGCGCCGCCGGCGCCTTGTCCTTCTTCTTGTCCTTCTTGTTCTTCTTCTTCTTCCGATGTTGACCCGTCGCTGTCTCTGCCCGGAATGCCTGTGCCGATCTGCGCTCGGACTTATATAGGGACATGGGGGACAGGGTCACATGTTCATGTCACATGGTGACCCCGCCCCCTTGCGATGTCACAGTCCCAGCATCCTCCGGGACTGTGACAACACAAGGGGGCGGGGTCACCATGTGACATGTGCATGTGACCCTGTCCCCCATGTCCCTATATAAGTCCGAGCGCAGATCGGCACAGGCATTCCGGGCAGAGACAGCGACGGGTCAACATCGGAAGAAGAAGAAGAACAAGAAGGACAAGAAGAAGGACAAGGCGCCGGCGGCGCGGAAGACGACGACCGCCGCAAGAACAGAAGAGACCCCCGGAAGACCCCCGAAGGCGGATCGAGACCCCCAGACGACGGCGGCGACGACGAAGAAGGTAGCCGGACTCCTCCCCTCATGAAAGAGCTAGGTAAAAGAGCAGAAGAGAGGGGAGGAGTCCGGCGAGAAGACCCCCAAGACGGAAGAAGACCCCCGAAGGCGGATCGAGACCCCCAGACGGCGGCGACGACGAAGAAGGTAGCCGGACTCCCCTCGCTCGGTAAAAGAGCTTGGTAAATGGCGGGGGAGTTCGGCGAGAAGACCCCCAAGACGGAAGAAGACCCCCGGAGCAGTGCAATAAACTATTTTTTCAAAAGTGTGGGTGTTTTTTTTTTACTTTACATTTTACACCTTAGGTGAATGGGTAGGGGTACATCGTACCCCATACTCATTCACATAGGGTGGGGGGCCGGTATCTGGGGGGCCCCTTATTAAAGGGGGCTCCCAGATTCCGATAAGCCCCCGCCCGCAGACCCCGACAACCAACGGCCAGGGTTGTCGGGAAGAGGCCCTTGTCCTCATCAACATGGGGACAAGGTGCTTTGGGGTGGGGGGGCCGCACGGCCCCCCTTTCCCCAGGGCACCCCCCCATGTTGAGGGCACGCGGCCTGGTACGGCTCAGGAGGGGGGGGGGCGCTCGTTCGTCCCCACCCCTTTCCTGGCCTGCCAGGCTGCGTGCTCGGATGAGGGTCTGACATGGATTTGGGGGGAACCCCCACGCCGTTTTTTCGGCGTGGGGATTCCCTTTAAATCCATGCCAGCTTGCGGAGCTAGCGCGGCGGCATTTACTGCCTACGCTAGCTACGTAACCTGAAGTTACGTTCGAAATGAACGGACTGCTCCGTGTGTGGGCAAGTCCGTTCATTTTCAAAAGTCCCGCGGACTTTTGGCCGGCGGATTATCCGCTGGAGAAGTCCGTGCGTGTGTGGGCAAGTCCACACCCTCGGAAAGTCCAGCGGACCTAGCCGGAAAGTCCAGCGGATTGTCCGCTGGACTTAGGTCCGCCGGGAAAAGTCCGTACGTGTGTACGAGGCATAATCTTGACCCATATTATCGTAAAAGAGTTACTAATTAAATGTGGTGAGATGCATACATTTTTCGGAATTGTAGATAGGGAAAAGAAAAGAGAAGGTGAGAAAAAAAAAGAGGGGGAGAACAGGGGGTAAAAGAATATAGAATAGGGGAAGGTAAGGGAAGGGGTGGGGGTACAGACCGCTCTCTGATCCATTGCCCCTATCTGAGATAAATGGACAGAGTCTTCTGTCAGGTAGTATGGATAGTTGTGTCAGATAAAGGAAAGTAGGAGCTATAGCTCTCGGTAGTCTTGAATCTAGTCCAGCAAGCCCAGATGTTTGTGAATGTTTGTATACGTTCTTGGGAGGTATGGATCAATTCCTCCATCTTCTCTAGCTTAGAGATCCTGATAAGCCATTCCCTGATTGATGGTATATTTTTGGATCACCAGTGAACAGGAATACGGAGTCTAGCTGCATTGACCATGTGCATAGCAAGTGATTTGTGATAGTCCTTCTTAGGAAGAGTCATGTGGTGTAAAAGATATTGTGCAGGGTTGTAGTCCAGAGTGTACGTGGTGACTGGTGCCCTTAGGGCATGTATTTCCCTCCAGTATGGTTGGAGTTAAGTACACTCCCACCAGAAGTGGAGCATGGAGCCTTCTGCTTTCTTGCACCTCCAGCAAACATTTTGAATTGTAGGGGAGAATGTGTGAATTCGAGCTGGGGTTCTATACCATTTAGTTGCAATTTTGTAGCAGTTTTCCTGAATCCCTACATTCAGTGAACCCCTGTGTGTGTATTTGTAGATGTCGTCCCAGTTTTCATCAGTGAGCGTCAGTTATAGGTCCCTTTCCCAGGATATACGTGAAGCATCCTTTATGGAGGGGAGGGGTCTTCTGATATTAGATGTCTTTGTGGCGATTTACATGAGCACAGGGATTCAAATTATGTGAGTTGCCTATTCCTTGTGGTAAATGGGTCCTGCGATGTAAGTAAGTGTCTCAGCTGTCTGTAAGTCCAAAAGGGGAATGAGTTGGTACATGATGTAGACACTAAGTCTTCGTATGAACGTATACATCCTTTATGGAAAAATTGGTGTGCTTGTACTTCCTCGTGGAGCCATTCCTGTTGTAGGAATGTGTTTGATTCCCCAGGGGGGAATCAGTATTTCCCCTTATGAAAGTTAACGGACCTGGGTGCGAGGAACGTTTGAAAGAGCACATTGTCTTTTTGAAAGCTACCAATGAGGGATAAATGAGGGGGTGTGTCCTTAGGGTCTGAGGCAAGAGGAAAGGTGTCAGCTAGGGGAATATGTGTGTTGGAGTGTGTGTGTCAAGAATTTTCTAAAGGGACTTTGCTGTCCACGATCCTAGTCAGATGGCAGGGTAGATAATATTTGTAGACTGGTAGTCTGATCCCACCTTTAGTTTTTGTATGTGTGAGGTGTGTATATTTGATGCGTGGGGCAGTGTTCTTCCATATGAATGTAATGCATGTTTTCTTATATAGTGCAAAAAAAAAGGGGGGAGCTGGATTGGGACCATCTGCATTAGGTAGAGTAGGCTGAGAAGAATAATCATTTTTATTAGGGCCGAGCGTACAAACCAGGATACGTTGAGGTTTGCCCAATCCTTCAGATCCGATTGGATCTTGGAAAGCGCTGATAGGAAATTATGGTTGTAAAGGTCAGATATTTTCCTGGTGATTTGGATGCCAAGGTAGGTAATGGCCTCCTTTTCCCAAAAATTGGGAAGAATTCCTGACACTGGGTTACTTCTTGTAGGGGGAGAGAGACGTTCAGGGCATGTGATTTGGAATAGTTGATTTTGAGATTTGCCAGATCTCCAAAATGTTTTATGTGTTTCAATAAGTTGGATAAGGATAATTAAGGTGATTGTAAAGAGAGGAGAATATCATCAGCGAAAGCTGCGACTTTGAATTCTCTGTTTGCTATGGTGATTCCCTTAATGTCTGAGTTGGCTCTCAGTCTGTTTAAGAGGGGTTCTAATGACAAAATGAAAATCAGAGGGGATAATGGACATCCTTGCCGTGTCCCATTGCTTATGGTAAAGGCATTCGACAGATAGGCATTCACTTTTACCCTCGCTGAGGGAGTGGAGTATAATACGTTAATATGTGCATACATGCGAGGTAGGAGTCCGACTCCTTTCAATACCTCTTGCATGTAATCCCAAGCCACTCTGTTTAACGCCTTCTCCGCATCAAGGGAGAGGAAGAAACCCTGGGTCTCAGACGAGGTAAGCCAGTGATGAAGGTTTAATGTACGTATGGTGTAGTCTCTTGCCTCCCTACCCGGTATGAAACCTACTTGATCAGAGGAGATAAAATTTGGTATGAGAGGAAGTAACCTGTTAGCTAACATATTGACATATAGTTTTATGTCCATATTGAGCAATGAAATGGGTCTGTAGTTGGATACTTGTGTAGGGTCCTTACCCTCTTTCGAGATGACTGCTACATGGGCTTCTAGCATTCTGCTTGGGGAAGTTTAGGGGTTAGCAAGTGTATTGAATGTCGCTAACATCTTAGGTGATAAGACATCCAGGAAACATTTGTAACATTGAAGTGGGAGGCCATCAGGTCCCGATCTTTTACCTACTTTCATTTGTTTTATGGCAGTACATAGTTCCTTCGCAGAAATAGGACTTTCCATAACTTCAGCCTGCTGGGTGGGGATTGGTTTGGGACAATATTGGGCAAGGAAATCCTTGATTTGAGTGGAAAGGGGGTCTGTGGAGTTTGGGCCTGGGTTGTCATGCATTAGATTATAAAGCTTGGAGTAGAAAGTTTCAAATTGTTTGGCTATATCTTCATTTTTGGAGAAAAAGCGTGCCTTTGTTATCTCGTATATGATGGATCATAGACGAAGATTTATCTGTCTGTATCGTGCGCACCAGTAGCCTCCCGCTTTTGTTACAGTGTTCATAGAACACTTTTTGTTTGAAAATATAGCATCTCCTGGTGTGTTTCCCTAATTCATCTAGCAGTGTGGAACGTGTGTGCATTAAGTCCTGAAGTGTTGCTTGTGAGGACGATTGTTTATGGGAGATTTTTAAGCGTTTCATGTTGTCGACCAATGATTTGATCTGTTCCTGCTGTCTCTTTTTTGTTTTTGTTGCTAAGGATATAAGTTTCCCACTTTATGACACACTTATGAGCTTCCCATAGCGTGATGGATGTAATGTCTTGGGTAGAGTTCCCCTTGAAGTATAATTGGATTTGGGAGTGCATCTACTTTATTGTTTCTGGGTCTTTTAGTAAAGAGGGATTTAGTTGCCAATATTTGGTTGTATGTGTTGATTCAGGAAGTGTAATGGGGTGATGGTCGGATAAGAACATTGGTTCTATTGAGGCTTGTGTGAGGAGTTATAGATCTGTTTGGGTGAGAAAGAAATAATCTATTCTAGAGTATTTTTGGTGTGGTGGTGAGTAAAAAGTGTAGTCCTTGTCGGTTGGGAACATGGTATGCCAGGTGTCATGCAGTGATAGACTTTGTAATTGTAATTTGATCTGGCGGAGTGCTCGGTACGAAAGTGTGGTTGTACCTGAGGAGGTATCAATAGCTGGGTTTAGTGGCACGTTGAAGTCACCCCCTAACAAGACCACATCTTCTTGGAATGAGGACAAAAGATCACACGTTTTCCTAAAATAGGAGACTTTGGGGGTTATTTACGAAAGGCAAATCCACTTTGCACTAGAAGTGCAAACTACAAGTGCAAAGAGCACTTGAAATTGCACTGAAAGTGCACTTGGAAGTGCAGTCGCTGTAGATCCAAGGGTGACATGCAAGGAAAATAAAAAACATCATTTTAGCTTGCACATGATTGGATGATAAAATCAGCAGAGTTTCCCCTCATTTTAGATCTACCCCTCAAATTTACAGCGACTGCACTTCCAAGTGCACTTTCAGTGCAATTTCAAGTGCACTTTACACTGGTAGTTTACACTTGTAGTGCAAAGTGGATTTGCGTTTCGTAAATAACCCCCTTGGTGTTCATTAGGGCAGTACACATTTGCAAGTGTGATTGGTTTGGATGTAAAGATACCTTTGATAAAAATGTATCTGCCTTCTGGGTCCACTAGGGAGTCTGATAGATGGAAGTCAGAGTGTTTGGAGATGAGAATGGATACCCCTTTGGTTTTAGAACCTGGGTTTGTGGCATGTAATGCCGTTTGGTAGACATGATTGGTTAGCTTAAGTACAGGGTCCGATCGGAAATGTGTTTCTTGAAGGAGGAGAAAATAGGCCTTTTGTTTAGTCAGTGCTGACAGTACCTGTGACCTTTTTTTCTGGGAGGTTTACACCTTTTACATTGAGCGAGAAACTTTTCAAGGACAACTGTTTTTTTAATTATCGGTTCTTTCTGCATAGCGTATGGTGTTAAGTATCACTGCAGTTGTATCTGGATATAGTGGTTTCCTTATGGTAGCCTCTGAGTGGTCGAAAGGGAGAGCGGTCCCAGGTTGTAGAGAGGTGATGGTTCAGGGGTGTAAGGGAAGAGAGAGGGGGGAAAGGGGTGAGGGATAGGGGAAGGCGTAAGAGAGAGTGAGAGTTAAGGTGATAAAATAACAGGGGGTTTCAGAGATAAGGTGTGGAAGTAGCACGATGTTTGGGTACACAAACTATGTGTATAGGAGGATACCAGAGGTGGGCGTAGGCACTCTATTCCACTTAGTGGGGAGTATCCAGTGTGTCAGCTAGTGTCCACAAGGACTGCTGTGAGGGGACAGTGGTGTGAAAAGGAATCAAGTGCCTTTGCACTAAAGAGGACAAGAGAGATATATAGATAAGGCATGGGATATAAGAGGGGATGTCCGGTTCTTGGGTTACCCTAATGCCTCGTACACATGATCGGACTTTCCGACAACAAAACCGTGGATTTTTGTTCAAAGGATGTTGGCTCCAACTTGTCTTGCATACGCACGGTCACACAAATGTTGGCCAACAATTACAAACGTAGTGACATACAAGACGTACGTGATATCTCTATTACGAACGCTAGCTATATCTCCGGCTCGTACTTGATCCAGAGACTGCGTGGACTTTTGTCTGAAGGACTTGTGTACACACGATCGGAAAGTCTGACAACAAACATTTGTTGACAGAAAATTTGAGAACCTGCTAACCAACATTCATTGGTGGAAATTCTGACAACAAATGTTCGATGGAGCATACGCATTGTCAGACTTTCTGCCAACAATCTCACATAAAACATTTGTTGTCGAAAAATCCGATCGTGTGTACGGGGCATTAGAGTTAGTTACTGGCTTCGGTACAGAGAAGTTAATCAGTCAACTTTTAAATCTGCTGCTTAGAAATTGTTCCATTGGGTTAAATAGTATTTAAACAGTATAGCATAGAAGTATAAACAGTATAGTATAGAAGTATAAACAGTATAGTATAGAAGCAGAGTAATAACAAGAAACAAATATATAAATAGCCCCATAATTCTGTGCAACCTCATATGTGGAAGGAAGACACTTAAGTACATTCCATTGAGTAGACTATCTGGCTTATTGGTTTATTAAGAGGATTGCCACGATGCATTGGGCTCATGTCATTAACCACATGGGTAGGTATGCTGCTGATAAGTAGCCCTTGTGAAGGATGGTGGCCCTTAAAACGCTGTTTGTCAAGAACAAGGTGAAGCTCATAACTTGCCATTGCTCAATGATCCCCACTTTAGAAGTACAGACCAGAGAGCAAGGGCTGATGAGTATGTCTATTGTCTAAGGTCTATGTTTATTAGACAGGGATTAGATGCATGTACTCCTGAAGTTGGGAGACACATGTTCGTTCTGCTGGGAGTATGATATATAGCAACAGAAGAGTGGGCGGGAAAACATTAGTACCACTAAGTTAAGTTTGGTCGACTTGGTAAAGTCCTCGAGGAGGGGAATAAAATGGGATGATCATTTTGCCTTTTCTAAGTAGCTTTTAGCTGTCCCTGTTTGTCGTGGTTAATATGTGTGCTCCATTTTAGAAGCCTTTTAAAACACATTAATCTAGGATAGTGATATAAAAGGCATATGGCAGGAGCATAGGAGCAGCCTCAGCCCATGCCGGGAAGACCTCGTACTCATCATATTGTTAGGAAGAATCTGGTTTAATACAATGGTAATTATGGGATATATCTGGTGGTAAGTATATATAGGTAATTAATTGGGTATATATTAATTCTGACCGGCTAAGGCTCAGGCCCCTCCCCGTCCGCTCCCGTAGGCATTCCAGTGTACATGGGTACAGTACGAACAATACAAATTTGTCTAGTTGGGTGAGAGGAGGGGAAAAAAAAGAGGGAGGGGGACCTACATTGTGTGTAGTCAGATCCCCCACTTAGATTGTTCATCCACTAGTTTCAGTATTTTGATGTGGATGGAGGATGTTGAGTGGTCTCGAGGAAGATTTATTACCATGTGGTGTGGAGGTGACATGGATGGTTAATGTCTCAGTTATAGGTGATGACCATCTGGGGCTTGGTGTTTAAATAAGGGTCAGCATTACCTGTGGGTAAGACATATGAGGCTCAGGTCAGCAGTTCCATTCGGCATCATGTGTGGTTGAAGTCTTCACGAAGCATAAGGAGTCCGGTGAGATCAGGTGCTTTAACAGAATTATGAGAGCAAACAAACAGTCAGTATTAGGAACAAATGTTAGTAGCACTTATAAGCAAGCTGATTCAAATTTTTTTCAAACAGGGTTAGGCATCATTCCGCTCCCGTTGGGGAGTCGCGACTAACCCCAGACTGCATAGGGGTAGGTCTCTGTGTGAAAGTTGGTATCCGGGAGACATGGGGTCTAATCTGTGGCGTCTGGATCATTGTCTTTGAGCCTTCGGTGAGGGCTTATGGGAGACCAGTTTCCATGGCTCTGTGGGGAAGTAAAAGGCATACCATTCAGGAAGATCAATCTGAGGTATATCGAGTTGCTCGCAGAAGGCAGGGAGGTCTTCCTGTGTCTGGAGGAGTGCAGTGTGGCCTCTAGCGGAGGCAGAGAGACAGAATGGAAACTTCCATTTATACTGAATGTTGCGAAAGCGCAGAGCCTCCAGCAGGGGGCACAGTGCACGTCTGTTCTGCAATGTTATTTGAGAAAGATCATGGAACAATTTAATGTCTGTGCCATTAAATAAAATGCGGCCTCTTTCTCTAGCTTTACAGAGTATTTATTCCTTGCGAAGGAAGTTAACAATGCAGCATACAGTCCCTTGAGTCCCGGGAGGCCATTCCCGTAGCATACACGTGACATCACCAGGCTCCTCCTCCCGACGCGTTGCCTTTATCAAGGGATGTGACATCCCTTGATAAAGTCACGTGACCGTGATGCAACGCGTCGGGAGGAGGAGCCTGGTGACGTCACGTGTATGCTACAGGAATAGCCGAGTCTACACGAAGTGAGGACAAGCAGGGCACACAGCCCATAGAAGCCTGACTGTAACACAGCTGCCGTTGAAGTGCTGGGTGCATGTGAGTAGGATAGAGAACACACACTCACTTGATACATTATACAGAGCCCTGCACAATGGCTGTTTTTCTTTCTTATTTTCTCTATATGTAAATGGGAAACTAACAATAAGAAGTAAAAATCAGAATCACTGGAAAGATACAGGCGAGTATGTCAAAGATGCACAAAGTGTTCGATTCCTCAGCCACATCCGATGCAAATCTGTAACATAAACGTATACAACCAAGATATAATTATACTGTCAGAAAGCATGAATCAGACCGAGACAGAAGTGCAGTTAAAATCACACTTGTATAATAATAGTAGTAGTAAAAGGTAAACAAAGCAACGTAGTCAATTAATAGCCAGAGTTCTGTAACCGGAACGGACAGGCAAGAAAATCAGGAAACCGGAGAATCAGCTTAGTGGAACAGCAAGAAGGATCAGGAACCAGAAGGGACATCAACCAATCGAGTCTTCAACAGGTACACAGGGAAGAGGCTTTGTAGGTATGACAGAAATAATACGCTCGTCAAACAAGACTCATTCAAGCAGTTGTGGTGCGTTAATGTGCAATTAAAGCAGGCGGTGAAGAGGCAATATGTCTCCTCAGTGCCTGTCAAATGTTCTCTGAAGAGTAATCCAAATACTGACTGCTTTTCAAAGAGTAAATCATATGTGAACAAGCCCTTATTTTTTTTGAATTTTTATTTTTTCTTAAATGTTTTAGTTTTTTGTTTATTTATTTATAAATGTTTTCACTGCCCTGTTGGGGGGCTTTGGTGAAATACCTGGGGTCTAAACAGACCCCTGGTGTCTCACTTTTGAGATAGCGAAAGGGACCGGGGACAGATCTTCCCTAGTCCCTTTCTCTGCAGCCTCAGCTGCACTGGACAGTGAATGAATGGTAAGTGGCTTCCTGTTCATACCCAAACTGAACTTTGTGCATTACCACTAAAAAGGATTTATTAAAATAGATAAAAACAGCAAAATTACTACTCACAAACGAGTACACGGTATAGGCAACTACATGGGTGGATGAACACGTCCACTGCTATGAACTTCAAACCTCGATTCTTAGATACCGGGAGGATCTGATGCTTCCTCTAGTGAATGGCTGACGCGTTTCAGGGGAGCACCCCTTTCCTCAGAGCCTACAAGCGGGCAATGGTCTCGTCTCCCCCCATTTTATTCTACTCTCCTTTTATAGGGAGGGTGTACAGGATGTGGGGTATTGTTTGGCCAGCCTGGGAACGAGACGTGGTTCGACCGGAAGTTGCGGGTGGAGCGCAAATACACCCGCACTTCCGGATTGGAGCCGCCAGCTATCCAGCCACTCGTGGGAACTACTGAGCTGATGGGGAACACGCCGGTCAAGGATCTGCGTATGGTAAGCAGATTCCTCATATCCTGAGAAGCCCTGGTGGTTTTGGGATGTCACTGGAGGTCCATCTGGACATTTGGCTGGATATATAGAGGTACCTTTCATAACAATGCAATCAATCATATACTGAATGGGAGATGGGAGTGCCTATGAGGATGAGGGGGTGGGGGAGGGGTTAAGTGCCCGACCACGCCCACCTGTACACCCTCCCTATAAAAGGAGAGTATAATAAAATGGGGGGAGACGAGACCATTGCCCGCTTGTAGGCTCTGAGGAAAGGGGTGCTCCCCTGAAACGCGTCAGCAATTCACTAGAGGAAGCATCAGATCCTCCCGGTATCTAAGAATCGAGGTTTGAAGTTCATAGCAGTGGACGTGTTCATCCACCCATGTAGTTGCCTATACCGTGTACTCGTTTTTGAGTAGTAACTTTGCTGTTTTTATCTATTTTAATAAAGCCTTTTTAGTGGTAATGCACAAAGGTCGGTGCGCCCTTCTGTTTTTCTTGTTTCCTTAGTGTTTATGAAAACCCATTGTTCAGAGGAGGGCTGCAAGATTTTGGACATTACCTTGAGGAACTATACATATATACTTTTTCACGAACCAAGAGACTAGACACCAGAGCGCAGGAGAATTTGTTGTGTGCATACCCAAACTGAAGCATAGTAAACACATTTTACTATGCTTCAGTAATGAACAGACACAGGAGCGATCGGTATCGCTGTGTTCATTCAGGAAAGAAAATCCCTGATAAATTACATATTTAATGGCCCCTTCCCCTGCTCTCCATACTGAAATTATATCTGAGTGCCCACAGCAGCTGCCGCTGGAGAGGAGGGAAGCCAGCAGCACTGGAGGGGTGGCACACAGGAGGGCCCAGACAGTGGGTGGAAGGGGCAGATATTACAACCGATCCCCCTGCAGTGCACCGGAGGGATTTATAAGAGTCACAATGCAGTACAGCTGGTCCTCCTGCTCAGCAGGTCAATTTTGAACTGATGGGGCTCAGGCCTGGTACAGGAGGGCCACCTGTACTGCCTTATCAGCAACCCTGAGTGTCCTGGTAATATTTGGAGTAAGTGAAAGCAAACCAGGGGTGTCAAGTGTGTCTACACTTCTCTTCCCTGTGGTGCAAAGAGGCCATACCTTCTTCCATGTGACTAATAGCATTAACTTTAGTGAACCACGGTGTGGTATTCAGATTTTTCCAGGTGAAGAGTATGCAGAGGGTATGTCAGATATTTACAGAAAGGCCACTGCTTCCAAACAGAGAGCCAGGTCCTTCTCTACAATGTGCTGACTGGGGACATGCTTTTTTACTTAGGCTGATGTCCTCAACAGAAAGCAAATTGTAAGAAATAGAACACCTTTTGTTTTAATACAACTGGAATGTATTTAGCTGATCTAAATTAAAGGTTAATTTTAAAGAGCTTAAAGTTCATAATGGTTTAAGGGAAAAATATAAAAGATGAAAGAGCATACACATAATTATAGTGCAAGATAGCAGTAAAGAACACTCCATCTAAGGCAAAAAAAAATGTTTCGAGTTCTACCTTAATATTGATTCAAAGATTAAGATCTCTTTTAAACCGAGTTCATGTTTTATCCCTTAAAATTCAGGTATATACATATATATTAAAGTTGTGCTACACAAACGGTGCCACTTTATTTCTAAACATTCATGGACTGTACTGGCATGCTGTAAAACACAGAAAAAAGGCAACGGAAAGCACTGGAATGCAAAAATGTATAGTACAGTGAAAAAAAGCAGTAAAGTATAAGAAAAAAAGCATCAGCAATGCATCCGGAAACATATCAAACACACAATAAAATCGCACCGACCCCCAGTACAGTGGGGAAAAAAAATGGATAAAAAAGGAAGAAAAAAAAAAGCATCTGGGATGCATCCAGAAACGCATCAAAAACACATTATAAATGCAACAAAAATGCACCTGAACGCATCAAAATCAAGTTACAAATGCGCATGCAGAAACACATCCAGAATGGATCTAGACTGCGTTTTTGTGGTGTACACCATCCCTCAGTGTTAACACAGTATATGTTACTTTCTCAAAATAGAAGTATGACCAAAGCTTTTTGGGTCACAGGAGTGCACTTGGGTCACTTGTGGGTCACAGGAGTGCACCTACTTTTGCTCTACTGCTATTGCCCACTATCAACTAACATCACAGATCAGTCTCTGGAAGGATCCATACCATATTGTCTGGATCCACTTAGCTACCTGATTGACAGCTGGCTTCGGCTCTGACAGTCATCGCTCTCAACTCCAAGCTGACTGAGAACTGAGCATTCAGCGGTCATTTGATCCCTCATTTCTCAAGCTTAGAGCATGCATGGGACAGCTGCAGGATAAAAATCAATGCTACTGCATAGAGGTGAGTATAAGGTTATTTTTTTTATGTACTGTCTGTCATCGGTATTTGTTTTTGTGAGATTGGTTACATACCCCTCTCCATATATTTTTACTACCAAACAATGGACAACAGTAATTAGACAACATATTGTAAAACATGTACATCTGCAAGTCATAGATTTATAATATTTACAACAATATAATGTGCCATGTAACTGTACAGTATATTTACTACAGTAACTGGACATCAATGTAACCCAAATAATGTTGATGACAATTAAAACTAGTCCCGAAGCTATATTATTTACTAAAAAGTCTATTTTAATTACCAGACTGAAGAAAAATAAAGTGATATAATCTATCACACAGTTCATTCCTACCACATGATCAATCTTATCTGGTGACAAACGTCCAGTCAGCATTTTTAGCTGTGTACTTGATGCAGTATTAATGACATTGGAAAGACTTAGAAAGGGAAAACCATGTTAAGTGGATTCATGAATTTTTATTATGCTGAAAAGCAATTCTTTCTACTTTCCTCTTTTTAAACATATACTGACTTCCCTTATTCATTTACATTATTATACATTTTGTATTTATTTACATTTATCATGAATTATATTTAATTTATTAAGTATTGATTAGAGGGCAAGCCTAGGCAGCAAGAAATAAAGGGCATGGTCTAACACAGATCATCCAATTAATAATTACTATATTAATTGTCGAAATAGTTGTATACTAATAGTGCAGTAGATCCTGGCACCACAATATTTTTTTACAGATCACCCAAAGCAAAGAATCAATTTCAGCCTGTGGACTCTCACTGAGGGGGGGTTACTAAATTTGGAGAGTGCAAAATCTGGTGCAGAGACCAATCATTTTCCAGGTTTTATTGCCAAAGCTTAACTGAACAAGCTGAAGTTAGAAGCTGATTAGCTACCATGCACAACTGCACCAGATTCTGAGTGCTCCAGTTTTTATCCCCCTATAAATGTTTTCAATGTTTTCAAGCAACACTTTCACTAGGATAACTTTTTTTTAGTAGGGCTAACCTGTAAAGAAAACAGTTATAACTTTCCTGCTCCATAGTCCATACCACAAATCTTTCCTGGCTTGAAGAGCTATGCAGTCCAAAAAATGTTCAGCGCTGATGCACTTCTAGCTGTGTCAGATGTCTGCTTCTCACCTCTATGCTGCGGTTCCTTCCACCCACAGGACCAAATATTAATGTAGCAGCCTGTGGATAGACATGAATCCCGATGGAAGACCAATCATTCAACACCCAAAGAAGTAGGCCAGATTATGTGGATTTATCTGTCAATTTAGTGCCACGATGGAGGTAAGATCAGCAGCACAGGATAAAGAACAGATATTAACACTTTTCTTTACAGGCAGGCCTTATTCAATTAAGTTAAATCAGAGTAAATGTCAGAGTCCCTTTAATGTTAGAGTGACACCTAGAGAACTTCCCCATGCTATCTTGCTGCTTTCCTACCCCATATATGATTTTCCAAACCTGTTGCACAGAATCGCATTTGTCATCAGGCCTCGTTTTAGAAAAAACGGGATCAGCTTGCATGGCAGGGTGAATTAATTAATATGCTCTGAATAGGAAAACGTGAATTTGTTCAAACTACTATTATAAAAACCTCCTGGAAGAACATATCCAATAACAAAAATTGAAAAAATTTCATTTCTTCAAACATTTAGGCCAATATGTATTCTGCTACATATTTTTGGTAAAAAAAAAAATCCCAATAAGCATTAGACATGTGCAATAGTTTTCGTCCGAATGCATTTTCATCCTGAATTTCGGGGATTTTCGCGTTCGTTTTAACAAACGATAACGAACGTGCAGAATCCGAAATCCGAAAGATCCGACATAAACAAATGCTATTTTCGTTTTGTTTCAACAACAGTTCGATATAGATAGAAGATTTGACATGACGGTGACAATAGCGATCTGTGTCTATCAAACCTGCGGTCGAATGTGCCTAACCTAACTCTATTAGTCCAAGATTATTTGACATAGAGAGAAAAGATTGGACATTATAGAGACATGAAGATTTGACGAAGCAGCTAAAAACATACGATCGCCACAAACGGACATTTATGGTCAAATGCTCCGCCCATAGACTATAGAAGAATTCTTATGCTGGTTGACTAGTAATAATAATTAGTAACTATAATTATTACTAGTCACATAACATTAGAATTCTACTATAGCTTGTGGGTGGAGCATTCGACCGGAAATGTACGATTGCGGAGTCGTACAGTTTAGCTGCTTTGTTTAATCTTCTTAGAACATTCGACAGACACCATAAGCCTTCAATGACAGATTTGACCTTAATTAATTCGGATTTTCAGACGAATGCATTTTTAAACGAAACAAAATAAATAAAAAGGAATTTCGGGAGTAACTAAATAAATTTATTTTTCAGACGAAAACGAAATTTCAAAATTAAATATTTCAGTGTGCACATGTCTAAAAAGAATAGATTTATTGGTTTGCACAAAAGTTATAGCATCTAAAAACTATAGGATATTTTTATTTATTTATGTTTAAAATGTTTTACTAGTAACGGCGGTGATAAGTGACTTATAGCGGGACTGCGATATTACGACAGACATTCTGTCACTAACTGACACTTTTGACACTTTTTGGGAACCAGTGACGCTAATGCAGTGTTTAGTGCTAAAAATATGCACTGTACTAATGACACTGGCTGTAAAAGAGTTAACATTAGGGGGCAATATAAGGTTATCTGTGTGCCTAGCCAGTGTTTATGTGAACTGTGTGAGAGGCTTTTACTAGAGGAAGAGATGGAATTTATTCCCTGCTTCGCAGGGGCACAAACTCTATCCCTTTCCAGCTCTCAGAACTGCAATCTGCCTTGTTTACATAGGCAGATCTCCATTCTGAGTCTCTGCCGGCAGGTGCCTCTACCCAGAGGTGTGGGATTATGTATATATATGTGATCCTGCGCACAGCTGCCACCCTGCCACCCTGTAGCAGTAAAACTGCTAGAGGGCGGTCAGTAAGTAGTTAAATAAGATCTAAATTGTTCCTTGTAGACTACATCTTACTACCCCATTGTATATCCAATACTTTTTGGGTGGGGAAGCTGAGGGTGCTTATATCTGATGACACTGTCAAGCTGGCCATAGAAAGACAGAGATTTTCGATCCATTTGTAGACATCCCTGTTTAAAAGAAGTCAATGGTTAGATTTACTTTTTTTCAAATGGGAATGTTAGAAAACTTTTGTCTATTAGCTAGCTGCAGCCATTGATTAGCTCCATTGATTAGCATATTCTAATAAATTCACAACTTTGTTATGAAAATGTTCATCATTTTAAAATTCACAACATTGTTATGAAAATGTTCACAATTTTTATTAGTATAAAATGTTGAACAAACATAAAATACAGACCAACTACACAGTATCACATTATTATATCAAGATATACATCATTGCGTCTGTGTAGCCACTCCCACAAGTTACTAATACTTCATTAGTTTGCTATGACACAAACATCTCACACATATCAAGTCATATAGTGAGAGTGGTAAAGTTTAGCGCATTTCCTTTATTTTTATGGTTATCATTCTTAATGGGATGTGGTGCTATTTTATAGGTATTAAATTGAAGGGTTATATTAAAATCACGATTATGGTCAGAATTAGTTCCCATATTATCTATAGTATTTAGTAGAGTAATATCAAAGAACCCCTTAATGTTATCACTAGGCAACTGACCCTTGATAATTAATTTACTGATATACAGACAGAGCATGTTACCATGACCATAACTATTGCTGATAACTTTAGTAAAGTAATGCTATCTTTTGAAGCCTTTATAGATAACATTAATCATGCATGCTATGTGAGAAAAATGTATTCTTTATGCGCTATAATATGGGGCACATTTTCTGGGAAGTTTTGGTTTCCATGGGTGAACTATATTAATGTGCAAGGATTAAAGATTACAACCTTCTTTGGGAAACTACTTTACCTAGTGCAAAATGTGTCAGTATAGAACTTGTTCCTGATGTTTTTTTTTTTTTTTGGAAGAACGTTAATTAGCATCTTGATGTGTGGCGTGTCAGGACTGGGCTCAGCCCTTCCTTCTCTGAGCTGGCCGCTAATTGCCAGCTCCTATCTCTCTCCACAGTTACTCAGCTGTTGATGATCCTGCTCGTCAGTCCTACCTACTTAAGCTGTCCAGTCCAGAGGAGCTCTGCCTTCACCTTGGTCACATCGTAAGAAACAAGAAACAATCTCCTGCATTCCTGTTTAAAAACTGGCTTTGCTGACATCCCTTATGGCTCCAGATCCTGCTTCTGGCTTGGCTGACTATCCATTCTGGTTACTGAATTTTGGCTATGTTTTGACTACGTTTGTACTTTTTACTTTTATTATTAAACAAGTGTGATTTAACTGTACTTCTGTCTTGGTCTGATTTCATGGTTTCTGATATGGAGTTCCTGTTGCTGATGTGTTGATAAAGCTATGGTCTTTTTGCTTCTTTCTTTTTCCCATCTTGTAACAGTATTAGGTTGCACCTGCCTTATTTTTCTTTGCTTGTAAACGTTCCCCCTACATGAAACTATAGATTACATAACTGCAGTTATGACACCTTTTACATTTAAAGCTTAACTTGGGGTAAAATACAAAGGTTGCCCTTGTAGCATGGCTCCCTCAGCCCCCCACCCCACACACACTGTAAAGGTTAAATGCTCATTTTTGTCTAGGACTACGCAACTGCACGACGGGTCCCCCTGAAGATGCTTCTTATCATAGCTCCATCAATCACAGGCACCAGTGCTCTGGCATTGTAAGGATTCTGAAGACCCGTCCACCTTGCATTTAACCCGTGCAGTGTATGGAGTTTTTTTCCTTAGTTTGTTTGTGTTTTTCTCATCCTGTTGCTACACACAAAGGAGTCTATTTATATAATATTTGTTGGATGAATGTCACACACATTTCTGCAGGGTGAATGGAATTTCCTCATATTTTCTGTAATAGATTAATTTATATGATTTCCAGCTCCATCTAGTAGTCAAAATGAGAAAATATACTGCATTTTGGCGACTAGTTGGAGCTGACTATTAAAGGATAAATTATATTACAGGAAATATGAGAAAAAAATATCAAAACTCCAAGAATACGTTTTTCCTAACTTCCATGTGTGGAATTCGTCCAAGAGATTTTTATAAATAGACGCCATACTGCAGGACTTACAGTATATTTGAAGCTTCTTTGGAAATGCGTATGCTCCAGTGAAGGCGGAATGTTACACTTTTACTACAGAGATCACAACAAAACATACCAGCATTAACTGCTTGTTGTCAAGCTTAGGTTCATGCAGCAAAGGCTGAGAATGTTTCAGCTGAACTAGGAAATAGACATTTGCAATTCGTTTTGTTCCAAATTAGTTTTTTTTAACAAATTTCGTCAAATTCGTTAATTCGGAAAAATCCAAATTAACGAAAACCTGTTTAACAAATTTTTCCGAATATTTGTGAATTCGATAAATTCGTAAATTAGAAAATTCGTAAATTCAAATATTTGTAAATTAGAAATTAGAAAACCTGAAAATTCGAAAATCTGAAATAATAACTAACTAATAAATTATAGGTACTGGAATTTCCTTTCAAATTTGTCTGGTAGTGAATGTAACAAATACAAATTTATCCAAAGTTCCGAATTATCTGAAATAGCAAATGCTGTATCTAAACGCATGGAACGTAACAAATTAATAATAAATAATAAAAATAAAAAGTTTATTATTTATTATTAATTTGTTCCATTCCATTTGTTTAGATTTGGCATTCGTTATTTTGGATAATTCGTAACCAAATTTTAAAGAAAATTCCAATGCCTATAATTTAATAGTTAGTTATTATTAGTTAGTTAGTTAGTGATTATTTCAAATTTTAGAATTTTCATTCGTTCAAATTTTCAGATTTTTTTTCTTATTTTCGGATTTTCGAATTTACGAAATTACACATTTTCAAATTTACTAATTTGACCTGAAAAACGACAATAAAAATAAAAAAACGAATTAAACTATAACGAAAACAAACTAATTTTTTGGCATGTCTACTAGGAAACCAATATACCCTAGGAAAAAAAGTGCCTGGGCATACATATTCCTGGTAGGATCACAAGGAATGATTTTAACTGAAAGCAATAAGTATGAAAAAAGATTTCACTTTTCAACATTACTACTTAGATACACCCTCAATCCCAACTTCTGATAAAACTAAATTTGTTTTGAAATGAAGGAGTAAAACCTCTTTTTTGCTATCTGTGCCCCAACTAATGGGATTCCTCATTACTCTTTGTCGATTTGACAAGTGTCAGAGAGAACAGAAAGTTCCTCCCTTCCTTTCTATTGCATTGCAAACGTATTAGAATGAAGATGCATTCCAGAATGAACATATTTGTTTGAATTTATTGTAGTCTGTGTTCTTATGCTGGAAGTTTGCCTTGACTTACATTGTACTTTTCACATGACAGGGGTCAAGCCTTACAGGAAAAGAAGAGCAATCTTCTCTATGAAGATCAAACTCAAAAATCTACTCAAAGGGGATGCAACTACTCAAAAGCCCCTAAAGACTAAAACGTAAGTAGGACAGAGCCAGAAATCCCCACACATGCATGCGCACCATTAGCATTGTGGAAATTGTGGTTTGCTGGATGCCAATTGTTGTCCAAACACTTCTAAGTGTCTTTTACCATTACAATAAACCCTACATTGATGAAATATATCTAACTGTTGGTCTGAAGTCCCACCACTGTGCTCATGCAAATAATAATCTGGAGCTGCCACTTAGAATGATAATGAAATATAAAGGTATTTTATATACAATATTATGGTGAATTCAATACTAAACAAACGGAGCCAATGAAGAACATGCCTCAAAAAAAAAAAAGTCATAAGGCCCAAGGACCACTCTCTGCTGAATCATGTTAATGGCAAATAAATGTGATATGGGCCTGAGTTGGATACACTGACACCCATCCTGCATCTCTGCCAAGTGTGACGAATCCATCCAGAGGATCGCTGTCATTTAACCCCTGGTGGGAAGGCTCTAGTGACCCTTTATGATCTAAGGGTCCACTTGGTGAGGTGAGCGGCCATTCCTTCTGTGGTGGGAGTTTGTTCTTTTCACGTTGTCACCTGCATGTACATGCTTCCGTCATCACCCTAGAAAAACACCATTGGACTGCTTCTGTGGACTATTGTTCTTTATATATTTTATATATGTTTTCTTTTTCATTTGTACTTTTTTGAGTGTGTCTTAGCGCTGCACCTTTTTCTATATATAATACTAAACAGTGTACTAATATACAATAACACCATGTGAATAGGGAGAACCATAATTCAAAATAAAGGTAGCAAAAAATAAATAAATTTAAGAAATTTCAATAAAATTAAAGTCCATAAAAGTGATAAACTTAAAGTGGTTGACTCTGTGATAGTTCTTCTATGATAAATATCTTAAAGAAATGTTCTTCCACCACACCATTAGTGACAGTGATTCCGCTCCCCTTAAGAAAACGCACTCACCAAATTTAAATGCCTTGCACTCTCATGCTCGGCATTAGCACTTAAAACCCACCAGGTTTAATAGTACTTTCGATATCCAACTGTGCACAGCAAAAGAGGATTGCTCCATATGGAAATGAGAATACGTGCTTCCAATAGTGTAATAACGTAAAAGCAATTTATTGTAAAAACAAAATCTTCAACCATTAAACTCATATCAATCCAATCACAATCAGCAGAAAAAGGCAAACTCCTGTTGGCAAACTGTAGCGGCGTATTGTGGTCATGGCAGACCCACAGTGTAACCTCTAAGTCTCACCCTCACTCGCTCGTTCGCCAGTATCGATACGTCACATCCGGTAAACGTCATACGTCACAGATGGTTGCCGTACAGCCACGCCCGATATGTTTCGTCATAACACTGATGGTGGGTACAAACTCACTTTATTTATAACAAAATTTAGCAACAAATTAATTAGAAAAACAGGAGGCACAGATAAGTGGTTGACACAGACCAATTAAAAACGACAAAGTTGTCATATACTAAAAACACACACGGAACCGCGGCTGCACATCCCACATATGTACCACATTCACCATAGGCATTATGTTCCCTTCTTCCCAGCCTCTATATGGGAAACTTATACATGTACTATTGTAACCCCATCTATTGTGCTTTATTTCCTCCACTGGCCGTCATCTATATTGTTCTATTGTGCAATGCTCTAAGTAGTTGCTGAATGTTTGTTATGTGAGTTGATTTGTATGACATCCAGCGGGTAATGATTCCTGACTCCCCCTTGCTCTGAAGAAACCAGCGTCCATTGGCTGGTGAAACGCATCAGCAGTGACGTCAGAACGTCACAACGGGACCACGCGCACTTTGTATCCACTGTATCCACTGTCGGCATATGTTTGTATCTGGAAGGGCCCACCCGCTCCTAGTACTCCCCCTGATTTGAATTAACAGGCTGATTACTGAGACTTGCTGTTAATGCCGCTCTGTATCCCATTAAGTTAGAGTGAAACAAAACAAACTTAATTTCAGCTGTTTTACGTCAAGTCTGCCTGTCTGATCAAAGTGACAGAATATGTTGTCAGCTATGACCTTGCTGGACTGATTTAGTTCTGCTCCTGCTATTGGTACCACGATTCATTTATCCACTCACCCAGTACTTCCTGTGCATGGCCTAACAATACTGAACTAATTGCTATATTGGGAAGCTATTTCCCTATGTATGGGAGTTGTGTCTCGCTCACTCCGTATGTTTGTATGCATATGGTGAATGTGGTACATATGTGGGATGTGCAGCCGTGGTTCCATGTGTTTTTAGTATATGACAACGTTGTCATTTTTAATTGGTCTGTGTCAACCACTTATCTGTGCCTCCTGTTTTTTTAATTAATTAGTTGCTAAATTTTGTTAGAAATAAAGCGAGTTTGTACCCACCATAAGTGATCTGTTTTTGCCTTCTTAAGAGAACTCTATTCTCTTAATCTTTTCTGTATGCTCATAAGGCAATCAGAACTGCACCTCACACTGTCTGTGTTGATGAAGGTGTATGTACTCTACTCTCTATTTCTATACACTACACTTAAACTTTCTAAGAGGCTGATCCAGGCAAGCACCTCCTATTTTGTATGACATTTAATGGATGTGACGTATTGATACTGACGAACGAGCGAGTGAAGGTGAGACTTAGAGGTTACACTGTGGGTCCGCCGTGACCACAATACGCCGCTACAGTTTGCCAACAGGAGTTTGCCTTTTTAAGCTGATTGTGATTGGATTGATGTGAGTTTAATGGTTGAAGATTTTGTTTTTACAATAAATTGCTTTTACATTATTAGACTATTGGAAGCACTTATTCTCATTTACATGTGGAGCAATCCTCTTCTGTTGTGCATGGTTGGATATCGAAAGTACTATTAACCCTGGTGGGTTTAAAGTGCTAATGCCGAGCATGAGAGTGCAAGGTATTTAAATTTGGTGAGTGCGTTTTCTTA
The DNA here is from genome assembly GCA_028564925.1 of Lithobates sylvaticus. Taxonomy (NCBI): domain Eukaryota; kingdom Metazoa; phylum Chordata; class Amphibia; order Anura; family Ranidae; genus Lithobates; species Lithobates sylvaticus. Next base: position 133,461,657 of record CM053027.1, read on the forward strand.
AGGGGAGTGGAATCACAGTGTGGTGGAAGAACATTTCTTTAAGATATTTATCATAGAAGAATTATCATCGAGTCAACCACTTTAAGTTTATCACTTTTATGGACTTTAATTTTATTGAAATTTCTTTAATTTATTTATTTTTTGCTACCTTTATTTTTAATTACGGTTCTCACTATTCACATGGTGTTATTGTATATTAGTACACTGTTTAGTATTGAATTCACCATTATATTGTGATATCAGCGCCATTGTTTTTTCATTTAAAATACCTTTATATTATATTGATGAAATATATACGGTACTATGTGAGCCTGGTGCTCCTTTTTTTTTTTTCTTTTTTTTTTTTTGGAGCCTCAGTTCAAAGATGACTTCTTAGACTGGAGAAGTGGCAGTGATTCCTCATATACTGCTAACAGATGTATTTGTTTAGCACTGTTTGACTTCCTACATATTGAGAATCACACTGTTTCTGGTAAGCTCATATGTGTGGCGGAACTGAGAAAGCACTGGGTGATCCACATTGGAAGAGTACTCCATAGAAGCCGTGTTTTCCACTTCAACATTGCACTAATGAATGATCAAAACGCCTGAAACATCTGTATGAATTTTGCATGGCTATATAATATTAGGCTATCTTTACTGTATACACCAGCGGTTCTGGAGGTGCATTGGGCCAATGGGGCATAAAACAATAATTTTCATGGCTCCGCCAACTGCCTTGGTATAATGAAATGAGAAATGTGAACCTTCTGTTTTAAAAGAGCTGTAGTTAACCTATATGCCATGTCTAAATAAGTGTCAAAACACAGCTTCAGCACTCTGGAGAGCGCCAGCTGCTATGTTCAGCAGCTTTGGGGCCTGTGTCATCAGGCTTAAAAGGGCAAATGCAGCACACTTTTGACATAAGTATGAGATGCTTTTGAGATGATTCAGAATCCTTTGCAGATGCAGTGCCCTCCATCCCTCCTGATTCAGCTGCTGATTCAGCTGCTGATTCAGCTGCCTTTGCAATCCTACAGACTTGTATGGGGGGGGGGGGGAGAAACAGTTACAAATCATATACAAGCCCTTCAACACATCCCTAACAATATCTTCTAAAAAAAAACAAATGGAGTACATTAAATACATTGTAGGTGTTCAGTAGCTCTCACTACAGCCACTTTATGAACATTTGTAAATGTTTGGCAAGCAAATGTGCTTTAGAGTCATTCAGTGGTAAATAAAATACATTTTTAAATACCTATGTCCCCTGGAATTTCTGTGACCATTTTACCCTATAATGCAAACATGTCCATATGTGTGTGTCTATACCCTATAGCCTTCATATGAGCTTACTATTTACAAGAAACCTGTACACAAAAAAAATACAGAGACATTGCTGATCTTTCCTGCAGATAAAGATAATTGCCTGGCTGTCATTCATGACCATTGGTTTACTTTAGGTCACTGACCAGGAGCAAGCATACAGATCAGAAAAATCAGAAGGATGTCAGAAGAACTCCAAAAGAACTAAAGCTACTGCATCAGCATTTGCCATTTGAATTACAATACTTGAACCCACTTAAAAATGTGAACGTTTTCTGAATAGACCCTATTTCCCAGTCTAGCATAATATTCCAAAACCATGTAACTAGATATCCAATATCTTACATCTCTAATATTTAGAACATGTTTATTCATCCATCTGTTTGATGTTTCCCTTAAGAAGGTTAGAAGAGCAAGTATAATTACAGCATATCTCTGTCTGCTTCTGCCTCCCCACCAAAAAAAATCAATCATTCAAAAGTAAAACAGACCTGGGACCTGCTCAACCTATTCAACCATGTGGTTTATTTATTACAGGATTATTTTATGCTTCCACATCTAATTAACATGTGATTTAGATCTGGAGATGAAAAACAAGAATTTTGGACATAAACTTCTTATTTTTTTTGTATATTTTATTATATTGTTAACCACCTCCCACCTGGCCACTGCACATATATGGCCAGGTGGGTGCTTCCTCTTTCTGAGTGGACGTTCAGGAATGTCCCTCGTAAGCAGGGGGATCACTCGCGAGTGTGCCCGCCCATCGGCGCCATCCGGATGCGCTTGTGTCACCCGAACAGAGCGCATCTCTGATCAGCAGGAGGGCTCTGAGATTTGCCCTCCTGATCACATGATGGCTGTGTTCAATCACAGCCATCATGTGATGTAATTAGAGAGCCGATTTTTAGGCGAACGGCTCTCCTCTCCTCACATGGAAGTTGTCAGTGAGGAGAGGAGAGCGGATCGCTGAAGCCAGCCGGTGAGTATGAGCTGTTTTTTTACAGCTTTTTACACACTGATCACCGGCCCAGTGTCCCCACACATGTCCCCACACAATGTAAAATCTCAATGTCCCCAAAATAGTGTCCCCAAAACACTGTCTCCACACACATGTCCCCACACATGTCCCAACACAGGAAAAACACCTGTCCCCCACATATGTAACAGTAAAATCATATGTCCCAATGATCATCTGCACACCTATGTCTGTGATCATCTGCGCACATCTGTACATGATCATCTGTGTACATATGTCGGTGATCACACAAACCAATTATTATACACTTAACTGGATTTTTGTTACCAAAGACATGTAGCAGAATACATTTTGGCTTAAATTTATGACAAAATTTGATTTGATTTGATTTCTTTTAAAACAGAAAGTAGAAAATATTATATTCCAAAAAAAAAAAAAAACTGATTTGTGAATAAATACCACCAAAAGAAAGCTTTATTTGTGTGAACAAAATGATAAAAATGTTATTTGGGTACAGTGTTGCACGACCGCGCAATTCTTATTGAAAGTGCAAGAGTGCTGAAAGCTGAAAATTGGCCTGGGAAGGAAAGGGGCAAAAGTGCCCAGTATGGAAGTAGTTAAAATGCAGAAGGTTTTTTACCTTAATGCATTTTATGCATTAAGGTAAAGAACCTTTTGGGTGTGGCTCCCCCCAGCCCCCCTTATAGTTACCTGAGCCATAGCTTGATCCAAAGATGTGCATAAGCGCAGTGGCTCTCCTGGGGTTCTTTTTCCTCATTGGCTCATATAGCAGCGGGAGCCATTGACTTCTGTCAATCAGGAGCACTGTTCGGGAGTGAGCCTGCTATTGGGCAGGTACTAGGCAGGGGGAGGGGCCAGGACCACCTTTAGGAACCCAAAAAGAAGAAGACTGGGGCTGCTTTGTGCAAGACCATTGCACAAAGCAGGTAAGTATAACATGTTTGTTATTTGTTTTTAACAATGACAACTTTCAGAATCACTTTAAATAAGCTATATCAGTTATCTTTAGGATTTTCAAGTGCAGTACTCCTAAATCAGCACTTTTTCTTGTGAAAAAATAAAAAAAGCATGACCATGACTAAGAAAACTGGGCTAATAGTAGCAGTGGTAGCTTCCATATTGTTTCAGTAAAAGTTTTCCTAAAGGGTATGTATAGCCAAACTAGGTTATTTTTTGCTGCTTGTGTCCTGTTGGGGAGATTTTCCTCAATTTCCTGTCCTGTCTTGGAGAGGAAATGCCCCAAAGTGAGGGAAACTCCCATCTCAGACAGTCATCATCACATTTGTCCCCATTGGAAGGTTTCTCCTCACCTCTTACTTTCATAAAATATCTAATTAGAATTTATCTTCCTTTCTATCTCAGTGGTTATCAGGATCAATAAAGAATTGAATCTCCTCATTAGGGACATAAAGAAAACAAATGTTCGCCTCACGAAAAATATAAAAAGAAAAGAGCCAAATTTAGACTGATTTCAGACTATTGCATTTTGGCTGTGTTTTTCCCACCATCCCTGTGCTGGATCCAGAGTCTGTACACCTGCTGAGCCCTTTATGAGGGGTTCCCACCATCCCTGTGCTGAGTTCTCGGGTCTGTACACCTGCTGAGCCCATTATGTGGGTTCCCAGTGATGCAGCGCAGCCAGCAGCAGCAACACACAGGGACTGGGAGACATAATAGGGTTATTTTCATGCTTGGTAATCAAAATGAATATATTAAAACTAAAATGAATATAAAAATTAATATAATAATAAAGTGATTACTTAATTTAATCAAATCTGCAATAGCCGATGAATTGTTCATTGTAAATGGTAGTTGTACACCAGTGGTCTCCAAACTGTGGCCCGAGGGCCGGATGCAGCCCTTTGCTTGCCTTTATCCGGCCCTTGGGGAACTATTCCTTCCACTGATTTGAGACACTATTCTGCTAACTGACATCTACAATTGGGCAGCATTTCTCCCATTGACACCAACAATGGGGTACTATTGCTCCTAATGATGACCAATGATGGGGCACTATTCCTCCACCTTGTACCGAATGTGGCCATGTTTACTCCCACTGATGCCAGGAAAATTTACACTCCCGCTGGCCACAGTTCGGCCCCCCTAAAGTCTGAAGGACAATAAACTGGCCCTTTGTTTAGACAGTTTGGAAACCGCTGTTGTACACCATTTACCATTTACACCAGTTGTACAGCACCTCCTGTGGTCAGGACACATAACTGTATATACAGTATACTATGTTGGATCTGCTAATGCTGATAGATTAGAAGCAGGTTTTTATTAGGTTTATTTTGCTGGTTGAAAGGGCTGATGGCAGAATAATTTTGGCACATTACAGTATCTATTATTTAAAAGACATTTCAGTGTGATGCATGCACCGAAAACACCAGGGACAACACTTAAAGTAACATCAGTAACAGAGTTGATGATATTCCAAAAAGGCTGTTAAGTTTGCAAGGACATGTTCCCATAAGGAGGGAACCATCATCCACTCATTTAATTTGTGAAAGCAAAATTACTTTTTTTTCACTGAGTCCCAACTCAGGCACTGCTCGAGCCATGTGTTCCATCAACGAAGCCGCAGCATCACTTCCAGTTTCCCCCTGGCACAGAAACTGGAAATGATGCAGCAGCTCTGTGGAAAGCACCGCCCATGTTCTACAGCGGTGCCAATCACAAACCCCACAACAAGGAGAATAATTTTGAGTGGGAGTCAGTCTAGTATATATATATATATATATATATATATATATATATATATATATACTCTGTATTTAGCATAGACTAATATATTCAGTGTTTACTCTATATTCAGTCAGTGCATAGTATATAATATATATAGTGTTATATATTTATATATATAGTCATATATATATATATATATATATATATATATATATATATATATATATATATATATATATATATACTCTGCATCCAGTGTAGCCTATATCTACAGTGCATTCCATGGTGTACTGTTTTTAATACACTTCAGGCGTACACAGTATCTAATACAGTGTGTACAGTTTCTACTACACTTCTGGTGGTGTGCACAGTATACAATACAGTACAGCTGTTGTACAGTTTCTAATACAGTGCAGTTGTTGTACAGTTTCTAATACAGTGCAGGCGGTGTACACAGTATCTAATACAGTGTGTACAGTTTTTAATACACTTCAGGTGCTGTACACAGTATCTAATACAGTGTGTACAGTTTCTACTACACTTCTGGTGGTGTACACAGTGTACAATACAGTGCAGTTGTTGTACAGTTGCTAATACATTGCAGACGGTGTACATAGTATCTAATACAGTGTGTACAGTTTCTAATAGACGTCAGGCGGTGTATTTATATATATATATATATATATATATATATATATAGTCTAGTGTGTATATATATATATATATATATATATATATATATATATATATATATATATATATATATATATAGTCTAGTGTATATATATATATATATATATATATATATATATATATATATATATATACTCTGCATTCAGTGTAGCCTATATATACAATGCATTCAGTGATTTATACTTTCTAATACACTTCAGGCGGTTTACAAAGTATCAGGCTAAAAGATACCATGCTGTGCTTGAGTCGGTCTGCCTAGGGTACAGGAGCCACACTGGGGCAGAGACTCAATGCCAGCTTCAGCCATGAATGGTTGTATGTGACTATGGCACCAACCTTCTCGCTGCCCTCTGACAGGGACACCTAACCCATGTTCCATGTTTGGCACACGTTCTAAATTTGGTGGTGCAACGGTTCTTGAGCAGGTACCCAGGCTTACTGAGGCAGGCCAGAAAAAGTCTCTGGTCATTTTTGCCGGTCATACAATGCCAGTGCTTGGCTGGCTGACATTCAAAGGGAATGTAACCTGCCCACCAACTGCCTCATTTGTGACATGCCGACCAGGTGGAACTCAATGCTGGCAATGCTGCAGCGGCTGCACACACAGCAGAAAGCCATCAATGAGTACCTGTGCGAGTATGGCACCAGGACAGGGTCAGGGGGGCTTGGCTTAATTTCGCTATGCCAGTGGCTACTGATCAAGGATGCATGCACTGTCCTGTCACCATTTGGGGAGGCCACAAGGATGGTGAGCAGCAACAGTGCATGTAAGGATGGGCAACCGTATTGAGGTTGTCTCAACCCCGCGCCTGGACAAAAACTATACAATTACAAAAATAAATTAATAGTTGCAACGATAGTGCAAAGCTAAAAAAATATATATAATTTGTTAGAATTATTGCATAATTAAGCTGCTCCCTTAGAAATCCTTGGATTTAATTGATGGTGTAGTTATGGCAAATTGGGGCGCTGCTATGACTAAAAAAGTTTTTTTAAGAATAAATTTCTGGTTATGTCGATCTCTTTAAGTGAGTGGATAAGTGCCTATATTTTGGTGTGGGTGTCCCTAATTAGGGCAGCCATAAGAGTGAAAAATCTGAATTAATACCAATCTACTGTGCCATAGTGATAAGATAAATTACAAAAACAAATAATTTAAACAACCACTGAATGATGTCAATTAAAGTGCTCCTACCAGGACGGGTGGACCGTCAACTGTATAAGTGATACTCAAAATAAAATAAAATTGCTAAAGACAACCGACATTGCCTAATAGCTCAATGAGTGCTATTATAGTATTGTGCTGAAATTATAACAACCGTGATAATAAACTTTACAATAGTGGGTGTTCCCACAAGGATAAACAAATCCTTATATTACATAAACTTCACAATATAAATCAATATAGCAACCACTGTGATTGTGATACTAGATGACTACACGAGCCTTAGAGTCCCAAATAATCAGACTCCTCCCTGGTAGAGTCTAATGTGCACAACTCAAACAAAACGTGTAAAAATAGCAGATAGGAAAAAAGTTCATATATCAATTCTTTAGGTGATTTGAATGTTGAATTCACTCTTATCATAAGCAGTGTGAGTCCCTTCACCACATTGATTTTCTTCCTTCACCCAAACGTGATAAAACGGATTAAAGCTGGCCGCTTACCAGAGGTTGTTGATTGCTTTAATTAAAAAACAATCAAAAGCACTTGTTACAGGACTCTGCCTGTTCTCAGGTAACACCAAAAACTTTTACCATTGCCAGTCACTAAAGGACCGATTAGTTCATACCCATTTTCAGGGATATTTAGAACAAGAAACTGCCACTGTAGGAATGTTTAGATGTCAAGATTGCGACTACTGTGATTGGGTACTGGAGGGTTCCTCTTTCTTACTCCCTAATGGGGACACACACAATATCAAATTTTCGGCTACGTGTCAGACCAAAGGGATAGTATATATTGCCTTCTGTAAATGTGGAGCATTCTATATAGGGAAGACCTTTAGAAACTTCTGGAGGAGAATCTATGATCATATTTACTACATTAGAAAGAATCTACTCTACACTCCTATAGGAAGGCATGTAGCACTTTACCATAAAAACGATACATCCATGGTATGCTTTACGGCCCTGGAGAGAATCAAAGAGGACCCCAGAGGGGGAAATATTGACCGTAAATTGCTACAGCGAGAAGCCCGTTGGATCTTTAAATTAAATGCCACAAAGGCCCCAGGCCTTAATGACTCATTAAGTTTCCGTCCCTTCTTATGACGGACCAATGAGCCATAATTCCTTCCCCTTCCTTTCTCAACCCGACAATGGCCAACAGGATAGGCTACAGTAAGGGTTAGAATAAAATATGTTCTTTATGAATCTGTGAACATGACATAATTTAGTTTGACAAGAACTAAATAGACTGTAATAAATAAAAATTGTTATGTTTGTATATGTATATACATTTGTTTACTTGTACTAAATATGTACATGCCCTAAATACAGGAAATGTGAGAAAATTGCAAGGGTGAACCGTAAGTAATCTCCCATTTACCATACCTGAAGATGCCTACCTAGCTGATCCTCTAAAGTAGACGGGAACGATACATGGGGGACTTGATGTGCTTTAACCCCCTCTGGTGTGGAAAAGATCGGGAGGATATGTTGGGCGTTTTTTATCTAGCCCATCCCTCCCATGGTGGTTGGCGCTGCGGTGGAGGTTTCGGAGGGGGCTCTTCCCCACATCTCGACCCCATACAATTTTAGCACTATCTAAGCTTTTTTTCCCTTTTTTTAATTTTATTTTTAATTTTTTTCTATTTATTTTATTTTTTTTTTTTTTTTTTATTTTTTTTTTTTTTTTATTATTTTATTATTGTTAGGTAATTTATTTTTTATTTCAATTTACTTTATTTCCAACTTACTCTATCTAATTCTAATTTTTTGGTTATTTTATTCTATATAAAATTATATTCCCTTGGCCCTCTAGCCCTACATAACCGTGTTATCTGCTGTCCCACTATCTATATACACCGATGGCCTAAGCCTCCTAATTGCAGTATAAGTCCGCAACTTTCCTTTCTGCGCATGCGCTGGAATGTATTGGACGACGCGCCGCTTGATATGTGGTCTCCATGGTGAGACGCCGGCGATGCGTTTGATGCGGAGCCACGCATGCGCTGGACTACCTTAGACGGCATATGTATGCCTGTTGGGTCTCCATGGTGAGACGCTACTGACGCCATCAATCGGCGCATGCGCACTGACCTATATTAGATAATAGACGCGCACATTGGCGCGGCGGACCTCTCCCTGCTATGAGCGGGGCCGGCCACTAGCTGACGCATGCCCAGTGAATTTGGGCTCAGTTTCACACATTTCCAACCAGCTGTTCTTGATTATCATCCGCCCTGGTAGGCGGTAATCCCCACTATATAACCAGCACTCCTGCAGCACAAATGCTGCAGATGAAGTGCTGGGAAGCTGGCCTAATTCAACTCTCCTGAGTTTAGGTATGCATTGCCATTGATTTTAGACATGTTATCTTGGGATTTCATTCCCCCAATTAACCCTTGGTAAGCCATACCAATGGGTTGTTTTGAGGGTACCTTGATTTACCAATATTATATTCACTGTATATCCCCTGATTGATCGATCTGTTGTTGCAGACAAATTGTTGGATCTTCCAGCTAATGGGATCTGTTTCCCACAAGTCTTCAGGTGGCCCTTCCCAGGCAAGGAAGTTCTTGATACATACTCAAAGGTACAACCTGGGGGAGACTAGATTTACCCCTTGCGTAGTTTGGCTTGTCCTTTTTCTGTCGTTTAAAGCCTGATCACCACCAAATACTCCCATTATTAGATAAATGTCTTTATTCCTTTTTTCCATCAGAACCCCATACAAGTGTTTCCTTTATAAGGAGTTCTCCAACATGGGTTTAGTCCGTGATAATTCGGGTTAAGAAACTTTCTGAAGACTCCATCTAGGTAGGACTCAAATTAAATCAAATTGAGTAACTGTAAACCCATCCCAAACAGGACCCAGATAAAATAATCTAATATATATAAAAAAATTAATCTATTATATTCGTTGTCCTTAGGCGGACAATACTTACTTGTTATTCCTACTACCATCAGTACCACTAAGGCGGACTACAGATCTCTTCATCTTTGAATTACATTTGTTTTATGTAAGTATTTAGCCACCTCTACTGGCAATGCATAAAAAATAAAAAATTTCGTCTCTGATTTGATGAGTCTCCCCTTTTCACCTCCCCCAAAAATTTATCTATAAATTTATTTATTTATTTATTTATTTATTTATTTTTTTTTTTTTTTTTTTTTCTCTCTCTCTTTCTGTTTTTACTCTAGATAGTGCTATAATCCCCAAAAACTTTTTCTGGCAATTAATTTGATTCTTTACTCCTAGGTAACAGTATTAAGCTATTTTTCCACTAGTTGAGTGGACATCCTTAAACAGGAATACAAGCTACAAAGGTACTTATTGAGCCATTAAATATTTACCAGGACAATAGGTCGCTATCAATAACATCCCAAGGTATATTCGAGATTACAATGTGGTTCACTCATAAGTAATTTTCATTTTTCTCTTTTAGAATATATCACAGATATTAAAGTTGCTGTTTGTTGGTTCTGATGAAGCCATAGGCGAAACGCGTCAACCACCACATAACTAGCATATCTGAAAGATCAATGTAACTTATCATGTCTGTATGTATGCTATACATTCAACGAATGTTTTCTTTTTAATGTTCATATACATAACGTTTTCTACTTTGTTACAATAAAAATTTATTTAAAGAAATTATACAGTATTAAATATCCCACTTTGTTCAGGTACCGAGATAGTCCGTCAGGTTGGCTAAACCCCCTCTTGTTCCTTTCTTTTGTAAATTCAATAGGACGAGGTACCCCCCATAGCTTATCTTTCTATATTTGATACTGTTCAATGTTTATTAGTCAACAAAAGATCATATCAATACATAACAATCACCTTCTGGCCAGTTCTTGCCATGTTGTCCCACTGCTCTCTTCAACTGATACTCCATATCTCCTGGCACATGGGAGCATCTGACCTTCCTCTCTTTCTTTCAGGGGCAGTGCTCTGGCCTGAGTGGGAAAACCCCAAGGCCAAACCCTGTCACACTGGGTAGGAGAGCAGTGCATTAACCCTGTGGAATAGAGAAGAACAGGGAAAAGTTAAATATAAATGACTGGTTGGTTGGCAGTTCAAGAGAAACAGTTAATATCCCCCAAATGAGTGAAGTGACAGATATCAGAATATTTTGTCTTCATTAGCACCATCATTACTTTTACTATTAATTATTCACTATTCATTATTATTGTATTGCTAATAATAGACGAGGCCAATTTTTTTTTTTTAAGGTGACTGGTTTCCAAGGACCACAGTAGCTTAAACAAATGTAGTGTAAGTTATGCCAAAAATATATATTTTTTTCTTGTATTGCTGGTTTGATAGGCAAGTGAAGTTAAAACCAGCCTAACGAATGTGAAAAACTGATGTAAATGCATGCCGTTTTACTGATGTTCCTTCAAAATAAATGTTATGTTGCAAATGATCTGCCTCTCCAGAGGCTTGAAGGGGAATTCAGTCTTCTTGTCAAATTGTATGCTGCTCATTGTCTGCTGTGTATTGCCATTGCTACCACTCTTATATTCCCCCCATGTTAGAGGGTAATATACATTTGCCTGTACCAGAAATAGACAAAGTACTTCTGGTACAATGCCTGGTTAAGACTAATTAAATTATTCTATTTAACAGCCAGTCTGCCTGTTGCTCACTTTTGTTTGTTAGCTTGCAACATAATATTGCTTTGGAAATGTGTTGTAAACGTAAAGACTTTAATGCACTTTTATCCCCTAAGATATCAAATCTTCCACTGGGGATGGGCTGAACGACCCACGGTTCGCACCAAAACCTTTGGAACATTGCAAAAGTTCGGAACCGAATAATGAACCCCATTGGATTATGGGACCCGAACTGGAAAAATCAAAAGTACCCATTTTTAAGGCTTATATGCAAGTAATTGAGCATAACATGGTTATGGGGGTCCGGGTACTGCCCTGGAGGACATGTATCAATAAGAAAAAGGTTTGTAAAAAATGTAATTTCTAAATGAGCAGTTATTAATTGATGCTTAAAGTGAAAGCATAAAAATTAAACATTTATTTCAATATAGTGCCTGGGGGGTCCCCTTAGCCTACCTGTAAAGTGGCACATCTGCACTGTATATAGAAGCTGCTTCAGCAATAATTGCATTAAAAGGACATTTTCCCGGCTTGCAGGGCCAGTCTGTATGATGAGGCCATAATGTAGTGCACTTGGAACAAGATTAGAGTTTTTTTGCAAAAATTCTGGTGCCTCTTTCACAGACTTTGGATAAAAGCAACAGGTGCTGAAAAATTGGTCTTTGGATGTCAGTGGTGCCCTCACATCGTAACCCTATTGAGGTACTCTTGACGAAAGCAAGAATTGGCCTTGCTGTCAAAAATTGCAATGAAATGCACCTTGACTATATAGGCCCTTGCCTATATAACAGCTGTCGCACCTCCCTACCGAGGCAGGGCTTTTATTTTCTGTTTTTCAGGTCTGTTGGGCAGCGTGATTGAAGATGGATGGACATTGCGGGGCACTTTTTCTTTTTTTAATAAAGGAATTGTCAAAAATGTTCTTTTGTGGTTCTTACTTTTTGACACTTTTTTGGTGAATGGGTAGGGGTAAAATGTACCCCATACCCATTCACATAAGGGGGCCGGGATCTGGGGACCTCCTTGTTAAAGGGGGCTTCCAGATTCCGATAAGGGAGTTGAGGTAAAGTGGCTTGGTTCAGGGGGGGCTCTCGCTCGTCGGGGGGCCCTCACTCGTCCCCCCTATCCTGGCCTGCCAGGCTGCTTGCTCAGAAAAGGGTCTGGTATGGATTTTGAGAGGGACCCCATGCCATTTTTTTTTTCAATCTTGGTGTGGTGTTCTCCTTAAAATCTATGCCAGACCCTAGGGGCCTGGTATGGATTTTGGGGAGGGGACCCCACACTGTTTTTTTTTTAAATTTTGGCTTGGAGTTCCTCTTAAAACTTATACCAGACCCGAAGGGCCTGGTATGGACTGGTGGGGGGACCCATGCCATTTTTTTTTGACTTAATTATGTCATAGGGTTCCCCTTAACCACTTCAATACACAATATTATATACTGTACACTGACTGCACTGTGTATATATATATATATATATATATATATATATATATATATATATATACACAGTGGGGATGGAAAGCATTCAGACCCCTTACATTTTTCACTCTTTGTTATATTGCAGCCATTTGCTATAATCATTTAAGTTCATTGTCTTCCTCATTAATGTATACACAGCACCCCATATTGACAGAAAAACACAGAATTGTTGAAATTTTTGCAGATTTATTAACCACTTCAATACAGGGCTTTTAAACACCCTTCCTTACCAGACCAATTTTTAGCTTTCAGCGCTCTCACACTTTGAATGACAATTACTCAGTCATGCTACATGCTACCCAAACCAAATTTTTATCATTTTTTTCTCACAAACAGAGCTTTCTTTTGGTGGTATTTAATTACTGCTGGGTTTTTTATTTTTTGCAATATTAGCGAAAAAAGAGAGAAATTTTTGAAAAAAAAAACACTTTTTTTTTTAGTTTCTATTGAAAATTTTTGCAAATAAAACATTTTTTTTCCAAAATTTTGGCCAAAATGTATACTGCTACTTATCTTTAGTAAAAATAACCCAAATAAGTGTATATTATTTGGTTGCTGTGAAAGTTATAGCGTCTAAAAGCTATGGTGCAAATCATTGAAAATGATCACATCTGATCACACCTGATTCACTGAAGGCCTATCTCATTTCTTGAGACCCTAACAAGCCAGGAAAGTACAAATACCCCCCAAATTACCCCTTTTTGGAAAGCAGACATTCCAAGGTATTTAGTAAGAGGCTTGGCGAGTTTTTTGAAGTTGTAATTTTTTTCCCCAAATTCTTGGAAAAATGATAAAAAAAATTTTTTTTTTTTTGCACAAAATTGTCATTAAAACAAGTTATTTCTCTCACACAGCACATGCATACTTGCAATGACACCCCAAAATATATTCTGCTACTCCTCCTGAGTATAGTGATACCACATGTGTGAGACTTTTACATAGCCTGGCCACATACAGAGGTCTAACATCCAAGTAGCACCGCCAGGCGTTCTACGAGCATAAATTGCACATCTCATTTGATGACAACCTATCACACTTTTGAAGGCCCTGGAGCACCAGGTCAATGCAAACGCCCACAAAATGACCCCATTTTGGAAAGCTAACACCCCAACGTATAATATATGAGGCATAATGAGTCTTTTGAATGGTTCATTTTTTTCCCAAAGTTTTTGGAATATGTGGGAAAAAAATGAAAACGCATGTTTTTTTTTTTTATACAAAGTTGTCCATTTATAAGATATTTCCAACACATAGCATGTACATAGCAAAACTGACACCCCAAAATACATTCTGCTACTCCTTCCGAGTATGGCGATACCAAATATGTGAGACTTTTACACAGCCTGGCCACATACAGAGGCCCAACATTGAAGTAGCACCGTCAGGCGTTCTACATGCATAAATTACACATCTCATTTCTCAACCACCTATTACAGTTTTGAAGGCCCTGGAGCACCAGGACAATGGAAACGCCCACAAAATGACCCCATTTTGGAAAGCTAACACCCCAACGTATAATATATGAGGCATAATGAGTCTTTTGAATGGTTCGTTTTTTTCCAGTAGTATTTGGAAACTGTGGAAAAAAATGAAAACGCATTTTTTTTTTACATAAAGTTGTCCATTTATAAGATATTTCCAACACATAGCATGTTCATAGCAAAAATGACACCCCAAAATACATTCTGCTACTCCTCCTGAGTATGGCGATACCAAATGTGTGAGACTTTTACACAGCCTGGCCACATACAGAGGCCCAACATTGAAGTAGCACCGTCAGGCGTTCTACATGCATAAATTACACATCTCATTTCTCAACCACCTATTACAGTTTTGAAGGCCCTGGAGCACCAGGACAATGGAAACGCCCACAAAATGACCCCATTTTGGAAAGCTAACACCCCAACGTATAATATATGAGGCATAATGAGTCTTTTGAATGGTTCGTTTTTTTCCAGTAGTATTTGGAAACTGTGGAAAAAAATGAAAACGCATTTTTTTTTTTACATAAAGTTGTCCATTTATAAGATATTTCCAACACATAGCATGTACATAGCAAAACTGACACCCCAAAATACATTCTGCTACTCCTTCTGAGTATGGCGATACCAAATATGTGAGACTTTTACACAGCCTGGCCACATACAGAGGCCCAAAATTGTAGTAGCACCGTCAGGCGTTCTACATGCATAAATTACACATCTCATTTCTCAACCACCTATTACAGTTTTGAAGGCCCTGGAGCACCAGGACAATGGAAACGCCCACAAAATGACCCCATTTTGGAACGCTAACACCCCAACGTATAATATATGAGGCATAATGAGTCTTTTGAATGGTTCATTTTTTTCCCAAAGTTTTTGGAATGTGTGGGAAAAAAATGAAAACGCATTTTTTTTTATACAAAGTTGTCCATTTATAAGATATGTCCAACACAAAGCATGTACATAGCAAAACTGACACCCCAAAATACATTCTGCTACTCCTCCCGAGTATGGCGATACCAAATATGTGAGACTTTTACACAGCCTGGCCACATACAGAGGCCCAAGTAGCACTGTCAGGTGTTCTAGGAGCATAAATTACACACATAAATTCCTGCCAACCTATCACATTGTTGAATGCCCTTCATATTTCTAACACATAGCATGTACTGTACATACCAATTACAAACCAAAATACATTCTGCTGAGCAAAGGGTAAAGAAAAGATTACCTGCGGTTTTAGTAGTGCAGTGGTCCACAGAGGAGAGCATCGGTCCAGGCAGCAGGCAGGAACGTAGACAGCGACAGCAAAACAGGCAGCAGGCAGGAACGTGGACAGCGACAGCAAAACAGGCAGCAGGCAGGAATAGTCAGCACAGGTAGAGATGTTGTCAACACAGCCAATGCATTAGTCCAGATAGCAGGCAGGGATGTGGTCAGCAGCAGCAAAAGGATCAAAGGATCGTCCATGCAGCAGGCAGGAATACTGTCCATAATTAGTAAAGGCAGCAGGCAGAGGTATGGTCAGCACAGCCAGAGTATTTTTTCCAGGGAGCAGACAGGACCATCAAGCTTAGGGTATCGGTCAGGGAAGAATGGGGACAGGGGTAGAGGCTTCTCCCACCCAAATCTCTTTGAAGCCTCCGGACAACCAGACCCTGTTATGGGAACACAGAAAAACTGGTTTTCTGAACTCCGAACACTCTTCTGGAGCCCCTCGCATATGTGAGACCCCTGTGTAGCAGGGTAAAAGATCAGTCCAAGGGGCAGGCAAAAACATGGTCAACAAGCCGAGGTCAGTGCAGGTAAAAGGCAGACATAGACGGTAGGCAGAGGCATAGTCGATACAGTCCAGGGTCAGTTCACTTGAAAGGCAGAAACATGGCGGATAAACAATGCAGACGGTAGGCAGAGGCATAGTCGAGAAACAGGCCAGGGTCAGTTCACATGGAAGACAATGATATGGTTGGTTGAGGCAGGGAAATATTCATGACAGAAATTGGGGGGAAATGGCAGTCTATTGGAAATATGGGCTAATAGTGGTCCACAGTGTGATATCGCCTGAAGCATTGTCCGATGCAAAGGCCAGGTAGGGAGGGACAATCGGGACAATAGAAGCTGGTGTCTTTCCTAACTCCTCTCTTAGTGCACACCCGGCATTTTTTTTGGCGTCGTCTTCCGGATGCTGATGGTGGAATATGTTCCGGAAAATGACGCTCATGTAGCCTGACGCCAGAATCTGAGCGAATGCTTTCTGGGGGGGATTCCTCTTGATAAATAAGTGAAGTGACAATGTCTTCAATATATTTTATGAAGGTGGTGGGTGTTGCTGAGGATTTTTGGTAAATTATAAAAGAATTTAAAAGGGCCAAATGAAAAAAGTAAATTGCAACTTTTTTATACCAAAAAAGGGATTTTCTTATTGACAGATAGGGCTGCAACATCTGGTCATTTAAATCCACCCCCCCCCCCCCATAAATTTATTATAAGCATTGATGCAGGAAGGCTTGCGAACGGGACCGCGTCTTCTGTGAAGTTCCACTGAGGTGTCATTGTGGATGGTGGACATCATATAAACATCTTTAGTATCCTTCCACTTCACAGCCAGCACTTCCTCATTCCTCAAGCTGGCCGATTCCCCCCTTTGAATGTTTGTGGCGACAAGACGCTGTGGGAAGCCCTTCCGGTTTTTTCTTATTGTACCACAGGCCAATGTTTTTTTTAGGTACAGGTGGCGGAGAAGGGGCAAACTCGTATAAAAATTGTCCATATATATATGATACCCCTTTTGGAGGGGTGGGAATGCCAACTCCCAAACAATTTTCCCACTAATTCCCATGTACGATGGACACTCAGGGGGCTGGAGCTGGGAATCTTTGCCTTCGTACACACGGAAGGAGTGCACATAACCAGTGGCACTTTCACAGAGCTTGTTGAGCTTCAAGCCATACCTCGCTCTCTTACTTGGGATGTATTGTTTCATACCCAGCCGGCCTGTGAAATGCACCAGGGATTCGTCCACAGATATATTTCTGTCAGGGACATAAAGTTCAGCAAACTTTTTGGAAAAAAAATCAATTAGGGGGCAAATTTTATACAGCTTGTCAAATTGTGGGTGATTCCGGGGGGGGGGCACTGTGAGTTGTCACTAAAATGCAGGAAGCGCATAATAATTTCATATCGGGACCTGGGCATGGCTGCAGAAAAAACTGGCATGTGATGAATGGATTTGGTCGACCAATACTTATGTATCTCATTTTTTTTTGTAAGCCCCATGTTTAGCGTTAGGCCTAAAAACACTTTCAGCTCTGGAATTGTTAGGGGTCGCCATTCAAAAGGGCGGGCATAGCTGGAGTTGGGGTTGGCTGTGATAAATTGTTGGGCACAAAGATTGGTTTGGTCCATGACCATTTGAAGTAATTCCTCTGGGAAAAATAAATAAAAAAAATCCATCTTGGAAAAACCTGCAGTGTTGACCTGCACACCTGGCTGTGCTGTAAAAGGGGGGATCGTGGCTGACCCTGTGGTAGAAGGCAGCCACAATGGGTTTTCCAAGCTTTATGTAGAGCAACAATCCTTTTTTTCAGATCCTCAGCGAGTTCTTTGCCATGAGGTGTCATGTTGAACTTCCAGTGAGAGAGAGTGAGAGTGATAACACCAAATTTAACACACCTGCTCCCCATTCACACCTGAGACCTTGTAACATTAACAAGTCACATGACACCGGGAGGGAAAATGGCTAATTGAGTCCAATTTGGACATTTTCACTTAGGGGTGTATATATATATGTTTTATTTTATTTATTTTTTTGTTCACTTCTCCAATACCATTCACCATTAGACCTCTTGTTCCACTAATGGGTACATAAATGCAGGTATGCTTAACTATTTTTAATCGTTGGGCACATGTGATACCATATACCGTATTTATCGGCGTATAACACGCACCGGCGTATAACACGCACCCCAAGTTTAGGAGGGCATTTTAAGGAAAAGAAGTTTTAGGAGGGAAGTTTAGGGGGAAAAAAAACTTACATTTAAGCGTCATTTGCAGCTTGCCCAGCATCATTTGCAGCTTGCCCAGCGTCATTTGCAGCCTTGCCCAGCGTCATTGCAGCTTGCCCAGCGTCATTGCAGCTTGCCCAGCGTCATTGCAGCTTGCCCAGTGTCATTGTAGCTTGCCCAGTGTCATTGCAGCTTGCCCAGTGTCATTGCAGCTTGCCCAGTGTCATTGCAGCTTGCCCAGTGTCATTGTAGCTTGCCCACTGTCATTGTAGCTTGCCCAGTGTCATTGTAGCTTGCCAGCGTCATTTGCAGTCTTGCCCGCTTTAAATTTCCCGCCGCCAAGACACCGCCGCCGAAAAAGACCGAATCGCCGCCGGAAAAGACCGAGCCGACTGTTCGGCGCCGCTCGCAGCCCCGCCTCCCTGCTGTTTCCGGAGCGAGCGCAGGGAGGCGGGACTACGAGCGGAGCCGAACAGTCGGCTCGGTCTTTTCCGGCGGCGCTTCGTTTTTTTTTGGCGGCAATTCGGTCTTTTTCGGCGGCGCTTGCTATTTTTCGGTGCCGCTTGACATTTTTGTCACTTTTTTTGGGGGGTATCGGCGTATAACACACACCCACGACTTTACCCCGATTTTAAGGGGGAAAAGGTGCGTGTTATACGCCGATAAATACGGTACTGTCAGGGCTCCACTTGCGACGTACGGTCGAATCGGCGCGCGCGCGCATGCGCACACGCGCCGCTGATTCGTCCGGGCGTCGAAACGAGGGTACGCGCCGTCGTACTCCTCAGGCGCGCGCGCGTGCGCAGCGAGCGCGGGCACGTGCGTCGCGGGCGCACACGTGACGCATTAGCGCTGTTTGGCGCCAGTTGGCCTTTAAAAGAGTGACAGCTGCACATGTCAAGTGCTGTTCGTCTGCAGTTTGCCCCTTGTTTAACCTGCCTCTGTTGTGTACTCCTGTTTACCTGATCCGGCTTCCACTTGACTCTGCTGCCTTCTCCACTCCTGATTCCGGCCTGTTGACTCTGCTTTGGACTGATACCTGAACGCTGATCTCCTGCCTGTCTGACCTCTCCATTGCCTGTGCCCACTTACCTGCCTGCCAAAGTGTATCCAGACCCGGCCTGCCTGACGACCCCTCTGCCTGCTCCCTGCATGCTGCATACTTCCAGAGTTGCTGACGCCATCTCGGGGTCACCCTACATCCGGACCCTGCTCCGCTACCTGCCAGTCTCTGCTGCTTCAACATCCAGGAGATCGCTACTGACCAGCTACGTCTCCCACAGCATCCATTCCAGGCACTCCTACCCCGCTGTGCTCACGGGACCACTGTCTCCACTCCAGTGGGCCCTGAACCAGAGCCGTAAGAGAGGCCCTCTCCCAGCGAAGTCAGGCTCACCACTCAGGTACCTAACAGTACGAACAGCCATGACTGAGCCTGCGGGAGAAGCCTCTGCTATGAAGGAGTTCTGCTCACACCTGGCAGCCCTCACTCAGGCGGTGCAATCCCTGCAAGAAGGGTATACCAGACTGGAAGGTCGAGTGCAGCAACTTGCTGACCCCAATGTTGCGGCTCCTACATCTCCGCAACCTTCTGCAACACCTGCTACTCCTCCTGCGGTGGTGATGCTGCCTCCTGAACCCAGAGTACCTGTTCCTGATCGCTTCTCCGGAGATCGTTCCAAATTCCGTGTCTTCCGCAACGCCTGCCAGTTATACTTTGCTCTTCAACCCAGAACCTTCTCCCTAGAGGCCACCAAAGTGGGGTTCGTAATCTCCCTGCTGCAGGGCGAACCTCAGATTTGGGCTCATCGCCTGCTGGAGGGAAATAGCATGCTGACGCAGTCCCTCTCGTCTTTCCTGGAAGCCATGGCGCAACTTTACGAGGACCCCCAGCTAACCACCACAGCCGAGTCTGCTCTATCTGCGCTCCAGCAAGGCCGCAGAACGGCCGAGGACTATGTGACAGACTTTAGACGATGGAGCGCAGACACCCAGTGGAATGACTCGGCTTTAAGGCATCAGTTCCGCATGGGCCTCTCCGAAGGCCTAAAGGATGAACTTGCCCGAGTGGGCACCCCAGACACTTTGGAGGGCCTGATAACTTTGAGCATACAAATTGACCGTCGGCTCCGGGAACGCAGAGTCGAGAGATCCGCTCAAGTCCTCCGTCCGGCTTGGATGACCTCAAGGGCTCCATTACCGGCTGGCCGTTACATGCCCGCTCAGCCAATGGCCCCTGCCCATCCTCTTCCCGATGCCGGCGAGCCGATGCAGCTTGGTCTCATGCGACCCACTCTGTCTCTGGAGGAACGTGCCCGACGCCGTCAACTAAATTTGTGCCTGTACTGTGGTGGGCCCGGACACTTTGTGAACAGTTGCCCGAGCAAGCTGCGTAAGTGCCTTTCGTCTGTGTCAATCAACTCTGCTCACTTACCAGTCCATGCCACCCACATCTCTCTACCCCTGTCTTTTCAGTTCCTGGGAAGGACGATTCGCACCAACGCCATCCTTGATTCAGGAGCCTGCAGCTGTTTCATCGATACCACCTTTGCCAGCCGGCACGACATTCCTCTTCAGAGGAAGGCCCGCGGACTATCCGTCTTCCTGGCTGACGGTTCCCGCATTAAATCGGGCCAAGTTGTCCAGGAGACCCAACCTCTGTTCACTATCTCTTCTCTCCACCACCAGGAACTGTTAACCTTGGACGTAATCTCGTCCCCCCTGTTCCCAGTGATCCTGGGCATCCCCTGGTTGCAGGCACACGATCCGACCATCTGCTGGTCCACAGGGGAGGTCAAGTTCCAGTCCCCCTACTGCCTGGAACATTGCTTACACGAAGCTCCGGTACAACCCGCTACGCTTCTTTGTCTGGACTCTGATACTGACCTGATCCAAGCGGTACCGGAACCATACCATGAATTCTTAGACGTCTTTAGTAAACGGGGAGCGGACACCCTACCCCCACACCGCACCTATGATTGTCCCATAGAACTTTTGCCGGGGGCCGAGATTCCGTTCGGGCGTATCTTCCCCCTTTCCGAGAAGGAACAAGAGGCCCTGAAGGCCTACATTTCGGAGAACCTAAAGAAGGGGTTTATACGTCACTCCACCTCACCCGCAGGGGCCGGCATATTCTTTGTAACCAAGAAAGACCAGTCACTCCGACCCTGTGTGGACTACCGGGAGCTAAATAAAGTTACAATTAAAAATCGCTATCCCTTACCCTTAATACCGGAACTGTTTCAAAAACTAAGAGCGGCCACCATATTCTCCAAACTGGACTTAAGAGGGGCCTATAACCTGGTTCGCATCCGATCAGGTGATGAATGGAAGACTGCATTTCGTACCCGTTTTGGGCATTACGAATACTTAGTTATGCCCTTCGGCCTTTGTAATGCCCCGGCTACTTTCCAGCACCTCATAAATGAGGTCTTCAGGGACTTCCTGGACATTTTTGTCATTGTATACTTGGATGACATCCTAATCTTCTCCAGAACGCTTGAGCAGCATCGGGGGCATGTGGGCCGAGTCTTACTCCGTCTTCGTCAGCACGGATTGTACGCGAAAGCAGAGAAGTGCACCTTCGAGCAGCAGAGCATCCAATTCTTGGGTCTTCAGATCTCCCCAGCAGGCATCGAGATGGACCCGCAGAAGGTAACGGCTGTGCTGGACTGGCCGCCACCCTCTGACAAGAAGGGTGTGCAGCGTTTTGTCGGATTTGCTAATTTTTACAGAAAGTTCATCAAGGGGTTCTCGGCCATCATCTCACCAATCACACAGCTAACAAGGCAGAATGTACGGTTTCATTGGGGTCCAGAGGCCCAGGAGGCGTTTGTGAAACTCAAGGAGCGATTCACATCCGCTCCCATCCTCAGTCACCCTGACCCATCTCTCCCATACATCCTGGAAGTGGATGCCTCTGAGGTAGCAGTGGGGGCCGTGGTCTCCCAACGCCAGGGCAATAAGGACCTAATGCACCCTGTGGGCTTCTTTTCTCGGAAACTTTCACCCGCAGAAAGGAACTACGATGTCGGTGACCGAGAACTGCTAGCCATAAAATCAGCGCTGGAGGAATGGAGGTACTTGCTGGAGGGAGCAGTCCACCCTGTACTAATTTACACGGACCACAAGAATCTTGAGTACTTAAGGACGGCAAAACGTCTAAAACCACGACAAGCCCGCTGGGCCCTCTTCTTTTCACGTTTCAGCTTCCACATTACCTACCGGCCTGGATCTAAAAATGTAAAGCCAGATGCGCTTTCACGCATGTTCGACTGCCCTAAAGACTCCACACCTCCTGATACCATCCTCCCTGCAAGCAACTTCCTTCTACTACAGCCGGATTTACTGTCCCAGATCAGGGAGGCCTCCCTGAACCCGCTCCTTCCCCCAGGACTTTCACTAAATCGTAGAGAGGGGCTTCTCTGGAAGGACAGCCAGGTGTTTGTTCCCGAACCCATCCGGGTTAAAGTATTGGCCCTCCTCCACGATCACCCACTAGCAGGACACTTTGGGGCCCGAAAGACTCTTGACTTGGTGCAGCGCACCTTCTGGTGGCCTGGTCTGAAGGAATTCTGCTCCAAGTATGTCAGTTCATGCCCAGTGTGCTCCCGAAGCAAGACTACTAGGGGCCGGGCCTGGGGCCTACTCAAGCCTCTACCTGCACCTGATCGACCCTGGCGTATGATAACGATGGACTTTATAGTCGAGCTGCCCCCCTCTGAAGATCACACGGCCATCTTTGTAGTCGTTGACCGACTCTCAAAGATGGCCCACTTCCTACCCCTAAGGGGAACCCCATCTGCAGCAGAGACGGCCCGTGTTTTTATCCGAGAGATCGTTAGGTTACACGGGGTACCCAAGAATATAGTCTCGGACAGGGGAGTCCAGTTCACCTCGCGGTTTTGGAGGGCACTGTGTGATAGTCTAAAGATTGAGCTGGCCCTATCCTCAGCTTACCACCCTCAAACTAATGGGCAGACTGAGCGCACAAACCAGACCCTCGAACAATATATTAGGTGTTTCACTTCATTTGTGCAAGATGATTGGGTTTCTCTGCTGCCCTTAGCAGAATTCGCGTACAACAACGCCAGCCACTCGACCACGGGACAGTCCCCGTTTTTCGCCAATTATGGGTTCCATTTAACATTTCTACCAGATTTTCTTACAGAGTCCTCAGTTCCAGCGGTCCAGGACGCAGTGACCTTCCTAAGCCGCAACAACCAAATCCTCCAGGAAGCCATAACCAAGGCCCAGGCGGACAGTAAGAAAGCCTTTGACCAAAAGAGGAGGGGAGAGTTGAATCTGCAAATCGGGGATCAGGTATGGCTTTCCTCTTCTAATTTAAAGTTAACCTGTCCCTCTAAGAAGTTGGCACCCAAGTTCCTGGGCCCTTTTCCTGTAAAGAGGAGGATTAATGAGGTGTCCTATGAACTGTCCCTGCCAGACACCATGAAGATACATCCTGTGTTTCATGTCTCTCTATTGAAACCCTCGGTACCCGATCCCTTCCCCAATAGGGAGTCCGGGCCTCCTGAACCTGTCCTAGTGGATGGAAACGAGGAGTACGAGGTAGAAGTTGTTCTAGACTGTAGAAGGCGACAAGGGCAAAGACAGTTTCTAATCAAATGGAAGGGCTTCGGCCCAGAAAGCAATTCTTGGGAACCTGAGGACAATATACATGCTGGAAGACTAATTCGTGCTTTTTTCATTTCACACCCTGAGAAGGATGACCAACTGGGCACCCGGAGGTTGCCCCTTGTGGGGGGGCAATGTCAGGGCTCCACTTGCGACGTACGGTCGAATCGGCGCGCGCGCATGCGCACACGCGCCGCTGATTCGTCCGGGCGTCGAAACGAGGGTACGCGCCGTCGTACTCCTCAGGCGCGCGCGCGTGCGCAGCGAGCGCGGGCACGTGCGTCGCGGGCGCACACGTGACGCGTTAGCGCTGTTTGGCGCCAGTTGGCCTTTAAAAGAGTGACAGCTGCACATGTCAAGTGCTGTTCGTCTGCAGTTTGCCCCTTGTTTAACCTGCCTCTGTTGTGTACTCCTGTTTACCTGATCCGGCTTCCACTTGACTCTGCTGCCTTCTCCACTCCTGATTCCGGCCTGTTGACTCTGCTTTGGACTGATACCTGAACGCTGATCTCCTGCCTGTCTGACCTCTCCATTGCCTGTGCCCACTTACCTGCCTGCCAAAGTGTATCCAGACCCGGCCTGCCTGACGACCCCTCTGCCTGCTCCCTGCATGCTGCATACTTCCAGAGTTGCTGACGCCATCTCGGGGTCACCCTACATCCGGACCCTGCTCCGCTACCTGCCAGTCTCTGCTGCTTCAACATCCAGGAGATCGCTACTGACCAGCTACGTCTCCCACAGCATCCATTCCAGGCACTCCTACCCCGCTGTGCTCACGGGACCACTGTCTCCACTCCAGTGGGCCCTGAACCAGAGCCGTAAGAGAGGCCCTCTCCCAGCGAAGTCAGGCTCACCACTCAGGTACCTAACAGGTACATATCCTCAAGCCCCTCTAAATACAAACAGTCTGTCAGGTCTCAGTGTTTCATGGTTTCCTATGCTAAGGGGAGCACCTGGTGATGCTCCTGCAGAATATTGGCTTCTTTATTTCAACTTATAATAAGTGTCATTTACAGTGAGAGCAAAGAAAGCAGGAACCTCTGAGACTGTGTTTTCTTTTAACGTAACATGGGATGTTCACATGTACACCATTGGAGTGACTGTAAGAGACTTATCTATTATATCTATTTATGGTAAATGAACGGATGTTATTGATTGTTGTATTTGCATTATAGATAACTGATATCGCCCCTACCCCTGATGAAGGAGGTGCAAAAAACTCTGAAACGCATCAGTGGAAGGATATCATTATTGTTTTTAATTTGAAAATTCAAAAAAAAAATTTTACCTACTTAATTCTTAATTGATTCAAGTGCCTATAAAGTCCCACTAAAGGGGAATGCTTTCCATTTTTACATTACATTACATTACAGCACATTATGGAGTAAATCACTGATACCCCTTGAATATCTAAAGGGGTTAAAAAGAAAATGCTCCTCCCACCAACCCATATATAGATTTTCCATGGAGGGCAAAAATCTCGCCCCCATGAAGACTCCACAGCACTGCAGGTAATATACATTGTCAAAAAGAAAAGAATTATGTGTGAGTAAAAAGTCCATGACAGTAAATTCCTGCAGGGAAGAAGAATAGTTGCTATACTAGTTAAGCTGGTATTTGACTGCCCCCACACCAAGCTCTTGTTGAATAAAAGCTGGCCCACTATATAAAGGTGATAAATATCTTTATCCTTTACATTCCCACAATGTTATGGTTGATGTTTTTCAAAATATTGTAGCAAAGGAACTAGTTAAGCTTAAAATGAATACTGCTTTTAATGTTTTACAATATTTCACATGATAAATTTTCTGCACTCCAAAAACTCAAACAATCCAGGGATTGGATTATTAAAGAGGCAGATAAAGAGGGGGGGCTGTGGTTGTCATGAGTAAAGAGCAATATCGCTCTGAAGCACTGCAACAACTGAGTGGTCTGCCTACTTGTCGCCCCTCCCATACAATCTCACTAGTGCCCTTAGGGAAAAACCCACAGCTCTGCTTCAGAAAGGGGTTAATATGGGGGTACTTACATCCAAAACATTAGAATATTTATTTGTTGTGCAGCCAATCACGCCAATATTTCACCATTTGCCTAAGATACACAAATCGAGCGGCATTTTGCAAGGTTGCCCAATTGCGTCAGGCATTGGATCCCTTTTAGAAAAATTCAGGGGAATGGGTGGATGTGCACTTACAGCCATTGGTTGCATGCTTACCAGACTTTATCTGGGATACCAGTACAGTTTTAGTCCACATTTCATCACTAAAGTGGTCATTTACCTTCATGTGGATAACCATGGATGTCAGTGAACTTTATTCCTCCATACCACAACAACTTGGTGTGGAGGCAGTCAAATACCATCTTAACAAGTATAGCAACTATCCTTTTTCCCTGCAGGCATTTATTGTCATATCTGTGGAGGTTTTACACACACATCATTTTTTCTCTTTTGACAATGTATATTACCTGCAGTGCTATGGAGCCTCCATGTGAGTGAAATGTTCGCCCTACATGGTAAATCTATATATGGGTTGGTGGGAGGAGCATTTTATTTTTACTTTGGAAAACCCCTTTAGGAATAGTATACGCTGGTATGGTCACTACATTAACAACCTCCTGATGTGTGTAGTGGAACAACAGTGGCCTTGTCTGAGTTTAATAACTATGTTAATGACAATGCTTTGAACCTCCGGTATACATGTGCCAGTCATATTAATATGATCATTCTTTGGACATTACTCTGGAGGGCAATGCAGTCACTGGTGAAATTTCTCCCCTTACTTAGCGCAAACTGTGTTTAGGAAATACCACATTACATGCCACTAGCTGCCATCCGCTCCACACCATTTGGGCCATACCAGTGGGGGAATTAAAAAAAGACTCTAAAGCCCCATACACACGCGCGGATTATCCGAGGACCAGGTCCGTCGGATCATGTCTGTCATACTTTGTCCGATGTTGGTTTTGCGTACACACGGTCGGACAAAGTTGTCGGAAAATCCGATCATTCTGAACGTGGTGACGTTTGTTGCCTACGACGGGACTACGTAGAGGCTAGTAGCCAATAGCTTTGGTCTTGTAATGTGATCTGAGCATGCGTGGCACTTTGTCCATCGGACTACCATACACACGATCGGATTTGATGTGATCGGACCTTGTTGTCAAAAAATCTATCCAGCAGGAGATAGGACTTTGTCCGTCGGACAATCCGACGTACACTGTCCGATGGTGCATACACACGGTCGGATTTTTCGACAACATTGTCCGATCGGACAGAATCCATGCGAAAATCCGACCGTGTGTATGGGGCTTTATTATGAGAGAGAATGCCAAACAATTACCACACGACTTAGATAACAAGACTTCCCCAACTGGTCCATCGAAAGGGACAGGAAAATTACAGATAAAAAAGATAGGGCAGACTCTTCTGAATTCTACCAGAAACTCTTCCAGTAGAAAGAAGAGATCACGACAAGTTTTAATGCATGACAGTACAGTCACTTTTGTCACTGGCTTCTCTTCTGAATATAATAAAATTGCTGATATAATTAGGAAGAACCTACCTATCCTATATTCCAATAAGGATCTCCTACCTATCCTACAACAAGGATGTAGATTTGTCAGTCGGAGAGCTCCAACTTTAGGAAGTCTCTTGTCCCTCAGGCTTTTTGCATCTGACACTCATCCAACACCCACCTTGCTTAATACTCCAGGCTCTTTCCCATGTGGCCACATGTCTTGTTGATATTGCCACTTGAATGCTCTTCAAAAACTTTTAAATCTTCAGTTACCAGGGAGCAGTTTTCTATAAAGCATTATATAAACTGTAATACAACCTATGTGATCTATGTGATAGAATGCAAAACATGATGTTTACAATATGTAGGCTGCACAATGCGTTCCCTAAAGATTTGAATTTCTGAACATTTCTGTGATTCACTGAATCCCAATGCCAAAGCAATCTCAAATGTATCGAAACATTTTAAAGAACAGCACTTGGGACATATGAGGGGTTTTGGCTTTCATGGGGTAGAACGTATACCTCATGTTGTAAGAGGAGGAGACTGTCATTGGAGACTCCTAGCAAGAGAGGCTTGTGGATATTTAGATTACAGACCAGAGTTCCACAAGGCCTTAACTGTAGGTGGGACCTGGATCTACATCTGAAATAGTCCACTTCTATCTCTCAGATACAGATTTGTTTTTGGGTTGTTTTTTGGTGGGGGGGGTTTGACTGTCAGTTGTATTTCTAATTATTTCATACTTAAATCTTTTACTCATATCATATTTCTTTTTATATACAGTTTATATATGTGTATGGCAACTGACAGTGATACATTTTCATTCATTAGACGAGAGAGGCTAGTGCGGCTGGAAAACCATTGAAGGGTTAATTTACCAGGTCTGAAGACTGCCCTGCCCACTCCTCCTCCTTGGACCTGTGGATTTTAGTATTTACAGTGCCTTGCAAAAGTATTAACCCCCCTTGGCATTTTTCGTGTTTTGTTGCCTCACAACCTAGAATTAACATGGATTGTTTGAGGATTTGCATAATTTAATTTACAGAACATGCCCACAACTTTAAAGATTTTTTTTCATTATTGTGAAGCAAACAATAGGACAAAATAACAGAAAAAGTTAATGTGCATAACTATTCACCCCTTAAAGTCAATACTTTGTAGAGCCACCTTTTATGGCTATCTTAGCTCCAAGTCGATTTGGATAAGTCTATATGAGCTTGCCACATCTTACCACTGGGATTTTTGCCCATTCCTCCTTGCAAAACTGCTCCAGCTCCTTCAAGTTGGATGGTTTGCGCTTGTGAACAGCAATCTTTAAGTCTGACCACAGATTTTCTATTGGATTGAGGTCTGGACTCCAACACATTTACATGTTTCCCCTTAAACCACTCAAGCGTTGGGGTCATTGTCCTGCTGGAAGGTGAACCTCCATCCTATCTTTAAATTACACACAGAGTGGTAAAGGTTTTTGCTCAAGAATATCCCTGTATTTAGCACCATACATCTTTCCCTCAACTCTGACCAGTTTTCCAGTCCCGACTGCTGAAAAACATTCCCACAGCATGATGCTGCCACCACCATGTTTCACTGTGGAGATGGTGTTCTTTGGGTGTTGTGATGTGTTGGGTTTGCGCCAGACATAGCGTTTTCTTTGATAGCCAAACAGTTCAATTTTAGTCTCATCAGACCAGAGCACCTTCCTCCATACATTTTGGGAGTCTCTCACATGCCTTTTCACAAACTCAAAATGTGGCATTTTGTTTTTTGCTGAAAGTAATGGCTTTCTTTTGGCCACTCTGCCATAAAGGCTTATTGTTGTCCTATGTACAGACACTCCAGTCTCTGCTGTGGAACTCTGCTGCTCCCCTTAGGTCTCTGGGCTGCCTCTCTGATTAATGCCCTCCTTGCCCGGTCTGTGAGTTTTGGTGTGCGGCCGTCTCTTGGCAGGTTTGCTGTTGTGCCATGTTCTTTCCATTTGGTTATGATAGATTTGATGGTGCTCCTAATGATCATCAAAAATTTGGATATTTTTTATAACCTAACCCTGCCTGACTTCTGACTTCTCAACAACATTGTCCCTTGCTTGTTTGGGGAGTTCCTTGGTCTTCATGGCAGTGTTTGGTTAGTGGTGCCTCTTGCTTAGGTGTTGCAGCCTCTGGGGTCTTTCAAAAAGGTGTGTATATGTAATGACAGATCATCTGACACTTAGATTGCACACAGGTGGACATCATTTCACTAATTATGTGACTTCTGAAGGTAATTGGTTGCACCAGAGCTTTTTATGGGCTTCATAAGAAAGAGGGTGAATACATACGCACATGGCAATTATCAGTTTTTTATTTCTGAAAAATAGTTTTATGTATATATTTTTCTAATCTTACTTCACCAACTTAGACTATTGTGTTCTAAAACATCACATATAATTCAGATTAAAAAAACATTGAACTAAAGACTGTAATGTAACAAAATAGGTAAAAAGCCAAGGGGGGTAAATACGTTTGCAAGGCATAATAACAACATAATAATGTTGTTATTTTATTATGACTAAGGCCTATGTAAGAGGCTGGAAAGCATACATAATTACAGGTATTGAGTCCTTTTAATGGATGGATCTAATAAAATTGTATATGTTTTATTTTTGATTCATCGTGGTTCCGGATTTTTTCTCTTTCATTGGACCTTTGAATGCCTGAGTACTGGGGCTATCCGAGCACATGAGCCTCATCCTGTTTATCTTTAAGGGCTATTTTGGGGTGGTAGCAGGATTTTTGGGGAATTTATATTAACACCTTTCTGTGTACCCATAAAATCTCAGATGTGAACCTATACTATTTGAGGTTGAATTACTAAAGGCAAATCACATGCTCGATGAAGGGGTCCTGAATCGGTGCACCTTACCGCTGTGATATGATCACCTGAATAAAATGTTTGGACAGTATCTCAAAGATCTGTGGTGTGGAGGTGATATATACTTTGGCTTATGGTGAATGAACGGTGTCTCCGGCTACTAAAGATAAAGGGAGTATGTGATGTTGAGGGGCAAATTATAGGTTCGCTCTAAGCTCTGTATAGACTTCTGTACAAAAGTCCATTGCATGAACAGATAATTCAGTGATCATTCTGAAAACAAATGAAGTACAGTTTCCATGGTTGCATAATTCTAGACAGTCATAGATGGCTGCAGATTGTAATGGAAAATTACTTTTTATATCAAGAATTTATAAAATGGTTTGTTTTGTAATTATATATTTTATATCCATTTTTAAAAAGAATTTTCATTCACACATGTTTTTTTTTTTCACGAACCTCTAATTAAATATAAAACATTTCAAAATAAATTTTGGACACAGGTGGTAGAGAAAGCAAAACAGAATTAAATGGTTATGGACAATGAGATGGTTTCAAACTTTATTTGTCAGATGTGATTGCAAAAATCTATTTGAGAGAATGAACTGAAATGTAATTATAAGAAATTCAAAAGATGTGCACATTTTTAATTAATTTAATACATTTTGAATTTAATGAAGATGGAATGCCTCTAAAAGCTTAATTTAAATTAAGTAGCAATAAAAACACTTTTACTTATATTTCAATAGAATCCTTTCTTTGGCAAAAGAAGTCTTAAAACATGAATATTTTCATTTAAACTTAAAGTGATACTAAAGTTGTTTTTTTGTTAAAAAAAACAAACATGTTATACTTACCTGCTCTGTGAAGTGGTTTTGCACAGAGCAGCCCAGATCCTCCTCTTCCCGGGTCCCTCTTCGGTGCTCCTGGCTCCTCCCTCCTGTTGAGTGCACCACAGCAAGCAGCTTGCTATGTGGGCACCCGAGTTGAGCCACAGCTCTGTGTGTCCATTCAGACATGGAGCCGTGGGCTGGCCCCACCCTCTTTCTCTTCTCTCCTCATTGGCTGATTGACTTTGAGTGACAGCATCAGGAGCCAATGAGAAGGGGAGTCCGGGGCAGTCCTGCAACATTGCTGAATTGAGATGGACGTCAGGTAAGTATTTGGAGGGCTGCTGCACACAGAAGGCTTTTTATCTTAATGCATAGAATGTATTAAGATAAAAAAGCCTTCTGACCTTAAAACCACTTTAAAAGAAGTATATGGAATAGTAGGTATTAATTGACTAATGTTTACTGCTGAAATTCACATTGAATGAAAAATGAAAAAAAGGAGCATTGTAGTTTTAATCGTATTTAACACTGCTTTAAACTAGCAATATATTTATATCCCAGTTTATTTTCTTCAGAAGGTGTCATTTTTGAGGCATACATCTCTAGTTCACAGTCCCTATAAAAGGAACTTTTTAACACTGAACATGGCTTGTCTAAATATCAACAACCTGGGGCAGGTTTTACCTGTCACAATTTCTTACTTGCCACATAAATCCCAAATAAATGCAGCCAATCTTGCAGTCCAGGCACCCTTGTCAGACAACATAGCCAAACCCTCGACCTCTGCTATAGCTGTACAGCTTTATCAAAAACACTTTATTGATCTTATCACTGGATGAAAAAGGAGCAGCAAGTTCACTGCTGCATTAATGTTGACCTTAATAAATGACTGAGTAATTCTACTAAATGTGACTTTGCAGAAAAAAAAAAATTCTCCTTTTCCAAAATTTCATAAAATGTATTCTATAATCTTGCCATGCGGGTTGCTTAGTTGAATCTTGCTTAAAAATATCACATGGTTTAATTTTTAACAAAGACATGTGATTATTATATCAGTGCTGACATAGTTATTAACTGGTGCAAAATGAAGAAAAGAAAAATTGGTCCTGCGCTGGTGAAGGCTGGTGAAGGCGTTGTTGTTGTGAAGTTGTAGTGCTATTCTAACCAATAAGACTGGAGAAAATGATCATGCGCGTCCCGCTGCCTAGACTGACCAGGGGTGGTCTGGAGAAAACTGCGTAGGAGAAGTGGATGGAAGGCGCGTGATCAACCGCTTGTGTCAAATTCATACAGTTTATTTATGTATAGTGGAATACATACATTGAATTCAAATACCAATAAAAAAATATCTCTCTCTTAGTCTCTTAGTCTGAACACATGAGGAGAGGAGAGCAAGGAGGATCTAGGCAGGACCTTTATGTATACCTGCACTCTGTAAGAGATACTTGGAGGACCCCGGATAGAGACCCTGGCAGGGGGATAAGCCACAGGCCTTTTTGATCTCTCTGACACAGAGATCAAAGTAGCTGGTAAGCGGCAGTGCTTTTATTTGGTGGAGGATCCTTCTCTTCTTTTCAATCACTTTCTTTCCGAGGGTGTCAAATATAGGAGCACTACGGAAATAGTAGCAACAGGATTACAATACCCCTTGTGGACTTCCTTGCATGATATCTTATTTTTATTTTTAAAGAAAATTTCTTCAAGTTTTTATGATGATGTTGCATGAAGCTTTGTTTATGGTCACATGTTTACAAGCATTGTATTTGTTTGATTATACACTGTCTGGGTAGTATAACTTTTGAAGTTAGATTGCATATTGGGCCAAAAAGATTGCATCCAGTGGTTGCCCAATATGTGCACATTTACGCACAAATTAGTAGTTCAAGGTTGAACTCATTTTCACCCATTTTTTCACGATTGGTTTTCACGTTTGTAAATTTCCAGCGCAGCTATTTTTTTGCAATAAAAA
This sequence comes from Lithobates sylvaticus, assembly GCA_028564925.1. Taxonomy (NCBI): domain Eukaryota; kingdom Metazoa; phylum Chordata; class Amphibia; order Anura; family Ranidae; genus Lithobates; species Lithobates sylvaticus. The sequence continues at coordinate 133,494,903 of CM053027.1, forward strand.
AAATATATATATAAAAAGAGGAAGATCAATACATGTAAATATATATATATATATATATATATAAAAATATTAAAAACTATGTGACATAGGAAATAGGTTACAAATTGAGCACTTAAAGGCACTTTTAACCTTTAAGTGCTCAATTTGTAACCTATTTCCTATGTCACATAGTTTTTAATATTTATATATATATATATATATATATTTACATGTATTGATCTTCCTCTTTTATATATATATATATATATATATATATATATATATACACAGGCATACCCCACTTTTAAGTACACAATGGGGTTTATTTACTAAAGCTAGAAAGTGCAAAATCAGGCTCACTTCTGCATAGAAACCAATGAGCTTCTAACTCCAGCTTTTTCAATTAAGCTTTGGTAATAAAACCTGGAAGCTCATTGGTTTCTATGCAGAAGTGAGCCTGATTTTGCACTTTCCAGCTTTAGTAAATAAACTCCAATGTGTACTTAAAAGCGGGGTATGCCTGTATATATTTATTGGTATTTTAATTCAATGTATGTATTCCACTATACATGAATAAACTGTATGAATTTGATACAAGCGGTTGGTCACGCGCCTTCCATCCACTTCTCCTACATAGTTATTAACTGGTTTGTTGATAAACAAACCTGATACTACCATGCATGCTAATGATAACACTAACCTGAACTGCTAACCCTTAGTCGGACTTTCCGGCAAAAGAAGTCAGATTGAATCCTTTCATCAGATATTCCGATCGTGTGTGGGCCTCATCTGACTTTTTTTTTTCTTTAATTCTGATGGACCTAGAAATAGAACATGTTTTAAAAATTTCCGACGGAATAAATTCTTATCGTGAAAACCGCTCGTCTGTATGCTGTTCCGACCGACCAAAAACGATGCATGCAAGCAAGTACGAGACGGCAGCTATTGGCCACTGACTATTGAACTTCCTTTTTCTAGTCCCGTCATACGTGTTGTACATCACTGCATTCTAGAAGGACGGAATTTGGTGTGATCGTGTGTAGGCAAGACAGTTTCAACAGAACTCAGTCGGAAAAACCATCAGAGTTTATTCCGACGGAAAAACTGGTCATGTGTACGCAGCATAATGCTAAAGTTGGCCATACACTGTAGGAAATTGGCTCAGTGGATGGCACAGTCAGTTGCCTCTTGTCCAACATCCCCTGACAGAAAAGGGAGTCAGGAGGAAAATTATCAGCTGAAAAAGTGGCTGCATCCAATCAGATAAGTGGGGTGGAGATGGCTGTTAAAATACAATAGTCACAGAGAGCGATTCGACCATCCACACTGTACTTCCGCGTACATATGATCGGACTTTCCGGTGGGATTGTCCGCCGGACAGCCCGACCGTGTGTGGGGCTCCGTGGACTTTTTCTTTCCAAAAGTAAGAAGTAGTAACTTCTTAGTAAGAAGTTTTGACTTAAAATTGTCCGCAGGACTCGGCAGTCCGGCAGACAATCCGGCTGTCTGTGTGCTAGTCCGCGGGACTTTTGAAATGAACGGACTTGCCGACACACGTCGTAAAGTCCGTTCATTTTGAAAGTGACTCCAGGTAGACGGGACTAGCGAAGGAAGTCAATGCCGCCGCCCCGCTCGGCGAGATTGACACCTCGCTAGCCCTGTCACCTTTGGTTGTCGGGGTCTGCGGGCGGAGGGCTTATCGGAATCCGGGAGCCCGCTTCAATAAGGGGGTCCCCAGATTCAGGCCCCCCACCCTATGTGAATGAGTATGGGGTACCATGTACCCCTACCCATTCACCTGGTGGAAAAAAAGTGTAAATAAAAACACAACACAAGTTTTTAAAAATACTTTATTACACAGCTCCGGGGGTCTTCTTCTGTCTTGGGGGTCTTCTCGCTGGACTCCTCCGCTATCTTCTGCTAGCTCTTTTACTAGCGGAGGAGCCCGGCTTTCTCCTTCATCTGCACCGCCGTCTGGGGGTCTTGTTCCGACTTCGGGGGTCTTGTCTCACTCTTCTGTACTTCTTGCCGGGCCTCCGCTTTCTTCTTCCAGCTCTTTTACTAGCGGTGGCCCGGGCTTCTGTCGCTGTCGCCGCCTTCTGCTTCTGCTTCTTTCTCTTCTTCTTCTTCTTTCTTCATCCGATGTTGACACGTCGCTGTCTCCGCTTGCAATGGCCCAGACGTGTTGCGCTGCCAGTTATATAGGGCCAAGGGGCGGGGCCACCGACTCATGTCACATGGTGACCCCGCCCCCTTATGATGATCATGAGGTCAGTGCTTTACATCAACAGATCTATGTCAGTGTATTTCTTTCCAGGTTCACTTGCTGCGCACCTAGAAATAATAATGTAATATGTCATTCAATTTAATTATAAAAATGGGTTTGTTTTTTAAATTAAAACATTTTCCTTACCCCTCAGGAGCCGTTTAGAGATTATTGCTTCCTAGAAAAAAAATAAAACACACCAAGAAACACCTTAACTTCACCTTTTCTATTTACTCCAATGTATTTTACAAAAATGTCCCAGCTAAAAATTTGGTAAACAAAAACTTTCAATGTTGCTCATCCCTACTGGCCTTTCCTTTCTCATAGCAGGAGGCTGACATCAATACAAACTAAGGTACTTACATTAGTTTCATTAAAAGTGTTAAAGTATATTAAAATTTAAAAGTAACATTTTTATATATTTTCAGAAGTAATTTTTAATCATTTTAAATATTCAGCTTTTGATTAAACTAATACCTGGTGATTCTGCAATGTTGATCCCTATCTAGGCACCTACTGTTATAGGGTGACAGTGCTCTGTTCCTGTCTCCCATTTGTACTCTGGTGATATCTATCAGCCACACAGGCTTTGAAAGGAGATGGAGTGGCTTTTTAAACATACATTGCACACACATTATCCAGTGTCATCACCATCAGGAAACTCACCATGAGAAATGCTATGCAGTCAATGCTGGAAGGAAGTGACTGATACGCTGTGCTTTAGCAAACTAAGGGATTACTTTACTAAAACTGGAGAGTGCAACATTTGGCGCAGCTCTGAATAGAAACCAATCAGCTTCCAGTTCTTTCTTTATTTAAATTTTTTTGTCAAAGCTTAACCACTTCAGCCCCGGACCAATTTGCAGCCCAAGGACCAGGCCCCTTTTTGCGATTCGGCACTGCATCGCTTTAACTGACAATTGCGCGGTCGTGTGACGTGGCTCCCAAACAAAATTGGCATCCTTTTTTTCCCACAAATAGAGCTTTCTTTTGGTGGTATTTGATCGCCCCTGCGGTTTTTATTTTTTGCGCTATAAACAAAAATAGAGCGACAATTTTGAAAAAAATGCTATATTTTTTACTTTTAGCTATAATAAATATCCCCCAAAAATATATAATAAAAAAATGTATTTTCCTCAGTTTAGGCCGATACGTATTCTTCTACATATTTTTGGTAAAAAAAATCGCAATTAGCGATTATTGATTGGTTTGCGCAAAAGTTATAGCGTTTACAAAATAGGAGATAGTTTTATAGCATTTTTATTAATATTTTTTTTTTACTAGTAATGGCAGCGATTTTTATTGTGACTGCAACATTATGGCGGACACATCTGCCATTTTTGACACATTTTTGGGACCATTGTCATTTATACAGAAATCAGTGCTATTTAAGAGCACTGATTCCTATGTAAATGACAGTGGCAGTGAAGGAGTTAACCACTAGGGGGCGGGGATGAGTTAGTGTGACGTATGTGTGTTTTACAGTAGGGGGCGTGGCTGACATCTGACGTCACTGATTGGCTGTTCCTGATGACAGGGAACAGATCAGTGACAGGCAGTGTAGGAAGCGTGGGGAGAGGTTTGTTTACACAGACCTCTTCCCGTTCTTCAGCTCTGTGACCCGATCGCAGGACACCAGCGGCGATCGGGTCCGCTGGTCCCGCGGCCGTGGTCACGGAGTTCCCGACCGGGTCGCAAGCGTGCCGCCGGCGGCACGCGCGCGACCCCACGGCTAGGAAATTAAAGGGGACGTATATATACGTGCTTTTGCCTAGCCGTGCCATTCTGCTGACGTATATGTGCAGGAGGTGGTCGGGAAGCGGTTAATTGAACAAGCTGAAGTTAGAAGCTGATTGGCTACCGTGCACAGCTGTACCAGATTTTTTACTCTCCAGTTTAGTAAATTAACCCCTAAATGTCATTCGGTTAGGGTTTAAATGTACATTTAAGTGGTCTACTGTAGCTATTGTATGTATAGGTGAGTCTTTCAAAGTTTACACAATGTTTGTTTCCTGTTCATACTCCAGAAATTGACTTGTGCTGTAATTTATTGCCTGGGAGCTGCTTACTTGATATTTCATAAGGGGACATCATAAAGCTGCTCATAAATGGATTGAAATTTGGCAGTTTAGCAGGGACTGGCCGAGTTTCAATTCATTTATTGGCACTGTGTTTGTGTCAATTTACCAATTTACTTTTAAACAACCAGCCTGCTGGAAAGTTTCCTCTCGATCAGTGCTGCAGACTATAGACTGTGGCATTGATCTGTGTATTCTGACTGTGGGGAAGCTTCCCTGCTGTCAGAATATAACGATTGCGTGCATGGGGAAATTGGATCTGGTTTTATTTTCATTCTACCAGCTGGATGAACAAAATACTGACCCATCTATGGCCAGTTTTGGTTAGGAACTTACATAAGCTGCCAGAAATGTGTACCAGCAGTGGTAGTGATACAATAATCACATGTAGAGCAATGAAGTGCCAGAGATTGAACCCTTCACTGCTGTGTAGACCCTTTGTGTAAAATAATCTGGCTACTAATTTGCCATTTTTCCTACTATTGCTACTTCCAAATCCTCTTTGTTATATCATAAGCTACTGGTGCTAATATTGCAAAAAATTCCAGACTTAGTAAATCATTAGCAAAATGATGGATATACATTATGTCTAAAGCCCCATACACACGGTCGGACTTTTTCATGGATTCTGTCCGATCGGACAATGTTGTTGAAAAATCAGACCGTGTGTATGCACCATCGGACAGTGTTCGTCGGTTTGTCCGACGGACAAAGTCTTATCTCCTGCTGGAAAGATTTGCCGTCAACACGGTCCGATCACACCAAATCCGATCGTGTGTACGGTTGTCCGACCGGACAAAGTGCCACGCATGCTCAGATCACATTACAAGACCAAAGCTATTGGCTACTAGCCTCTACGTAGTCCCGTCGTAGGCAACAAACGTCACCACGTTCAGAATGATCGGATTTTCCGACAACTTTGTCCGACCGTGTGTACGCAAAACCAACATCGGACAAAGTATGACGGACATGGTCCGACGGACCTGGTCCGCGGATTGTCCGACCGTGTGTATGGGGCTTTATATTGACTCTGGATATAGTTACAATTGTTTTGTAAAAAAAAAACGGACCGCTTGCTTAACATTTCAGTGCCAAAAAGCATCAGCAATCATTGTCTTTCAAGCAGTGCACCTTGTGAGTCATAGGATAATTAAGAGTCAATCAAGCTTCAAAAGATAATTAGTTCTGCCTAACATTTATGCCCATTAGCTTCTTGCCAAAGTATAGTGAATAGTATAAAACAATTACAGGGTATTTTAAAAGCAGGTTTAAACATCAAATGTAACAGATGTTAGAGAAAGTCAGAAGGAATTATACAAGATGGGAATGTACAGTATGTAAAGTGCTGCACAAATCTGTGCTATATAAATGCTCATTATGTATAAATAAATAAATACGTTAAGTTGTATGTAATATTCAAGATGCATTTTTTTAAAATAAAAATCCACATGTGTGCATATTAGTAAGGACAACCCTAATTTAACACTGAACATAGCCCTATAATCATATTTAAAGTGATTGTAAACCTACAATTTGTATTTTTTTTAAAATAACAAACATACTAATCTGCTCTGTGCAATAGTTTTTCACAGAGCAGCCCCAATCCTCCTCTGCTGGAATCCCCCGCTGGTTCCTCCCCCCTGCCGATTGTCCATCATAGCAAGCCAATGAGGTCCTTGATGACGCCCTGAGGGAGGGAGGGCGAAATGCATTGACATAATTTCCTGGTTTGACATCACTGCCGGTTTGTGGAACACATGTTATGAACGGCTGCTTCCTGTATCTACAGCTCTATATCCATGCCTGTTTTTAACCGTTTTTTTGTAAGTACCGATCTCTATGTGCATTAAATCAACTTTTATAACAGTACTTCACTATTAGTCCATCCTCTTTTCATTTCTAGGTGTATGTATATCCTGTTGAGAGCCTCCTATTGGAATCTATCATCTGATGTTTACACTGATCCACCATCTGATGTTTTGATACCAATCCACATGTTTGGGATACCATTTACAAGCATGAAGTGACCCCTGGACTGCAAAGCTGGGGGTCGTTCTGTTCTGGTGAGTGGGGATGCAAAAGGGGGAGTCACTGTACTCCTGCAAGTTTGTGAAGCATTTTTTGCACCTACTGCATTGTGGACTAACACTTCAGTTGCATTTATTTGGATTTTTATTTGGACTTTTTTGTTGATTTCACTTATATTGTGTGTTGCGAGCGCTGTATTTTTTTATCCACATTTATCCAAGTGATTAGCACCTTGTCTACAGCAGCTGTATTTCATTGCCACGTTTCCATCAGCGCAAGTTTATATTTAGTTATATATTTTAACATCATAGCAAGCCGCTTTCTATGGGGGCACTCATGTGGCCTTACAGTAAAACTATTGACACATAGACTTTGGCTTGACTCCGCCACCGCTCTCTCTTTACTGGCTGTGATTGGCTCCACAATGACTCCCACTACTGTCTCCGAGCCTATGAGGAGAGGTTGAAAGAGCCACTGTTCTCAGGCACATCTGTGAATGGAGATCAGGCTCAGGTAAGTATAAGGTGAGGGGTAAAGAGGAGAACACAGATTTTTTTTTACTTTAATGCATATAATGTCAATAGATTATGTGCAGATTTACCCAGGAGAATTAATTTATTTTTAAATCATGCACTGTATGAATTATGGTCAACAGACTTAGAAGGGCCATTAAGGTACCTTTAAGTTAAGCCTACCCTCCCCCATCCCTCATCCTCCCACCCTACCTCCCCTCACCCAGCCTCTCACCCTATACTGCCCCTTACCTAGTGCTCACTCAATCTCCCCACCCCCTTACCTTAATTGCACCCAATCCCATCCCCCCCTATAGTTGTCCATCTCTCACCCCCCCCCCCACAAACCCCCTCCTACTACTCATAGCATGGTCACAGACCCTATTAATCTGCTATCTCCACTCGCTCCCCTACCCCTCCCACTTCTAGCTCAGTTGGAAATGGCCCAACTCACCCATTCCCTTGTCACTTAAGATAATATCCTTAAACGCAAAATGCCTCAACATACCGAAAAAGAGGTCACAAATCTTAGCCAACATGTACTCCATGAAGGCCAACGTTTATATTCCTACAAGAGACTCACTTAAAATCAAAAACCATACCCAAAAAAACACCACTTCCCCCATGTATATCACTCTACCTTCCCCACATCCAAAACCAAGGGAACATCCATTTTAGTTTCAAGAAATCTCCCCTTCAAATCTCAGACACCCTGACTGACGAACAAGGGCGCTACATCTTCATTAAAGGAAAACTATGGGATAAACCTATCACCCTAGCTAACATATACAGCCCTAACACCTCCCAAGTCCCATTCTTCTGAAATAGTACCCGCCTACTGTCATCCTTCCAAACTGGTATTCTGATTCTGGGAGGTGACTTCAGCATCCCACTTGACCCTCTCATAGACACATCCCACCTTCCATATAGCACCCTACAACAAATCAAACTTTCACTCCAAGAACTCTCCCTACATGACTCTAGGAGAACCTTACAGATGAGTCAAAAGATGAGGAAAAAATACACTCTCCCTCAGAAACTCTTCTATGAACACAGCAATAAAAGTGGCCACCTATTGGCACAAGCCTTACACTTGAAAAAAAGCCAAAACAACAGTACACAAGCTACAGCCTCCATTGGGTAACACACTAAAAAGTAATCCGGACATAACAGCGTTCAAACACTTTTATGCAAACCTATATAACCTCTCAGCCACAGAAACGCAAACACCCACCCCCAGGTCTACGCTTATTCAGAACTTCCTGGGAAAACACTGCCCCAAACTACTCACTTCAGACACTTCAACAGACCTAGATCGCCCAATCACTAAACAAGAATGGGATGAGGCTCTCAAACATCTGAAAATGGGCAAGAGCCCAGGCACACATTTAAGTTATACCCAAAGATGGAAAAGACCCCACCCAAATGGCAAATTACAGACCAATTTCCCTACTGAATGTAGACAATAATATTCGCCAAAATACTAGCCAACCGTTTACTTCCTTTCCTCCCCTCTATTATTTCATGTGACCAAGTGGGTTTTTTCCTATCCCTCGACGCAGAGAAGGCATTTGACAGGGTGGCCTGGGACTAATTGGAAGCAGTACTTAGATTCATGGGTTTGGGTAATCGCCTATTAAGCTTCCTAATGGGCCTATACACCAATCCCATAGCCGAGGTCCGGGTCAACGGCCTCCTGTCAAATGCCTTCCCCATTTGTAACGGCACGAGGCAGGAATGCCCCCTCTCCACTCTACTGTTTATATTTATGCTTGAACCCCTCCTACTCAGTCCCAAGTCCAACATCATCATTAGAGGGATACATACATCTGACAAAGAATACAAACTGGCAGCCTTCACCGATGATATACTTCTCTTTCTTACAGAACTGCACATCTCACTTCCCAACCTACTGGCAGAATTCAGCCACTTTAGACTAATCTCTAACCTTAAAATTAATTTCTACAAGTTTTGCGCCCTGAACATCTCTTTACCCAAACACACAGTCACGCAATGCCAAAGAAACTTCCCCTTCCAATGGAAGGAAGAAGCAATAACCTACCTAGGAATCCAACTTTCCTGACACCTTAATAATCTTTACAGCAAAAACTACCTACCCATCCTACAAAACCTCACCACCATTTAGATTTTTGGAAATCACCATCATTTTAAAGACTCCCCTTTACTTGACAGATAAAATGCTGCAAACCAAGGCCATTATTAACCTACCACAAGAATTAAGAAAATACATGAACCACTTCAGCCCCGGACCATTTGGCAGCCAAAGGACCAGAGGTCTTTTTTCAATTTCGCACTGCACTACTTTAACTGGTAATTGCGCGGTCATGCAATTTTGTAACCAAACGAAATTTGCGTCCTTTTCTTCCCACAAATAGAGCTTTCTTTTGATGGTATTTGATTGCCTCTGTGATTTTTATTTTTTGCGATATAAACGGAAAAAGAGCGAAAATTTTGAAAAAAAAAAAGAGATTTTCTACTTTTTGTTATAAAAAAAATCTAATAAACTCAATTTTAGTCAAACATTTGGGCCAAAATGTATTCAGCCACATGTCTTTAGTAAAAAAAATGCCAATAAGCGTATATTTATTGGTTTGCGCAAAAGTTATAGCGTCTACAAACTAGAGTACATTTTCTGGAATTTACACCGCTTTTAATTTATGACTGCCTATTTCATTTCTTGAGGTGCTAAAATGGCAGAGAAGTACAAAACCCCCCCAAATGACCCCATTTTGGAAAGTAGACACCCCAAGCTATTTGCTGAGAGGCATGTTGAGCCCATTGAATATTTTTTTTTTTAGTCCCAAGTGATTGAATAAAGACAAAAAAAAAAAAGATTTTTTTTTTTTTTCAAAAAGTTGTCACTAAATGATATATTGCTCACACATGCCATAGTTATATGTGGAATTGCACCCCAAAATACATTTTGCTGCTTCTCCTGAGTATGGGGATACCACATGTGTGGGACTTTTTGGGAGCCTAGCCGCGTACGGGGCCCCGAAACCCAAGCACCGCCTTCAGGATTTCTAAGGGTGCAAATTTTTGATTTCACTCCTCACTACCTATCACAGTTTCGAAGGCCATAAAATGCCAAAATAGCACAAAACCCCCCCAAATGACCCCATTTTGGAAAGTAGACACCCCAAGCTATTTGTTGTGAGGCATGGTGAGTATTTTACAGGTCTCATTTGTTTTTGAAAATGAAGAAAGTAAATAAAAAAAAAAATTTTTTTTTTTTTTTTTTTCAATTTTCAAAACTTTGTGACAAAAAGCGACATCTGCAAAATACTCACAATACCTCTCAGCAAATAGCTTGGGGTGTCTACTTTCCAAAATGGGGTCATTTTGGGGGGTTTTATGCCATCTGGGCATTCCATGGCCTCCGAAACTGTGATTGGCAGTGAGAAGTGAAATAAAAAAATTACACCCTTAGAAAGCCTGAAGGCGGTGATTGGTTTTTGGGGTTCCGTACGCAGCTAGGCTCCCAAAAAGTCCCACACATGTGGTATCCCCGTACTCAGGAGAAGCAACAGAATGTATTTTGGGGTGTATTTCTACATATGCCCATGACATGTTTGAGCAATATATCATTTAGTGACAACTTTTTGTAAAAAAAATATATATATTTTTTTTTTTTTCATTATTCAATCTCTTGGGACAAAAAAAAAAAATATTTAATGGGCTCAACATTGCTCTCATCAAATAGCTTGGGGTGTCTACTTTCCAAAATGGGGTCATTTGGGGGGGGTTTGAACTGTCCTGGCATTTTATGCACAACATTTAGAAGCCTATGTCACACGTCACCCACTCTTCTAACCACTTGTAGACAAAGCCCTTTCTGACACTTTTTGTTTACATGAAAACATATTTTTTTTTTGCAAGAAAATTACGTTGAACCCCCAAACACTATATATAATGTTAAAGCAAAGGCCCTACAGATTAAAATGGTGGGTGTTGCATTTTTTTTTTTTTTTTTTTTTTTCCACACAGTATTTGCGCAGCGATTTTTCAAACGCATTTTTTGTGGAAAAAATACACTTTTTTTTATTTTAATGCACTAAAACACACTATATTGCTCAAATTTTTGATGAAATAAAAAATATGATCTTAGGCCGAGTACATGGATACCAAACACGACATGCTTTAAAATTGCGCACAAACACGCAGTGGAGATAAACTACATACATTTTTAAAAGCCTTTAAAAGCCTTTACATGATACCACATTAGATTCACGGAGGAGGTCTACTGCTAAAATTACTGCCCTCGATCTGACCTTCGCGGTGATACCTCACATGCATGGTGCAATTGCTGTTTACATATGACGCCAGACCAACGCTTGTGTACGCCTTTGCGCAAGAGAAGGGGGGGCAGGGGTGCTTTTTTTTTTTTTTTTTTTTTTTTTTTTTATTTATTTAGCTTTTTTATTTTATTTTTAAACTGTTCCTTCCATTTTTTTTCTTTGTTATGATTTTTATTGTTATCTCAGGGAATGTAAATATCCCCTATGATAGCAATAGGCAGTGACAGGTACTCTTTTTTTGAAAAAATTGGGGTCTATTAGACCCTAGATCTTTCCTCTGCCCTCAAAGCATCTGACCACACCAAGATTGGTGTGATAAAATGCTTTCCCAATTTCCCAATGGCGCGGTTTATATCCGGGAGGGGGGACATTCCCTCCCACTGCTTGTAAAAGCAGTCTAGAGGCTAATTACCCGCTAGAATTGCTTTTACATGAAAGCCGATCACTGGCTGAAAAGAATGATACCAAGATGATACCTAAACCTGCAGGCATCATTCTGGTATAACCATTCAAAGTCCAGCAACATACTGGACATATATTGTAATCTTTTTTTTTTCATGCAGCCTCTTGGCTGAACGAAAAAAAGAGATTGATTGGTGGGTATGCCCACCATTAGAATACCTCCCTTCATCCACCCACTTCTAATGATGGGCATACATGCACCATTTATATATGCCGATGCATGGGGGCATCCTCCCGCAAAAGTTATGCCGTGTACACACGGTCGGAATTTCGACCGTATGTACGTGGCATTAGGAGCCAATCGCTCCTCCCCCCCCCCTGCTGCCCCCATGCTTCGGCATATATGCTCTTTTTTTTAACTGTGGTGGTGAAATCACCTCCTACAGTGTTGGAGTCGCGTCTTTATGTATCGTGGGAGCAAACGCTGTTGCTGTCAAGATAAATAAATCCGCGTTGCAACTGAATGGCGCACCTGAAAACAAAAAAATGCTTAACACTAAAACACAGTAAACAAAATTACATACCTGAAAAGCAAGCATGATAAAACATGATAAAACATAATAAAACATTGCAGAATAGAATGGAGTAAAAAAAGAGCAACAATAGAGAGAGAATAGAGTGAGAGAGAGAACAATAAAACGACAACTATTTTTTTTTTTTTATTTTTTTGAGATTCACAGGTAAAAAAGCTCCTGACTGAAGCGACTGAATCAAAACGCTACCACAAAAAAACTGTTAGCGATCGCAGGGATCAGGCCTGACTCTGCGAACGCTGCAGTTATGTGTGCTTAGTGTTTTGTAAGTGACAGTGATCGATCGATACTGCACTTGGGTGGGCTGGGCTGGGCGGAGGGGGAAAACGCAGGTGCTAGCAGGTATCTGGGCTGATCCCGCTAACAATGCGTTTTTTTTTTGGAACCCTAAACTGCTGGGACGCTAGTATAGATCTGATCAGATCAGATATTGATCTGTTCAGATACTGTGCCACTAAGGGAGGTGTATGCTTTGTGCGTGGGTGTTTGCGGTACTGGCACTAACCTGGGGCGACGCAGACCTTATTTGACCCTAAAACCTAATTGATATCACCCGCCGGGCGATCAGGGGGTTAAACCGTTATTGGGTAATAAATGGCGGGTGCCCTGACAGTATAAAAAACAAGCTAACTAACCAGCGTCACCCGTAACAGTAATACAAAAAAAAACTGGTTACCTATCGACACTAATGCAGCGATCAGAAAAACGATCGCTTAGTGACACTGGCAAAAGGGGGTGAAAGGGTTAACTAGGGGCAATCAGGGGGTTAAACCTTTATTAGGTAATATATGGGGGTACCTGACGCTATATAAAAACCTGACGGGGAACCTAAATAACGAAATAACTAACTGGCTAACCAGCGTCACCAGTGACAGTTATACAGTGATCACTGGTGAAAGGGTTAACTCTAGGGGCAATCAGGGGGTTAAAACCTTTATTTAGGTTGTAATATGGGGGTACCTGACCTATAAACCTATTTATGAACCTATATAAACATGCGGTTACCTAAAAAAAAAAAATGGTTACCTAGCGACACTAATGCAGCGATCAGAAAAACGATCGCTTAGTGACACTGGCAAAAGGGGGTGAAAGGGTTAACTAGGGGCAATCAGGGGGTTAAAACCTTTATTAGGTAATATATGGGGGTACCTGACGCTATATAAAAACCTGACGGGGAACCTAAATAACGAAATAACTAACTGGCTAACCAGCGTCACCAGTGACAGTTATACAGTGATCACTGGTGAAAGGGTTAACTCTAGGGGCAATCAAGGGGTTAAAACCTTTATTTAGGTTGTAATATGGGGGTACCTGACCTATAAAACTATTTATGAACCTATATAAACATGGCGGTTACCTAAAAAAAAAAAATGGTTACCTAGCGACAGCAGTGACACTAATACAGCGATCAGAAAAACGATCGCTTAGTGACACTGGCAAAAGGGGGTGAAAGGGTTACCTGGGGGGCAATCAAGGGGTTAAACCTTTATTAGGGGGGGGTAGGGGGCTACCTTGGACCTAAAACTAACTGCCCTGACAGTTATTACAGTCACACTGACACTAAATGCAGTGATCAGTAAAAAAATGATCACTGCAATTAGTGACACTGTGACTGGGGGGGAGGGGGTGATCTGGGGGGTGATCAGGGGGTGACAGGGGGGTGGAATATGTGCCTAACTGTACTGGTGTCAGTGTAGTGTTGTGCACTAACCTTAACATGTTCGCCGCTCGGCGTCTCCGGTCACATAGACCGGCGCACCGAGCGTGACATCACTTCCGCCTTCCTGTCTATACAATAGACAGGAAGGGGAAGTTTCTCATTGGCCAGGAGCGATCGCGAGGGGGTGGCCAGAAACCACTGGCCGTCCCCTCGTCCCGGATCGCTCCTGAAGCGATCCCGACCGTCCCCGCCGGCGGAGGGGGGTCCGATCGGACCCCCCAACCGCCGGAAGAATGTCACGTACAGGTACGTGATTCTGCCTGTACGTGCCATTCTCTGCCGACGTATATATACAGGGGGCGGTCGGCAAGTGGTTAAAAAATTTTGTTACAAATTTCTAATACACCTCATAATGACATAGGATTTCCAATCCACACATAATATGACATAGTATGAGTTAATAAAATATAAACTAAATATAGTTTGATATATAATATACTGTAGGCGATATTTCCCTTGTTATAAAACTGTTGTGTACATCACTGTGTTCTATGTTATTTATCACGCCCTATCTCTTCGGTGATCATTATCTTTTCCTAAACATTGTTTTTTGTTTCATATTTATAGAAAATTTAGAACAGTGTGCGCAAATGCCATAAAACGCACAAAAACATGATACATGTGTTTTTGTGCAATTGTCATTAATTTACTTATTTTTTTAAATGTGCACTGAGGTGCCCTGCATAGATCTGGACTAGCTACATAGCAGCAAACGAGATTAGTAAAATGCATGCCTTCTACTACAGAAAAACAAGGAAGTTTAAGAGGCCCTTAGGCTCCACATACTGTATCCACAAGCTGACAATACCTGTACTATTGAAGTCTTTAACACTCCTGAGGAGTTTGTATTGTCATAGCTTATTAGAAGCACATCTATGCACAACTGAACTGACAACAGTTAGTATCATACATGTTCTGTGACACAGCCAACGGCAAAAGAATCACTTCTATGCTCTTTAAATGAACCCCCTTTTTAACACATAGCTCAAAATATTTTTTTGTGAGTAAAGTAAAACTGTCTTGACCTGAGTAATACAATCATATGCAAGGAAAAAATCCTTGCAATATTCCCCAGCACATGGCGAGATATTCAAAGTAAACATAGCTTCATGTAAGTGACTATGCAAGCTGAACTTTTACTTTTATGCCTTGTACATGCGACCGTACTTTCCGGCAGAACAGGTCTGACGGTCTTCCCGGCGGAGTCCTGACGGAGTTATGAATGAACGGACTTGCCCACACACACAAACTGTTTTTTTTTTCAACCAATCAGGAGATGGACAAGAGGTGAACACAACACATCCACAGCTCAAGTCAGTTAATCAGAGTGCAGAAGAGTGTCCCCAATATATCCAGCAACCTTCTCAAACATTTAGGAGGGCACAGCTGCCAAACCCTGATCAACCAAGAAGGTTGAAGGCAGGAGGTAACCCCACTGCATATTGAGAGCAAAAGCCTTGGGGCCTTTATCCATCACATTGTGGGGCAGACTGACATCACTGACTGTGTTGCTCCTCTCTACTAGTTCAGGCTGTTTTCTATCACTCACAGAGACATTGTGAGCTGCTGGGTGAGAGGCCATGAGAAATATCTCCTTCTATAGCTATAACTGACCCCATCTGATGTCCATTTCACAGCACTGCATCCCAATATGATCGCAATATCAACAGTAAAATGTTAGAGGCTAGTAGTTACCTCCTGCTGTTTTCTGATTTCATTATCCGCCAACTTGTACCAGTCAGCAATAAAAAAGTATTATCCTCGGTTACTTGCGCTTTTCACATTAGGAAAGGCCTTTTACAATTGTGCAGAAAAGGTTCTTTCACTTAAAAATTTGCACTGTTATTCTTTTTGATAGAATGATACTATGATGACCTTGCCACTGGCAGAGTCTCACTTAGACATTTTTTAGCTGCCAGGCAAGAGGTCATGGACAAGATCAGTGTGAATCTGATGGGTGGTAGCCCCAGCCAAAAAGAATGCACAACTCCCTCCTTCCATACTCATGTCTCCTACAGCAACACAAAATGATGAGCTGAAGAAACCAGTGATGCTGTCACTGGAGAGACAGGGGTGGCCAATGGCATTAGATGGATCCTGTTACAGCTACAGGGGAGGGACTTGGATCATCATTGCCCACTGAAAGACTGAATACTAAAATTTAGTATTAGAACCAAGAATTTGTGTTTTCTCTTTCTTGAATTTGTGTGCCTCTTTCTTGATGGTCTGGGTTGGGAACCAGACCCTCAAACAATTTTCCATTTAATCTTGGATGATGGTACGGTATTTATGATAATACTCTCGTTGTATCTGGTTAGGCCCCACACTTTTTTCCTGATTGGTTGAGCTGGATTGACATTTAGGTAATACTTACTGTCCAGTCACCCTAGCATGAATACCCACTCTTACACGACCACACAGAATAGTTGAGAATAACCCTCAAATCAAAAACAATTGTGCAAGCAAAACGCAGTGTAGTGAAGCTTGGCACTTCTACGCTCTGCTGATCTTCATGACTGTGTAGCTAAGGGTGGGGGTGGAGCAAAGATAGGGCAGAGAAGCCCTATCATGTAGGCTGTATGGAGTGCCATGTTTTCTAATGGTGGCCCTACCACTGGTAGCTATAAACATGCCTCTTAAAGGAAAAGGCCCTGCATGGAGGGCTTTCTCATGGCATGCTGGGGGATGCCACTATGCAGGGTGGCTGAGATTACTAGTACCTGGCTATCTATAACAGGTGTGAGGTTAAAGAGGTCTAACAACCTGATCACAAATGGTGGGGAAATAATGAGTACAATGCCACCCTCATTTCTCTAAAATTTGTCAGTGTCAGTGATAAAAAAAAGTCCACTGCAGGTCCTACAGGTCTGGCATGTATTTTAAGGGGAACCCAATGCCAACATTTTTAAAAAATAGCGTGGGGGTCCCCCCAAAATCCTCACCTGACCCTTATCCAAGCATGCAGCCCGGCAGGCCAGGAAAGGGGGCGAGCAACCTCTCCTCCTGAACCAAATCAGGCCACATGCCCCCAACATGGGGGTGGTGGCACTGCTCCCCCACCTCGAAGCACCTTGTCCCCATGTTGAGGGGGACAAGGGCCTCTTCTACACAACTCTGGCCAGTGGTTGTGGGGGTCTGTGATCTGGGGGCCTATCAGAATCTGGAAGCCCTATTTAACAAGGAGGCCCCCAAACCCTGCCCCCAATGTAAATGAGTATGGGGCACATAGTTCCCCTACCTGTTCACCAAAAAAGTGTAAAAAGTGAGTAAAGACACAACACAAGTTTTTGATAAATCCTTTATTGA
This sequence comes from Lithobates sylvaticus, assembly GCA_028564925.1. Taxonomy (NCBI): domain Eukaryota; kingdom Metazoa; phylum Chordata; class Amphibia; order Anura; family Ranidae; genus Lithobates; species Lithobates sylvaticus. The sequence continues at coordinate 133,512,106 of CM053027.1, forward strand.
AAAAAAATGTACCCTGGTTTAGATCCATCATCAAACATGATGCCTGCCGCACTTTCAGTCCCGAAAGGAAAGAAAGGAAAAACAGGTCTCGTCGAAGGCTCCCGCCGTCTGCCTGCTCCGCCACCTGATATTTCTTAAATAACTAAGGGGTGGGGTCACCTGATGATGTCAGCAGTGACCCCGCCTCCTTGTGACATCATTGGCCGGGGCATGCTGGGTCAATAACGGAACGATTTGAATTTGAATCGGTCAAAAAATCATCTACTGATGAATACTAACAGCATGTATAGTTAGTGAACTAATGCTCTTAAAAAGACAAGTCGGTGACAGCAACCCGCATAATTCTTTCACAGCAGATGTACCTTAACTACTAGCTATATTATTGTTTTTTTTTCTCTCTTAATGCAAACATGTAACTTAAAATCTTCAATAATTAAATAACTAAATATTTCTTTAAATAAATTGTTTAGGACTAAATGAACCAGTGTGTTTTAAGGTAAACAAAATACATAAAACATGTTTAATGAATCATGTTCTTCAAGACCATATGCTACAGAGACTTCTCTTTTAGAAAAGCATGCTTTTGAAAGGTTATACTAATGCCTTGCTGTTGCATTTCAGATTGACTGCTGGGGATGCATAAACATCTGCTTAGTCCTACTCTTTTCTAAACAGTTAAGAAGCTGAGAATTCTGGAGCTGTGAGCTGTGCAATGCTGTATTATGAGTCAAATGTTGAAGTGCAATCAGCTGGATCTTAGTTCACGTGCTTATCATGTGTAGCCCAAGGCGTCATTCTAACATAATTAGGTAACATGAAGAAAAACAACATCCTAATATATATATGGTAATTTAAAGTGGTTGTATACCCTAAAAATTAACTTGCACCTACAGGTAAGCCTAGATTAAGGCTTACCTGTAGGTACAAGAAATATCTCCTAAACCTGCACGGTTTAGGAGATATTTTAAAAGAACGTTTTACAACGTTGTCTACGGCGCATGCGCGCCATAGACAACGGTGCATTTACAGGGTTAATCCCCATCTTCAACTGCGGTGAGCCGCAGTTGAAGTGTCCCGCGCGCATGCGCGGAGCGACGTCCTCGCCGCTCTGGCCAATCACAGCGCCGCAGCGGCGCTGTGATTGGCCGGAGCGGCGATACCCGGAAGGGTATCTGTGTAGCTATGGATGCGGCCGGAGGGGGAGAAGAACACGGCGTCGGGGGCCCCGATCTAAGGTAAGTGATGCATAATGAGCTAGTATGCTAGTCATACTAGCTCATTATGACTTTGTCTTGCAGGTAGATAACCCCAAAATTTTTTTTCAAATGGGTATACAACCACTTTAACCACTTCCCATCCGCCGGCCCTCATATGTCATCCTTGATTTTGAGCGGGTATATCTGAATGAAGCCTGCAGCTACAGGCATCATTCAGATATAGGCTTTTTTAGCCGGCGATTCCCTACACCAAAAGAATGATCATAGCGGCTGTTCCACCGCTTGATCGTTCTTACGAGCGGCGAGAGGGGACGCCCCCCCTCCCGCTGCCCTCTGGTGCTTCTACCGATTTACCGCTTCCATCAGTGAGTTGGAGAACGGATCCGCCGGCCCCAGATGTTTACCATAGAGATTTACGGTGGACCAGATCGTTCGGAGGCCAAGCGCGTCACACGTCACACCCAGCCTCTGCATTCAAACAAACAGCGCCGCCTCAGCTGGGAAGCCGAGATCGTTTTCTTATTTTTTTTATTTCAGGCTTCCCAGCCTAGAGGTGAGATGTGGGGTCTTATTGACCCCATATCTCACTGTAAAGAGGACCAATCATGCCATATTCCTATTACAAGGGATGTTTACATTCCTTGTAATAGGAATAAAAGTGATCAAAAAATTGTGTCAAAAAAGTGTTAAACTAAAAATAAAAAATAAAAAATAATTATGATTTTTACATGTAGGAGAGAAATGTCAGAATTGGCCTGAGTGACAAGTGGCTAAAACTAGACACCGAACGTGGCTTGGAAATCATGCGACTTTACTTGTAATTACATGATTTCTAAGCCGCATGTCAGTGTGACTTCAGGTATGACTTGGAAGGCATCTGTGCGACTTCATGTATAGATGTCTATGCACGTCGCACCTGAACTTGAAAAAAGTAGTGCAAGAGCTACTTTCAAAATTTGACCGGTTCCATTGCAGACAATAGGGTGTGACTTGCAATGTGATTTGAAACTATAAAACGCATGACAAGTCACATTGGTGTGGCCGAGGGCTTAAACTGTAAGTGAATGAGCTTATTTGTGGAAATACTGTGTATAACTGACAACGTTGCTGCTAACTGCAAGGTGTTGTTACTGGCCAGATCTCCAGACTAGTGCCAGGACAAAGGCCATCCAGTGCCCAGGGTAAAGATGCCAAACTATTCCCCCCTCCTTTGTTATGTGTTCCCCTGATTGTCTTTTGCAGCCAGAATCCAACTCCCAGCTGTAACTGTGCTTGTCTCAGCATTAGTGCCTAGCTCCAGGTCTGCAAACTGGGTTTCACAACAACCCAGAAATGTGCAGTGTTGTTTTGAGACATAACTCAATACATCAAACCATAAGTGATATTAAAAAAGTCTAAAAATAATGAAATGTATTGAGGATATTTTTTAACAATACACCAGCATTGCCACTATCCACCACCTGGAAAATGGAATCCCTTGCAGCACCACCACAAACACAGAGAAAATGCTTGCTTACCAGCTTGCACAGACCTCCTGTTACAGACGGTTAGTGACATTTGTGGCTATACACCCAGTCAGGGCCTTGGAGGTCGTCTGAGGGTCCTCTCGCAGTGTTGTCATAGGTAATCCCCCAAAATATAAAAGGCTCCACATAGTGTAAAATCTTTAAAACTTTATTAGACAAGTTTAAAAATGCACTTACATCAAAATAAGTCAATTATAGCCTTTAAAATCAATTCCACCGGCTGGCAAATTAGCAGCAACCCGTCCTTCCAGAACTCGAGAACCGCAATGACTTCTGCATGTCGCTCCTCCATATGCGTTTCGTAATATGGTGATGTCATCCAGTTCATCCAATGTGGAGCATTTTATATTTTGGGGATTACCTATGACAACAATCTCTGGATAGTTTGTTTGCACAGAGAGAGGACCCTCAGACGACACCAAAGGCCCTGGCTGGGTGTATAGCCACAAGTGTCACTGATCTTCCTTAATAGGAGGTCTGTGCAAGCTGGTAAATGAGCACTTTCTTTGTGTTGGTGCTTCAAGGGATCACATTTTTCAGGTGGCAGATGGGTGGCGATGCTGGTGTATTGCTAAAGAACACCCTCAATACTTTCATTATTTTTGTACTTTTTTAATATCGCTTATGGCTAGATGTATTGAGTCATATCACCCAATTAGCGCATCTCTGTAATGGTTTAAAAGGTTTTGTGACTGTGTTTATATCTCACAGGTGAGTTGTTGCTCAGATAATTGTTATATGTCTTCATTTATTAGCGCAGTTTCTACTTCCTTTTTTATATTTGTTTTGGGACTTTCTTGCTGTGAGCTTTCTGCCCCTGCCAGTCTCCTTGCACTGAATATAAATATTACTGGAGTGCAGGGTACAGAGGTATTTAACTTACTAAGTGTAAGGAGTGTGTAAGGCAGTGGACATTAATCAGGAACATGTAATTAACACAGTTCAGGGGTCTGGATCATATAAGTATCCAGAATGCAAGGGTCAGGAACATGTAAAGTACAGAGTACAGGGGTCAGGAATATGTAACATACATAGTCCAGGAGTCAAGGATGAGCTCAGATGTTTTCAGATTTTATTCTGAACTTAGGTGAGCTATCCTGCCAGGAAAGCTGTCACTGCACAAAGCCAATCATAAGTGGCCGAGACATTCCCCTACCCATTACCACACATATTTAAGGCAGTCCAGGTATTTTATTTTTAGTTTATTTTCCAATAATTTTTATTGATCCAGTCCAGGTATTTTTATGAGCTCACTATGTAGCACCACTTTCTACACAACAACACTGCCTTTTCTGCTTTGTCTCAGCTCTGCTAAAGACAAGAATCGTTTCAATAGATCCACATCAAATTATTATATTAAAGCTTATGAGTTTAGTGATGGGGTTTATATCTACTTTAAATGGTGTGAATTTTAGCGTGTTTAAATTAAATTACAGAATACTATTTGAACAGCATTTATCAGTGTTACCGGCAATGTGCAGTACTGTTTAAAAATGTATATCAGTAATTGATATAGTTATAAATGAAGGCACAGTACATTTATTGGCATTACCGCTGAGAGTGTAAAAAAGCACTTGCAACAGATCTTTGCTAATTCTGAACTGCCCTTGTCTAGCAGGCTTGATACCCACGTCAAATGTGTAAATCCTTACAGTGTGGCAGTAGTCCATGTAGAAACATCTAAGGCTGGCACAAGCACTACGATGAGTCTGGCATATAACATTAGCAGGCAGGCAAGCTGCCATAAAAACAGATGGTTATGAAAATAAACAGACTGTAACTGTGAGTAAGAGTCAATGTAAAACCATGACTTTCATGAAATGGAAGTGATATTTTTTTTGCATCGAAGTTCATAACTGAAGTATTCATGCACGTGTATTTTTGATTGTACAGACTTCATAAAGTGCAGCTGATCTAAAGCTCAGTTTTAAACATTAGCAATTTTGAAATTAATGCTGCAGAATATAATATCAATCAACAGTAGGGATGAGCTGAACACCCCCCCGGTTCGGTTCTCACCAGAAACTGCGAACGGACCGAAAGTTTGCACGAACATTAGAACCCTATTAAATACAATGGACGCGAACGTTCGAATCCTAAAATGCTTAACTATAAAGGCTAATATGCACGTTACTGTCCTTAAAAGGGTTTAGGGACCCGGGTCCTGCCCCAGGGGACATGTATCAATGCAAAAAAAGTTTTAAAAACTGACGTTTTTTCGGGAGCAGTCATTTTAATGATGCATAAAGTGAAAAAAAAAGTGAAATATTCCTGATGCCTGTGTTGCACAACTGAACTACAGAACAACACCAGCAATGAGGGGTAGCTTCAGGTGTATACTGTGCAGGAGACACACTACACCCACTGAATATTCTGCAGATGGCTGTTTTGCACAACTGAACTACAGAATAACACCAGCAATGAGGGGTAGCTTCAGGTGTATACTGTGCAGGAGGCACACTACACCCACTGAATATTCTGCAGATGCCTGTGTTGCACAACTGAACTACAGAATAACACCAGCAATGAGGGGTAACTTCAGGTGTATACTGTGCAGGAGGCACACTACACCCACTGTAACAGCTCTAGGTTAAGAAGCAAAACAAAGCTGACACTGTCCCTGCCTATCCTGCTCTCTCCCTGCACACCAGCACACTACACCCACTGTAACAGTGCTAGGTTAACAAGAAAAGCAAAGCTGACACTGTCCCTGCCCATCCTGCTCTCTCCCTGCATGCCAACACACTACACAAGGCCGCTGCGCTGGCGGCCTTATATAGTGTGGGGTGTGTACTTAACCCCCTGAGCTATAATGTGGCCAATTATAGCTCTCCCCGCTGCCGGCGCTGTGATTGGCCAAGCATGCGGGGTCACAGTGCATGCTTGGCCAATCATGAGACAGCAATGCACTGCGATGGCGCAGTGCATCGTGGGGCCGTTCGTGTCACACGAATTTGGTGCGAAGGGCCCACAAAGTTCTGACTTCAACGAACGAGCGAACGGCCTATGTTCGATTCAAACATGAGTTTGAATCGAACACAAGCTTATCCCTAATCAACAGGTAATAATATAAATATCCAAAAATGTACAAGCTATCAATGTAAATTGAAGTATGGATTATTATTAAATTTGATTTGGTTTTTGTTTTTTCATGATTTTTTCATGTCAAAGCCAACATTGTACTAAAAATGGCAAGGTTTGCTTATTTACTGAGGGCCCTCTCCCCCATCCCAAAATGTTTCACTAAAATAAATAAAAAAAATCTATAGGAAGAATATTTCATATACATACCTTTCCTCTGCCCACTGTACCAAGGTGAAATGATGTCATTATCCTTTGGAGAGATCCTGGGGAGTGTTGAGAAGACAAATTTCATGAATAAATGATCCTGCACTGAACTATAGCAACATCTTGTAAGACATGGGATATTCAGCTTTCCTCAGGATTTTGTTGGAAAGATGATGATGTCACCCCTTGCAGAATGAAGGCTGGGGAAAGATAAGCATAAAAATTACCTTTTCTGCCCCACAGCTTTTTTTTTTTTTTTTTTTTTTAGATTTTAATGATAAAACTCTTTTGATAAAATAACTCTATCCCTTGTCCCTTTTTAGCCCTGGTATAGATATATGTATACAGTATTATATAAAGGAAGCTTATCAAAGAAAGAAGCTCCAGTGATTTTTACCTGGGAGGTATGTGGACACGGACATGTGGGCAGAGGCATTGTGGGTTGCTTTTTTTTTTGTGTCAGTTTTATAATGTTCTTGGATTCACAGTTTGTAATCCTGTTCATATGGCAGATTGGCAGGAATAAATTGTCCCATCTCCCCAGCAGCTTCCAAAATTTAAAGAATTTAGTCCATCAAAGAACAAACATTAAAAAGTAAAGGTCTGCTTGTTACATCAGAGCCCCCTTCAATTGATGCATCAACGTGAAAAAGAAAAACCTGTGGGGAAAAAAGTTAGAGGACATATTTGGTCCATAAAGGTCAACAAATGTTCTTTTAGGTGCTGAGTGCTGACCATTGGAGTTCCCAGGGGAAAACATATAAATAAGAGCTGTAAAAATAGATGCTTTTAGCAGCATTTGATGCACTATGCTGCAAATAAATTGAAGTTCTTATGGGATTTTGTGCATCTACTAGTACACATTTTTACAGTGTTCATCAAAACAAAAAGTGAATCATTGTTTGAAGGAACATGCAGTCCAAAATATATATTCATTAAACAGTTTTATGTCAGCATTTCAGTTTTCTATAGCCAAAAAAAGAAAAAATATATACTTTAGATTGCACTAAAAAAGGAAATTATGTGTCATGACTTCAATCTATTTTTTCTAAAATAATTATAATCTTTACTAAATTCATGAAAGACAAGGGGCATCTCAAGGGTTTGTAGACACAGGAACTCTTTTATCACCATGGATTCCCTGTGGTTAAATGCATTTATAATCAAAGGAATGTTTTTCACCTTTCCACTTTTTTCTTCAGAGATCTTTTTATGCTTTAAAGAAAATGACCTTGAGGGGTTGTTTTCCAGATATACATTTGTCGGCTGCACAGAAAAGGCAGAAATTGAGTTACTTCAGAATTCTGTGATACAATGTTCAGAGCTAAGGCATGACCAATTTCTGACAGCAATTCCCAGCAATATAGCATCCTAAGCAAACCATAAATATTAGCAAAAATCATATATCTGTGCAAATGGTGAACAATAATGAAAAAGTAATAATGACATTTAAACAGTAGCTGTGCACAATGTCCGGACACCTAACATACAATAAATATACAAAAAATAGTGCAGCGCTAAAATCAAACAAAAAGTATATATGCACAAAGTTCATATGTGAAATTCCTCACAAGTGTCCAGGAGCAATTGTTGCTAATGCATATAAACGAGCTCTCAGGATGAAAAAAAGTCCCTCCAGCCATGAGAGTGATGAAGGTAGGATAGAGTAGGTGTCACCAAATCAAAATAAATGCAACTGCACTTACCAGAGGATGTGTGACCCCCCTAATAAGAGTGGTCATGTGCTCTCAATTACAATATCCAAGCCAAAGGATCCAGACCTCACGTGCACCCACGCTTGTTACTGTATATGTGCCATAGTGGTGAATGAGTCAAACCAGGAAGTGAACCCTCTGAGTAAAACACCCCCTCAAGGATCACCAGACATGTAATGAAGACATAATCCACAGGGCATAATATCTTTTAGACTATTTATTAGTAAAAAAACAGAGTAACACTCACATTGAGTAGCTTAAAAACAAGCGTGTGGTAAAATAGGTAGTTGTTCCAGAAAGCAAGATGGCTGACCATCAATCATGCATGCGTGGCAGCGTGTGTCCGTATCTCCGTCCAACGCGTTTTATCATGTGATGTCATCAGGGGCACATGTTTTGACTTGGTGACACCTACTCTATCCTACCTTCATCACTCTCACTTTTTTTCCTCCTGGGTGCTTGTTTATATGCAATAGCAACAATTGCTCTTAGACACTTATATGGAATTTTACATATGAACTTTGTGCATACATACTGCACAGTTTCTTGTATATAAATCATGCATTTTTCAATATTAAATGGTATAATGTACATACTATGTTTCTCTGTTTGGTGGGCTATGTCACATTCAACATTGAGAATAAACAGTTATTTCTCAGGAAAGCAAAAACTCTCAGTTTAGCTCATTGGTCTAGTCAATTTCAAAATGTAGAGGTACATGTACATTTAGGGTAGTTATTTTTATTTAATTTAGAGTTTTTTTTATATATATTTATTTTTGTGTGCCTGATGTTTATGTGTGACTGATGTTTTAACATTTTATGTTACTTTTCCTGTCTTTTTATGAAAGATTAATTGAATAAAAAAAAAAACAATAAAACTGACAAGGGGCATTTTTTTGGCACAGAAACAAGTTCAGGACAATGGAAGAAAATGCTTCTGCAAACCCAATAGGAAACACCAAACATATTAACTAACCATATTGAAGTTTATGGAAGTCTATGGGTGCTAAATATTAGTTAGTTAGTTTGCACACCTAAAAAAGTGCTCTTTTTTTGCACTGCCATGGGTATATGAACCGATGTAAAAAAAAAAAGAAACATATGCATGGTAACATAAAAAAAACTCAAATCATTTAACCACTTGCCTACCAGGTACGAACACCCCCTTCCTGACCAAGCCATTTTTCAGCGCTGTCGCATTTTGGATGACAATTGCGCAGTCATGCAAGGATGTACCCAAATAAAATTTGTATCATTTTTTCCCCACAAATAGAGCTTTATTTTGGTGGTATTTGATCACCTCTGCGGTTTTTATTTCTTGCGCTATAAACAAATTAAGAGGGACAAGTTTGAAAAAACGCAATATTTTTTACTTTTTATTATAATAAATATCCATTTTTTTTTTTTTCATACAAATTTTTTCCTCAGTTTATACCGATACGTATTCTTCTACATATTTTTGGTAAAAAAAAAAAAACGCAATAAGCGTCTATTGATTGGTTTGCGCAAAAGTTATAGCGTCTACAAAATAGGGGATAGATTTATAGCATTTTTATTATTATTTTTTTTTACTAGTAATGGCGGCGATTTGCGATTTTTATCGTGACTGCGACATTGCGGCGGACATATCGGACACTTTTGACACATTTTTGGGACCATTCACATTTATACAGCGATCCGTGCTATAAAAATGCATTGATTACTGTATAAATGTGACTGGCAGGGAAGGGGTTAACACTAGGGGGCACTGCAGGGGTTAATATGTTCCCTATATGAGTGATTCTAACTGTGGGGGGAGGGGACTGACTGGGGGAGGGGACCGATCGGTGTCCCTATGTACAAGGGACACACCATCGGTCTCGTCTCCTCTGACAGGACGTGGATCTGTGTGTTTACACACACAGATCCACGTCCTGCTCGATTACCGGGCAATCGCGGGTGCCTGGCGGTCATCGCGGCCGCCGGGCACGCGCATCCGCTTCCGAGCTACGTGGCGGGCGCACGCGCGCGCCTCCCGCAGCGTGCGCGCGCCCCCTAGTGGCCAAAAAGCGAGCGCCGTCATATGACGGCGGCCCGCCACAAGAGCTGCACCGTCCCGCCGTCATTTGACAGTGGGCGGTCAGCAACAAGTTAAATGGCATACTTTGAGTGTCTTAAACTTCAATATGAAGTTAGAGAGCAGTACAATATTCTCCACTAAAAGTGACTATTTTTGTTTACAAACAGCATCCGAAGATCTGTCATTTAGCAGAGGTAGTGCTAAAACCACTAAATGTCAGATCCCTAGTAGGGATGAGCTTCGAGTTCGAATCAAGCTCATATTCGACTCGAACATTGCCTGTTCGCCTGTTCACCGAACAGCAAACAATTTGGGGTGTTCGCGGCAAATTCGAAAAGCCACGGAACACCCTGTAAAAGTCTATGGGAGAAATCTAAAGTGCTAATTTTAAAGGCTTATATGCAAGTTATTGTAATAAAAAGTGTGTGGGGACCTGGGTCCTCCCCCAGGGGACATTTACCAATGCAAAAGTTTTAAAAACTGCAGTTTTTTCGAGAGCACTGATTTTAATAATGCTTAAAGTGAAACAATAAAAGTGTAATATTCCTTTAAATTTTGTACCTGGGGGGTGCGTATAGTATGGCTGTAAAGGGGCGCATGTTTCCCGTGCTTAGAACTGTCCCTGCACAAAGTGTAATTTTTGCAGAAAAAAAAGCATTTAAAATAACTTGCGGCTATAATGAATTGTCGGCTCCCGTAATACAGAGAACAGTCATTGAAAGTCATTGATAAAAAAAAAAAAAAAATGCGTGGGGTTCCCCCCAAATTCAATTACCAGCCCCTTCAGGTCTGGTATGGATATTAAGGGGAACCCCGGGTCTAATTAAAAAAAATTACGTGGGGTTCCCCTAAATATCCATACCAGACCCTTCAGGTCTAGTATCTATTTTAAGGGGAACTCCACGGCAAATTTAAAAAAAAAAATGGCGTGGAGTTTCACCCAAAAATGCATACCAGACCCTTTATCCAAGCATGCAACCTGGCAGGCCCCTCCTGAAAAGTACCAAGCCACATGCCCTCAACATTGGGAGGATGCTTTGGGGATCTGTGACCCCCTCAAAGCACCATGTCTCCATGTTGATGGGGACAAGGGCGTCTTTCCCACAACCCTTGCCCGGTGGTTGTGGGGGTCTGTGGGCGGTGGGCTTATCAGAATCTGGAAGCCCCCTTTAACAAGGGGACCCCCAGATCCCGCCCCCCCCCCTGTTTGAAATGTTGAGGGGGTACAAAAGTACCCCTACCATTTCACAAAGAAAGTGTAAAAAATTGTTAAAAAACACACAGACACCGTTGGGAAAAGTCCTTTATTAAAAATTAAAAAAAAATTAAAAAAAGATTCCACTCTTGCTATCCAGCGATGGCTGATCTCTTCTCCGGGGTCCAGCGATGGCTGATCTCTTCTCCGGGGTCCAGCGATGGCTGATCTCTTCCGATGACATCCAGCGCAGCACATCCTGTCTACATGGAGACACTGCGGGAATCCCGTCTTAGCTGAAGAGGACCGGGCCACCCGTCACCTGACCCCGCCCCCTCTGATGCAACGCAAGGGGGAAGCCAGGCTTCCCCAGTGACGTACGGGTGACCCCGCCCCCCTCTGATGTAACGGAAACCTGCGTTACATCAGAGGGGGCGGGGTCACCCATACATCACTGGGGAAGCCCAGCTTTGCCCTTGCGTCAGAGGGGGGCGGGGTCAGGTGACGGGTGGCCCGGTCCTCCTCAGCTAAGACCTGGGATTCCTGCAGTGTCTCCGTGGAGAAACCCAGGGGAAACCCAGGCTTCCCCAGTGATGTACAGGTGACCCTGCCCCCCTCTTACGCAAGGGAAAAGCTGGGCTTCCCCAGTGATGTATGAGTGACCCCACCCCCTCTGATGTAACACACTTATTTATTTATTTTTATTTGACCCGGGGTTCCCCTTAATATTCATACCAGACCTGAAGGGCCTGGTAATTTAATTTGGGGGGAACCCCACGCATATTTTTCTTTTTTTTTATCAATGACTTTCAGTGACTGTTCTCTGTATTACGGGAGCCGACAATTCATTATAGCCGCGGGTGATTTTAAAAGACTTTTTTTCTGCAAAAAATTAAACTTTGTGCAGGGACAGTTCTAAGCACGGGAAACATGCGCCCCTTTGCAGGCATACTATACACACCCCCCAGGTACAAAATTTTAAGAAATATTACACTTTTATTGTAACTTTTACTGCTCCCGAAAAAACGTCCCCTGGGGCAGGACCCAGGTCCCCAAACACTTTTTATGACAATAACTTGCATATAAGCCTTTAAAATTAGCACTTTTTATTTTGAACGTTCGAGTCCCATAGACTTTAATAGGGTTCTAAAGTTCACAAGAACTGTGCAAACCGAACAGGGGGGTGTTTGGTTCATCCCTAATCCCTAGCCAGCTTGTTTGTAAACAAACCATGGGACCTGTCATTTAGCAGTGGTAACACTACCACTGCTAATGACTATTCCCTTGCTGACTTTTGTTTGAAAACAAACCAGCCAGGGATCCTGGGTGATGTAATTGACCAAATATTGTTGTTTACAAACATCAACCAACCAGGAATCTGTTATTTGTGGAGTGTGAAAGATCAACATCATCAGGTGGCAGGTAGTCATGGCAGAATGCAAACATCATACAGTGATAAGTCCCCCTAAAAATGAATTAAGAAAGCATCAGCAAGAATACAGCCTAGGTGATAATGAAAGCGGGATGGTGAGCATTCACCCTTTTCCTGAACTATACTAGGCTACACACCCTCGACATTAGGAACATACCTTGCAAAGAAAAAATATTTATTGGGCAAGTGAGTGGTGGCAAGTTGGTCTATCGCTTCTCACATTGAAAAAATAGCAAATTTGTGAGGCCTGGTGTGCATTAACACGGCCTATACCCCAAAGAGAAGCTTAAACAAGATAGACATAGAGAGTATATGCATGTAAAACATAAAGTATTTTATTAAGGGTTTCAGGCCCAAAGATAAATCAATGAATAGGTGGGTAAACATATAATTATACAAGACAGTATGTATACATGGTAATCATGTGTAACCATAGGCATGTACAAAATTGCATCAATTGCACAACAACTTGCGATAATATCGGGGTCTTTCAGGAAAATGCCGACATGTTTCGGACGGACGTCCTTTTTCAAGGCAATATCTGTTCCTGTGTTTGCTCAATAATACTGTATGAGACAGAGTAGAGTCATTAATATACAACATAATGTGTTGATAAGTATAAACCTGTGAATTGAACCACTCAATGGTAATGGTACTCACTTGCAGGATTTAAAGGGCTAAAGTAAGCCCAATGGTCTTGGGGTACAGAGATATGGTGTCAGTATGTCCACATAGTATACAGTGGGTCTTGTGCTGTTAAAAGCAAGCGGCTGCTAAACATTTGAAAGGCTGCAAGATCTCCAAGCCATGCATTGGGAAGTTGCAATGGCTATTAGTGCCTGGGCCTGAGGTGATATAAGGCTCTAAAGTAAGAAGGAGTAAGTAGGGTAATATTAGTATCTCTTGAAAGTGAAGAGGAGTAGGCTGGTGCAAAATAAATTGCATAGAGTAAGATATTGATATTACCTGGTAGAGGGAGAGCTTGTGCTGCAGTATAGCGAAACGCCGGCAGGAAAGTGTGATACCTGGTCCCGCCATTGTGAAGGCTAATATAGTGTATGATGATAGGTGTCAGCTGTGCAAGCCATGGTGGAAGGTAATTGCACTGAGCTGTGTTATAATTGAAGACCAGGTGTGGGGATGGTGGCTGAGAGGCCACAGTGTAATATCCCCAATGTTGAGATCTCAGATGCGGCGGCGCCGCGCGTCGACACGTCCAGAGGGGGCGTGGCCTCGTGCGGCGTCGGAGCGTCACCGACGCGGGCAGACTAACCCCTCCCCGTGTGCTGGAACGCAAGCGGGGGGGGCGCGTGTGATGGCAGGACGTGCGCCTCAATGGGTATGTGTAGCGCATGCGCCGTATGGAATACGCGCATGCGCACATGGTCTTACCCGCGCCGGGCAGCCAGTACTTCAAATGGAAGCAGGAAAGCCGGAATATGTGCTAAATGGGTGTGTAGAAGTATAGCAATGTAGATGCATTTCGATACGTTTAATGTATTAAACGTTTAATAATTCAGCGAGTGAGTCACAGTACCATAGAGATGGATAGGGGGCCCCCTAGTGGACAGAGACAGAAAAAGCATTTAGAATAGCAAAAACAGCAATATTCACATATTTGCAAAAATAGTAAAGACATATGTATATATACAGTATATTTGTATCGTTAGATTTGAATGAATATAAAAAACATTACAAACACTGCGGTAAGGTCAACATGGTATAGACATATTTGTAGAACATTACAGCGGGTGCATTTATATTGGAACAGAGCACAATAACCATGATGTAAATATATAGTTGAACCAGGTGGAGAAGGGGTTCCAGAGTACAAAATACTCGGGAAGCCCATCTCAATTCCTGTGAGAATTATAAATCAAGTTCACATACCCCTGATTCAAAGCCCTCAAGATAGGGCTTGAAATTGAATGCCTCGTTGAGGCCAGGGGGGGATGTGGCGTTGAGGTGAAAAATCCATTTAAGCTCACTTTGAAGTAAGGATTTGTTGTAATCACCCCCTCTGTTAGGTGGGGGAATGTGGTCAAGTGCTCTGAATGTGATCTGAGGGGTTGAGTCCTGGTGCACAATTGCACAGTGTCGCCCTAGGGGGAGGTCAGGGTCTTTTTGGTTGATGCTAAGGGTGTGTCGATAAATACGTTTCCAAAAGGGAAGTTTGGTTTTCCCAACATAAAAACACCCACACTCGCACTCTAGTAGATAAACAATGCCGACTGAGCGGCAATTGACAAAATGTTGGGGAAAAAAAGGTTGTCCATTGGGTAAGGTGTTGGATCTGTTGGATTTAGATAGATACTTGCAATATCTGCATTTCCCACAGGGGAATGTCCCCTTGGTTTGTTTATGTAAATAACTGACAGGGGTGTATTCACTTCTGATTAGTTTGTCACGGAGAGAGGGAGCTCGTCTATAGGTAAGTAGGGGGTGTGTAGATACGAATGGAGACAGTGAGTGATCTGTAGTTAGAATATGCCAATGTTTCTCTAAAATCTGAGTAATAGAAGAGTGTTGTTCACAAAAATTGGTAATAATTCGCAATGGAGTATTGGTAGCTTGTGGTTTGGAAGGGAAAAGTAAAGAGTTACGTGTTTTGGATTTCGCTTTTTTGTATGCGATTTTCAAAATTTTGGGTGGGTATCCCCGTTCTAACAGCCTATTTCGTAAAACCGAGGCCTCGTTTTCAAAGGAGGCCTCGGTTGAACAGTTATGGCGGGCACGAAGGTATTGGGCATATGGAATAGAATTGAGGAGAGGTTCCGGGTGGAAACTGGAGGCAGCCAGAATGGTGTTGCCTGCAGTAGGTTTACGATATAAGTGGCTTTGAATATGGCCTTCCGGGTCCTTTATGAGGGTCAGGTCTAGGAAACAAATGGAAGTTGGACTAAAGGTCATGGTAAATCTCAAATTTAGCCGATTAGTAGTATTCAAATGAATCAGAAAATCTTGTAAGGTTTGGCTAGGTCCCTGCCAAACAATAAGGATATCGTCGATGTATCGACGAAAGGTGACAATATGTTTGGTGTACATATTGGCAGAGGGGTCTAGAAATAAGAGGCGTTCCCACTCCCCCAAGTACAGATTGGCGTAGGCCGGTGCGCAACAACAGTACAGGGCGTGGCCATGGGCACTTGTTGCGCACCGGCCTACACCAAACATATTGTCACCTTTCGTCGATACATCGACGATATCCTTATTGTTTGGCAGGGACCTAGCCAAACCTTACAAGATTTTCTGATTCATTTGAATACTACTAATCGGCTAAATTTGAGATTTACCATGACCTTTAGTCCAACTTCCATTTGTCTCCTAGACCTGACCCTCATAAAGGACCCGGAAGGCCATATTCAAAGCCACTTATATCGTAAACCTACTGCAGGCAACACCATTCTGGCTGCCTCCAGTTTCCACCCGGAACCTCTCCTCAATTCTATTCCATATGCCCAATACCTTCGTGCCCGCCGTAACTGTTCAACCGAGGCCTCCTTTGAAAACGAGGCCTCGGTTTTACGAAATAGGCTGTTAGAACGGGGATACCCACCCAAAATTTTGAAAATCGCATACAAAAAAGCGAAATCCAAAACACGTAACTCTTTACTTTTCCCTTCCAAACCACAAGCTACCAATACTCCATTGCGAATTATTACCAATTTTTGTGAACAACACTCTTCTATTACTCAGATTTTAGAGAAACATTGGCATATTCTAACTACAGATCACTCACTGTCTCCATTCGTATCTACACACCCCCTACTTACCTATAGACGAGCTCCCTCTCTCCGTGACAAACTAATCAGAAGTGAATACACCCCTGTCAGTTATTTACATAAACAAACCAAGGGGACATTCCCCTGTGGGAAATGCAGATATTGCAAGTATCTATCTAAATCCAACAGATCCAACACCTTACCCAATGGACAACCTTTTTTTCCCCAACATTTTGTCAATTGCCGCTCAGTCGGCATTGTTTATCTACTAGAGTGCGAGTGTGGGTGTTTTTATGTTGGGAAAACCAAACTTCCCTTTTGGAAACGTATTTATCGACACACCCTTAGCATCAACCAAAAAGACCCTGACCTCCCCCTAGGGCGACACTGTGCAATTGTGCACCAGGACTCAACCCCTCAGATCACATTCAGAGCACTTGACCACATTCCCCCACCTAACAGAGGGGGTGATTACAACAAATCCCTACTTCAAAGTGAGCTTAAATGGATTTTTCACCTCAACGCCACATCCCCCCCTGGCCTCAACGAGGCATTTAATTTCAAGCCCTATCTTGAGGGCTTTGAATCAGGGGTATGTGAACTTGATTTATAATTCTCACAGGAATTGAGATGGGCTTCCCGAGTATTTTGTACTCTGGAACCCCTTCTCCACCTGGTTCAACTATATATTTACATCATGGTTATTGTGCTCTGTTCCAACATAAATGCACCCGTTGTAATGTTCTACAAATATGTCTATACCATGTTGACCTTACCGCAGTGTTTGTAATGTTTTTTATATTCATTCAAATCTAACGATACAAATATACTGTATATATACATATGTCTTTACTATTTTTGCAAATATGTGAATATTGCTGTTTTTGCTATTCTAAATGCATTTTCTGTCTCTGTCCACTAGGGGGCCCCCTATCCATCTCTATGGTACTGTGACTCACTCGCTGAATTATTAAACGTTTAATACATTAAACGTATCGAAATGCATCTACATTGCTATACTTCTACACACCCATTTAGCACATATTCCGGCTTTCCTGCTTCCATTTGAAGTACTGGCTGCCCGGCGCGGGTAAGACCATGTGCGCATGCGCGTATTCCATACGGCGCATGCGCTACACATACCCATTGAGGCGCACGTCCTGCCATCACACGCGCCCCCCCGCTTGCGTTCCAGCACGCGGGGAGGGGTTAGTCTGCCCGCGTCGGTGACGCTCCGACGCCGCACGAGGCCACGCCCCCTCTGGACGTGTCGACGCGCGGCGCCGCCGCATCTGAGATCTCAACATTGGGGATACTACACTGTGGCCTCCCAGCCACCATCCCCACACCTGGTCTTCAATTATAACACAGCTTAGTGCAATTACCTTCCACCATGGCTTGCACAGCTGACACCTATCATCATACACTATATTAGCCTTCACAATGGCGGGACCAGGTATCACACTTTCCTGCCGGCGTTTCGCTATACTGCAGCACAAGCTCTCCCTCTACCAGGTAATATCAATATCTTACTCTATGCAATTTATTTTTGCACCAGCCTACTCCTCTTTACTTTCAAGAGATACTAATGTTACCCTACTTACTCCTCCTTACTTTAGAGCCTTATATCACCTCAGGCCCAGGCACTAATAGCCATTGCAACTTCCCAATGCATGGCTTGGAGATCTTGCAGCCTTTCAAATGTTTAGCAGCCGCTTGCTTTTAACAGCACAAGACCCACTGTATACTATGTGGACATACTGACACCATATCTCTGTACCCCAAGACCATTGGGCTTACTTTAGCCCTTTAAATCCTGCAAGTGAGTACCATTACCATTGAGTGGTTCAATTCACAGGTTTATACTTATCAACACATTATGTTGTATATTAATGACTCTACTCTGTCTCATACAGTATTATTGAGCAAACACAGGAACAGATATTGCCTTGAAAAAGGACGTCCGTCCGAAACATGTCGGCTTTTTCCTGAAAGACCCCGATATTATCGCAAGTTGTTGTGCAATTGATGCAATTTTGTACATGCCTATGGTTACACATGATTACCATGTATACATACTGTCTTGTATAATTATATGTTTACCTACCTATTCATTGATTTATCTTTGGGCCTGAAACCCTTAATAAAATACTTTATGTTTTACATGCATATACTCTCTATGTCTATCTTGTTTAAGCTTCTCTTTGGGGTATAGGCCGTGTTAATGCACACCAGGCCTCACAAATTTGCTACCTTGCAAAGAAGGGGGTCAAGGCCTCCCCCCTTGCAAAGCACTTGTCCCCAATCTTGAGGACACAAGGGCCTCATCCCCAGTTCCTGTCCTGCAAAATGAATGTGGGACTTATTAGAATCTTAAAGGCCGCTCTAGTTTAAGGGGGACCCCAGATATCCAGCCCCAGGGTGAACAAATACAGAGTACATAATATCCCTTCTTATTTATTCAATATAAATAAAAACAACTACGACATGAAAATGCCTTTATTTTTTATTTTTATATTTATGTTTATTCAGAGTTTAATGCAAAAAAGATACAGTGGCAGTTTAAATAGATAAACAGTATATCATGGAAATCAGGTAAGCACAGGTAAAGATAAGAAGGTAAAGATAATACGTTTAGCTTGATTTTGTTCAATAACAAGTGTAACGATATGGAGAATATATGTATTATGTTAACTATTATATAATAAAACTTTCTTGCATATAACATGGAGAGAGAGCTAATAGGAGGGTTGGACAGTGTAGATCATTAGGAGTCAGAAAAAATATAGGACAACATAGTTTTGTAGTACAGTGTCCAGTTTTTCTCGATAGAGCAGTGTTGTGAGGTCTTTCTTGAATGCAGAAATGGTAGGTGGGTGGGAGATAGTCCATACTTTCACAATATTTTTACGGCCGCTAGGAGGCAGAGGTGGGTCCATTGACATATACATATCCTGGGTTCTTCAGGGTGTGGCTGTTTGGGTGAGCTGTAACTAAATAGCAATAGCTGAAGCGTCTTGGAAAGGAGTAATTCCGTGATTCTATGTATGAAGGTTATGATATGGGTCCAAAAGGTGGAGATCAGAGGGCAGAGCCAAAAGTGGTGGAATAGCGAGGGTTTTGTGGATCCACATTGTGGGCATGCTGCCAAGTGTGATGGTGAATTTGAAGAAAGAAATAGGATGAATGGATTTTTTTGAACTGAGTTTCTCTCCATGTTTCATTAATGATGCACTTACGGACTTTCAGATAGCCCTCCAGAATTTTGTCTCCTAAGTCATCCTCTGTAAAGTCCTTGTACCAGTTCTTAAAGAGTACTTTGGCCGTATTGGTATTAATGTCTTTACGTAATGATTTGGAAATATCCAAGATAGGGTAGGTGCATTTGTTAAGCAGACAATCAATTATGGATAGGCAGAATCTTTTAGAGGTAAGTTGTGAATGAAATCGTCTGGATATAATATAAGAGGTGCATTGAAGGAAGTTGAAAATTGATCATTAACTCGGAGAAGGGTTTCATTGTATCCAGGTGGAATAAAGAGGTTGCTTTTACCAAGCCCTTAGTGCGCCAAATGTCATACACCTTATATTCCATTGCTTGGGGAAACAGGGGATTGCCTTGGATCCAGAGATGTTGAGAGATATAGAGAGGTAGATGAAGATTTTTCCTGATCTCCCACCAGGCAATAACCGTGTCGCGGTTGAACCAGTTAGATGGTAAATGTGGTACCCACTGGGTCAATGTGTGGAACAGATAATGGACACTATGTTGCCGTTTCTTACATTTCCTGATCCTATGCTTAATGATCACCTGAATCCATTTTTGGGTTCCAAACTCCGAGATCTGAGACCAATCATGTCCGAGATCTTGGTCTAGAAACAAACAATTTTTTAGAACCCTTAAGCCTCTCGGGGAAATTTTATATGTGAGATGTTTTGGCAAAAATAATTCACAACAGCAGCAGTTGATGGAGACGCATTACATGAGCCGGCCGGCTTTAAATCTACACACGCCTTATCTATCTGCTATTTTGTAAGTGCGATTCCTTTTATTATATTAAAACTGTTTTTAGTGATACACTATGAGTCCTCTCAATTCTTGTCCTTGCATGATGCCTGGTTGGGAACACTGAGAGAGTTTGTTGTAGCGCCATTGGACATCACTACATCTGCTCCAGAGACCCGTGGCTGGGAGAATAGGCCATAAGCTTTCAGGATCTCTGTAACAGGAGATCTTGTCATCTGGTAAGGGACAGTGTTTTTGGTGGTGGAGGCCTTTTCTGATTGACCACTCTTTTCCTGTGGGTGCAATACGTGTGCTGTCACCAACGAGCCTTCTGTGCTTACATGGACATTTAAGATTCTTATGTTTACACGGACATTTATGATCATTCTACTATTTTGTTATTGATATATGTTTATTTACTTGCACACCTGTATTATATTCTAATTTCATTATTATTATATCTTTTGGGTATTTACACATATGGTCACGCTTTTCACAAGTATTATTTTCTTAGGCGGATATAATAGATATAATCTGTCATTATTAGCAGCGCAGTCATTCGGTTTTTATTTTGTTTAAGTGTGGGTATCTCACAATATGATTTGCAGCAGCACTACCTAATTTTTTATTAACTTTTTTTAAATTTGGACAGCGCAGTATTTTTTCCCAATTTGATATGGTGTCCTCTAGTCTTTTAAACTTAACACACACAACTCCCTATATAGGGAGCCAGCTATAGGGTAGTTCTGTGAAAAAAATCTGGGGGGGAATTCTTTATATGAGTTTTTCAATGTACCATATTTATCTGCTTCACCCACACACATCAGCATCCAGGAGTGACATCTTGTCTGCCACCAGGCTACGTTGCACACTGACCAGGAAGTCCTGGGTGCCACCAGTACAGCTGGCTCAGCAGATTCCACAGTGTTACCATTAAAGCGGTACCATATGAGTGGTGATCTACATTGATGAGTGCTTTTGAGCTTATTTTATACGAGTTGCCTAGCTTGTGACAATAAAATGTTTCCTTCCATACTACACTTAGATGGCACTTTTCCTCCTCCCTCCCTTGTCAATGATTTTTTACAGAGATCCCTTCTAGCTCCCAGGAAAAAGCAATGGCTAGTGTATATGGGACTTGTACTACGTTTTATCAGTGTGGACTTTTTATACTTTTAAATATAGACTTTTTATATTTTTATTGAACTATGCCCCTTGGTGCGCTAAATTCCTTTATTTAATTTCCCAATGTATAGAACACTTGCTCTTTTCATGCACACACTGGTTCCCCCTATTGGTTTGTACATCACTACAGGACTTGAATTTGCTGAGGAACCGCAAAGCGGTAGCTTTCCAAGAGAGAAATTTGAAATTAAAGGGTAATTTTAAGGATGGTCACAAAGGTCTTATTTAAAGACATCCTTTTCCTTTTATGATTTACTGGCTATGTAACTGTATTCACCGTTTTTTTTTTTTAAAATCTGCTTGAAGTTTAGTTGTAAAAGTTAGCTTGTATATTCATCTTGTCTTCTTATATTAAAAAGAATATGCAACAAGAATCAAAACAGGGCCAAAAACAATGTCATAGTATAAGAAATAGTAACATTTCTGTCATCAAGAAAATGTCATCAAGGCATTACATTTTAGAATTGTGCTTTTTCTAACCCTTACTGAGTTTGAAAATGAAATACAGTAATGATTTGTACCTTCTGCAATTAGGAATATTGTCATATTCTTTGTGAGATGAGCTAAATCTAGACAAGACATGAAGCCAAAAAGCCAAGCGACTGCAATATACTGTATATCACAGCAAAATGACCATATAGACAGATACAAAAATTGTGTAAAACCTTCACATTTCCAAATATCCAAGTATGAAAAAGCCTGGAAAAAATGTGAACTATCTACTAACTTATAGCATTTTACTTTAGTGCTAAATATATTCCTGAGGATGGGCATTTTCTTTAGTTTATTATCGAAGTTCTACTCCAGTGTTCCAATAAATTGTCTTTTACCACCCAGCACACTGTCACATCAGGAATATTCATGTGAATTATTCTGTCTGGTTCTCAGCACAGTGTGGTTTTGCAGCTGCTGTTTTCTTGCAAGAAAATACGCAAGATAATATTTTCTGTAAACCAACATATACTGCTCATGTACTGTATTTTTAGGAGTGTCCAACAGAAAAACATACACTTCTTGTAAAGGAGGAAGGAATTTTGGATGATATCATAATATACATGAGAGTGACTGTCAAGTTTAACCACTTAAGGACCGCCCTGCGCATATAAACTGGAAGCTAGCCAGGAGAGTGTAAACTTCCTGGACTTAACAATCATTAAAAATGAAGGTCGGTTTAAAACAATGTCATACCTCAAGAAGACGGATAGGAATTCATTTATACCAATGGGGAGTTGTCATCACGCCCCTTGGCTGAAATCCATCCCAAAGAGTCAGTTTGTTAGAATGAGGAGAAACTGCTCGGACATGGATGACTATAGATTACAGGCTGATGTCCTAAAAAAGAGACTAGAGGAGAAGGGATATGAAACTGCCCCCATGGATATTATGATTGAGGAGGTAGCAGGGTTGGATAGGACGGTGCTGCTAAGAGAAGGACAGGCCAGGACTAGGGACAGACCTATAGTCCCGTTTGTGACCTCGTTCTCTACGCAGCACTATCTGATCAAAAAAATGCTAAGAAAACATTGGCACATACTGGGCAATGATAGAATCATTCACACCTTTCTCCCTTCCAACCCAGAGTTGGTGTTTAGGGGAGCACCCTCCCTCAGAGATAAGGTGGCACCCAATGTGGTAGATCCACCTATCAAAAAGGTTTCCTTTTTTCAACAACTATCGGGTTACCATCAATGTCGTCGGTGCCAACTATGCACATTAAATAGGAGTAAACAGAGAAAGACATTATCCTTCATGTCTACTAGTACCGCGAGGGAACACAAAATCAAACCATTTATTACATGCAGCTCAAAGGGGGTGGTGTACTTACTTCAGTGCCCTTGCGGGCTTCAGTACATTGGTAGAACAAAGCGAGCCATGCAGGTGCGTCTGGGCGAGCACATTACGAATATTAAAAGTGGATACAGGTTCCATTCGGTATCAAAACATTATGCTTTGCACCATGATCGCAACCCCTCAGGTACATTATTTTTGGGCATAGACAAGTTCAGTGCACATTGGAGGGGCAGCCCACTAGTGAGGGACTTGTCTATATCCGAAATGTCCTGGATCCACAGAGTGCGTTGTTACACCCCGTATGGCCTCAATGTGGATGTAGACTTAAACGCTTTCATTGATAATAGTTAATGTAAATGTGATGTGAACCAATTCTGGGCTCTCTAAAGCCAGAAGGGCAATACACACACTAATTTTAGATACGCAATATACACTAAAGCCCCATACACACGGTCGGATTTTCGCATGGATTCTGTCCGATCGGACAATGTTGTCGAAAAATCCGACCATGTGTATGCACCATCGGACAGTGTACGTCGGATTGTCCGACAGGCAAAGTCCTATCTCCTGCTGGATAGAGTTTTGGACAACAAGGTCCGATCACACCAAATCCGATCGTGTGTATGGTAGTCCGACGGACAAAGTGCTACGCATGCTCAGATCACATTACAAGACCAAAGATATTGGCTACTAGCCTCTACGAAGTCCCGTCGTAGGCAACAAACGTCACCACGTTCAGAATGATCGGATTTTCCGACAACTTTGTCCGACCGTGTGTACGCAAAACCAACATCGGACAAAGTAGGACAGACATGATCCTACGGACCTGGTCCTCGGATAATCCGCGCGTGTGTATGGGGCTTTAGGTAGTTTATGAATGAAACTAATCTTTTCAAACATTCTCCTGTACAGTATTAACCCTGTATATAGGTTTTAGGAGATATGGAATCTGTTATTAGCGTACGTTACATTTACCTTAAGGAAGATCCAAAGGAGATAGTGCCGGTCACCATATAATCTAGTTAATGACTATTTTTCATCTTCCAATAAGTCCCCTTTTTTTCCTCTTTTTTGATTTTTGGATGGGGTGAGAGACGTTTTCTACCCCCGAAGGGTTTCTGTTTTTCTCTCATTAGGGCGAGAAAAGTATTCCCTCCATGAAAAATTGTATAACTTTTTTTGGAATTTGTTGGAAATAATGAAAGAGGGACCTTATGCTGACACCCTATTTGGATTTATTATATTTAATTTTTAATTTTTAATTTTGAAGTCTGATAATCTAGATAAGCTCATAATAATCTGTCAATAAAAGAATGAAGAGCTAATTTGTGTTTTTTAAACACAAATACCCCCAGTGAGTTAATCTAGGGGATGTAGATAAATAATGGATGCATTCGGGAAGGAACAATCTCTGGATGCACCCTCATCAGATTGTGAGTTTCCTATAATTGTCCCAAACCAGCACCCGGCTTGGATGTTTGCTAAATCATCCAAAAACCAGAGTCGGAGGTTGTGTGGACTCGAGGGGTTAAATTGAGGTGTTGGAGACATCGCGTTTTAACCCGGTTTTTAATATTTTTATTTTGTATACAATTTATTACCTATGACAACACGTTATGGATTTAATATAATATAAGATCTGGATACCTTTGCTTAATACTTCACCTCTATCCGAGGTTGTAAATAGGATAGGTCCCGATATTGTAACAATCCATTGCGTGATAATACTTTGGGCATCTGCCACGTATTAAGCAAATAACACACCTAGCTTGACACTAGGACTGCCCATATACCTTAGAAGCCAATCAGTGACATAAAGAGGGCGTTTGCCCTATTTAAAGATGGCCGACGAGAGTTCAGAAATGGGCGTGTTTTGAATTGTATTATGCATAATAGGCGGTGAGTCAGCATGCCGCCCGTGCCCCAGAAAGACGTCATCTTTTGACGAAACGGCGTAGGGTGAGCGGCGTGCTGACGTCACCTCCTTTCTCCCGTCTATCCCAGGAAGCGACGGGCAGCAAGTAAGAGAGCCAGCCGGCTCGACTAATTTTAACCACAACCGCTTATATATTGCTATTTACATGTGAGTGTGCTACCTTTAGAGGTTTCTTTTAATAAAGGGTAAGAAACAATATTGCGCCATGGTGTCCCTTTCTCTTTCATGTTAACCCTTTCTGATTGAGAGTCAAGTGACCCCAGGAGAGATCCATTATAGTTGAAAAACTTGGCGACTGTTGTCCAGAGGAGTTCGGATAAAGACCCGGGCAGGGGTGTATGCCATTTGCCTATCTGGTCTCTCGTAACACAGAGATCAGATCAGCTGGTAAGCTGCCATTTTTGTCTTTTGGTGGAGGACCTTGTTTCGTGGGTGCCAGATGTTACAACACTGTGAACTGTTATTAACAGAACCCCAAATCTTGTGGTGGACCCCTCTGCATGAATAGAACATTTCCTTATAAAACGTTATCTGTCCATATCTGGATCTCTGTTGTTCTCTATGTCATCACACTGAACTCGGATTTATTTTTATGTGTTTATGATATTTTTATCTGCACTTTGGAGTTGTAATCCATTTATTTCACACTTGTCACTGAGTTGTGGACATATAATTCAGATCTAGTTAGCTCAAACTTTTTTTTCACTAATATCACACACTATTATTTAAGTAGAAAAAAATTTCAATAGATCACGTAGTTGGTGGGCTAATTGATCCCCATTATTTCAGCGCAGCCAATTTTTCTTTTTCTTGCATATAAACTGCAGCAGGGCCCCCGGGACCTGCCGATCGTTCACAGGAGAGGCAGAACAGCGGTCTGCCTATGTAAACAAGGCAGACTGACGTTCTGTGAAGGAGGAAGATGGAGATCTTGTGTTTCTGCTAAGCAGAAACACAGATCTCTGTCTTCCTCCAGTCACAGCATTTCCCCCACACTTATAAAGCACTCCCTAGGAGCACACTTAACCCTTTGATTGCCCCTGATGTTAACCCCTTCCATGCCAGTGTCCTTAGTACAGTTACAGTGCATATTATTTAGCACTGATCACTGTATTACTGGTCCCCAAAAAGTGTCAAAAATTGTCAGTTAGGTGTCCAATTTGTCCCCCCGCAATGTTGCAGTCCCGCTAAAAATTGCTGATCGGCACCAATACTAGTAAAAATAAATAAAAATTCCATAAAAATATCCCTTAGTTTGTAGACTCTATAACTTTTGTTCAAACCAATCAATATACGTTTATTGAGATTTTTTTTACCAAAAATATGTAGCAGAATACATATTGGCCTAAATTGATGAAGAAATTAGATTTTTTACATTTTGTTATTGCATATGTTTTATAACATAAAGTAAAAAATATTATATTTTTTTTCAAAAGTGTTGGTCTTTTTTTGTTTATAGCGCAAAAAATCAAAACTGCAGAGATGATAAATGAATGAATGAATGAATGACTTGTATAGCGCTACCTATGCGAACTGAATCGCCTCAGGGTGCTTTTTGCCACTGGTGTCCATCTGTGGTATAGTGCAGTCCTTGCCCTGTGGGGTCCGGACACGCTTACAAACACATACACATACAACATACACATATTTGGCCAATTTTTATTGACAGGATCTAATTAACCTACCAGCATGTCTTTGGAGTGTGGGAGGAAACCGGAGTACCCGGAGGAAACCCACGCAGGCACAGGGAGAACATGCAAACTCCAGGCAGAAGGTGTTGTGGTCGGGATAAATACCACCAAAAGAAAGCTCTATTTGTAGAAAGAAAAGGACATCAATTTTATTTGTGTACAGCATCGCATGACCACACAATTGTCAGTTCAAATAACGCAGTGCTGTATCGAAAAAAATGGCCTGGCCATGAAGGGGGGTCAACCTTCCCGGACTGAAGTGGTTAAAACAATCATATGGCCTTTGTTGAACTAGGACTCTAACCATGAACAGTAATCATTCATCATAATGACTTTTAGAATACAGCTGGTTATTAGCTATGAGTAAGCACCCAACCTTGGTGTGAAACATGTAAGCTGATACCTGTAGTTCACCTTTGTATACGGCACTTGAATAAAGAAATTGCATAAGAGTGCAGCCGTCCAGCCTTATTTTCTTCTAAGTATCTGTTTGCATACAGGGCTCACACCCTCCACGTGGGATAGAGGCTTTTTGGAGAAGCAGGGTAAGAGAAACTGCTTTGGTGCGATGTACATGTATACAGCTGGTTATTATGTTAAGTGTCACAGAAATTACTATAGTGCTAATAAGGAGATTTTAACAGAAAATCTTTTTTTAATTTTTTAATTTTGGATAGAGTATGGGAAGGTTATAACCCCTTCCATTGGGGAGATTTCTCTTTGACTTACTGACCCATAGCCAACAGGAAGTGAGAGGAAACACCTCCAAAGTGAGGGAATTCCTGGTTGGTCAACAGGGTCGTCAGAACGAGTGTCCCTTTTTGGGGGATTTTGCCTCAATTCCTGTTCTGGTGACAACCTAAAATGTATGATTTTCTTTCACTTTCTGTCACATACCAAGCTGGTGGCTGAGGTGATG
This sequence comes from Lithobates sylvaticus, assembly GCA_028564925.1. NCBI lineage: Eukaryota > Metazoa > Chordata > Amphibia > Anura > Ranidae > Lithobates > Lithobates sylvaticus. The sequence continues at coordinate 133,539,790 of CM053027.1, forward strand.
AGAGGGCTCTCCTTGCGGCTGAGTGCAGAGTACCTCTGGAGAAGGAGACAGAGGGTGCTATGCCCAGAGATGCATGGGATGCCTGCTGGTGAAGCTGTCTGATGGTTCCAGAAGCATGACACCCAGGAGCAAAGAAGGTGGTCACAGCCAATGATTCTCTGGGGGTACTGGCGAATCTTGACAGATGGATAAGCAGAGACAATGTCAGAAGCCAGACCGGGGGTCAAGCACAGGAAGGCAGTCAGAAGCAGAGGCAGGAAGCGTAGTTGAGTGAGATCAAGCCAGGGTCAAACACAGTTCGTGTGTGTATAGTGAAAAAACATTTGTAAGTTAGTTCTGTTGAAGGCCTGCAGTGTCTTTTTAAACTTTTCAGAGAGCAGTAAAATAACACTTTTAATATTTTAGATAAGGTCACACAAACATTTACAGAGAGCATTCACTATGCAGAGGTTTAATTGTGTTCTGATTTGATATCAACTAAGTTGCCATAGTTTATGCTTCTAATTAGGTATTTTTTATGATGCACAATTGTAAAACTTGAGAGAGTCTGTATTAATAGTTGTAGAGTCTTGTGGGATATGAATAGGTGATTTAATAAGTGCATTGCTCTGTGCAGAAAATAAATGAGATGCCAGGCTTATTATGCTTAATCAGTGATTACAAAGGTAAGCTATTGTCATTTTCAAATATACAGCCAATTTCCAGGTGATGCAGACTTAGAATCATGTTTTATTCTTAACTTAATTTCCCAACTGTACACTTAAAGAGATTCAAGTCTTTAAAGCTGATTACTTCAAAAAAAAAAACAGCTCATACTGCAATACCCACCCTATCTCTGTCTCCTGCAGATTCACTGCTCTGTAATCTAGTCCCAGTACTCTTCTGGGTTAAATGATGCTCATGCAACCCACTTCTTTCCATTCATCATAGACATGCTGCATGAGTATGTCATCAAGCCATCTTAGGCTCACAGGGAATGCTGCAAAGGGTTAGGTGCCACATAAATAAAGAGACCATGTCAGGGTCTACAAAATCACAAAAGAGATGACCAATAATCAAAACAGCTTTATACATACCTGTCTGATGGCTACAACTTTGCACTGTAGCTAAGCTTCCAGAGCATATCTGATTAGATTCTTCAAGCTGGTAGAATAGTGGGCCTACTGTTGGCTACTCTGGTTCCTCCTGCTTCTCCTAGTCACTGCATTACACAATAGTGATTTAGGGGTCATATAGAAAATAGACAAAAATACAACCATCAGTGGGGGACATACATCTGTAAATGTGGAAACGAGCTGGAAAGCTCTGCTGCAGCATGATGTTTTAGCATATGGGCCAATGGACAGGCACTGTATGTATAAAACTTTTTCCCCCAAAGTTTAGTGATTTTGTAGACCCCCTGAAGGATTCACAGTGGTGCAGATATTTGCAGCTTTCGAGATCGCCCACTGTTGTTAGAAACAATAAAGTGGACCTATGATCTTGTCTTGGTATATACATGATTAGATTTAGGGGTCATCTAGAAAATAGAAAAAAATACAGCCATCAGTGGGGGACATACATCTGGAAATGTGGAAATGAGCTGGAAAGCTCTGCTGCAGCATGATATATTAGTAAATGGGCCAATTTGGTTCCTCCTGCTTCTCCTAGTCACTGCATTACACAAAGTGCAATTTCAAGTGCACTTTGCACTTGTAGATTACACTTGTAGTGCAAAGTGGATTTGTCTTTCGTAAATAACCCCCATAGTGTCCATTGCAAGTGTTAAATGCTGCCTTCCACTCCTCACCTTCTTTTATAAGAATCTATAAAAATTAAGGTATCCTTTAAGAACATCAAATAGCTAAAAAAAAAAGTGAAATTTTCCTTTAAATATGGTACCTGGGGGGTGTCTAAAGTATGCCTGTGAAGTGGCATGTGTTTCCCGTGTTTAGAACTGTCCTTGCACAAAATGACATTTGTAAAGGAAAAAAAGAAGCCATTTAAAACCACTTGCGGCTTTAATGTCATGTCTTGTCCTGGCCGCCATATGGCTGAAAATCCTTGAGAAAAATGGCATGGCTACCCCATCACCCCCCCCCCCCCCACCCCAGCCCCTTTGGGTCTTGTATGGATATTAAGGGGGACCCCGCACCCAAAATAAAACCCTATACCTACAACCCTATATACTCTGAACAGCAGTATATAGGCGGTGCAAACAAGACACGGACTGTAGGTTTGTTCTTAAGTAGAATCTGAACAGGTACATTATGAAGTGTAGCTCCATCCCAACAAAATCTATTTTTAAGCTTTTTGGAGAACATAGGGAGGGGTTATCACCCCTGTAACATTTGCTGTCTTTGCACATCTGTTCAGAACATGTCACCTCACTTTCTGTCCCAATGACAAATGTTTTTGGAAAAGTGGGGTTTTAATTGAAACAAGGATTGGTGATAAAGTATCAGTAGAGAGGAGATACCTTTTTCCCAAATTAAATCTAACAGGATAGAATTTCCCTTCCTAGGGGTAGATTTCCTCTCACTTCCTGTTTTCTCTTTCCATTTGCAAGTAGGAGTCGTTTGTAAGTTGGATGTTTGAAAGTAGGGGCCTGGCGTATATACTCTGCAGAAATTTGCCCTATTAGATGTTGGTGTAGCCACAAGACTGGTGGGCACAGGAATGGGCCCTGCTGTGAGTTAATAGATCAAGATTTGTACTTGCATGCACCTGTTGAACCGGGCAGAAAAATTGGGCCTTTGGCGGTGGTGGTGGTGGTGGTGGTGGACGGTGTTGCCACAAGACTGTAAGCTCTCACAGTTACTCTTGGTGGGCGCAGGAATGGGCCCTGCTGTGAGTTATTAGATCAAGATTTGTAATTGCATGCACCTGTTGAACAGGGCAGAAAACTTGGGCCTTTGGCGGTGGTGGTGGTGGTTGTGGACGGTGATGCCACAAGACTGTAAGCTCTCACAGTTACTCTTGGTGGGCGCAGGAATGGGCCCTGCTGTGAGTTATTAGATCAAGATTTGTAATTGCAAGCACCTGTTGAACAGGGCAGAAAAATTGGGCCTTTGGTGGTGGTGGTGGGTGGACGGTGTTGCCACAAGACTGTAAGCTCTCACAGTTACTCTTGGTGGGCGCAGGAATGGGCCCTGCTGTGAGTTATTAGATCAAGATTTGTAATTGCAAGCACCTGTTGAACAGGGCAGAAAAATTGGGCCTTTGGGTGGTGGTGGTGGACGGTGTTGCCACAAGACTGTAAGCCCTCATAGTTACTCTTGGTGGGCGCAGGAATGGGCCCTGCTGTGAGTTATTAGATCAAGATTTGTAATTGCACGCACCTGTTGAACAGGGCTGAAAAATTGGGCCTTTGGAGGTGGTGGTGGTGGACGGTGTTGCCACAAGACTGTAAGCTCTCACAGTTACTCTTGGTGGGCGCAGGAATGGGCCCTGCTGTGAGTTATTAGATCAAGATTTGTAATTGCAAGCACCTGTTGAACAGGGCAGAAAAATTGGGCCTTTGGCGGTGGTGGTGGACGGTGTTGCCACAAGACTGTAGGCCCTCACAGTTACTCTTGGTGGGCGCAGGAATGGGCCCTGCTGTGAAGCATTTTTTTAAAAAATTGTAATTACACGCCCCTGTTAAACAGGGGCTGAAAAATTGTGCCTTAGGCACTGGTGCTGGTGCCACAACACTGCAACCCCTCACAGATACTGTACTTGGAGCACAGCAGTCACACGTGTTGCGAAGCATTTTTTTTAAAAAAATTGTAAGTACACGCCCCTGTTAAACAGGGGCTGAAAAATTGTGCCTTAGGCACTGGTGCTGGTGCCACAACACTGCAACCCCTCACAGATACTGTACTTGGAGCACAGCAGTCACACGTGTTGCGAAGCATTTTTTTTTAAAAAAAATTGTAAGTACACGCCCCTGTTAAACAGGGGCTGAAAAATTGTGCCTTAGGCACTGGTGCTGGTGCCACAACACTGCAACCCCTCACAGATACTGTACTTGGAGCACAGCAGTCACACGTGTTGCGAAGCATTTTTTTTAAAAAAATTGTAAGTACACGCCCCTGTTAAACAGGGGCTGAAAAATTGTGCCTTAGGCACTGGTGCTGGTGCCACAACACTGCAACCCCTCACAGATACTGTACTTGGAGCACAGCAGTCACACGTGTTGCGAAGCATTTTTTTAAAAAATTGTAAGTACACGCCCCTGTTATACAGGGGCTGAAAAATTGTGCCTTAGGCACTGGTGTGGTGGCATGGATCATTGAGGAGGAGGAAGAGGATAGTCAGTGAACATAAGAGGACAGTCACTCAGCATCAGCATAGGCAGTCTTGAAGGGATGTGACATTATAAATTATTCCGTTATATCCGCTTCAGGTGCCTGGTAGCTGGTGGTGATCCAAGACTGATTCATTTTGATGAAGGTCAGTCGATCAACCGAGTCGGTGGACAGGCGCACCCTATGATCGGTGACAAATCCTCCAGCAGCACTGAATGTGCGTTCGGAAAGAACGCTGGAGGCAGGACAGGCCAGTAGCTCAATTGCATACTGTGCAAGCTCTGGCCAGTGATCCATCCTCAGGACCCAGTAAGCCAGAGGATTTTCGGTGGGAAAGGAGTCCAAGTCTGACCTTGCCCCAAGGTATTCCTGCACCATGTATATCAGACGCTGGCGATGGTTGCTGGAACCGATCATACCTTGGGGCTGCGGACTAAAAAATTGTCTGAACGCATCGGTCAGACGTCCACCTTCCCCACCGCTCCTTCTGCTACTGACCGAAGCCTCAGCAACTCGTCGCCCAGGACCAGGAGTTTGTAACCTCCCAGTTTCTGGGAACGCGTTGCACAGACCTTTCTGCAAGGCCTCCCTGAGATGTCTCATCCTCTGCTCCCTCTGCGACGGCAAGATAAGGTCCGCAACCTTACCCTTGTACCGTGGATCAAGGAGAGTGGCCAGCCAGTAATGGTCCCTCTCCTTGATCCGAAGAACACGAGGATCCTTCCGCAGGCTTTGCAGGATCAGGGAGGCCATGCAGCGTAGGTTAGCTGAGGCATTCGGTCCGGAGTCTTCTGGGTCACTGAGGATGACATGATCGCCAGCCACCTCCTCCCAGCCACGTACAAGTCCACTGGTTTGTTGGGACTGTACATCATCCCTAAAAGACTGCTGCTGCTGATGCTGAGTGCCAGGCTCCACCTCCATGCTCACACAATCCTCCTCCTCCTCCTCCTCCTCTCCTCCTCATCCTCTTCCTGTGTGATGGGTGGGACAGAAGGAACACTGTCCGGATAAAGGGGGCCTTGAGAGGCAAGGAAGTCCTCCTCTTCCTGCCTCTGTTCTGCCTCAAGTGCCCTGTCCATTATCCCACGCAGCGTATGCTCCAACAGGTGGACAAGAGGTACAGTGTCACTGATGCATGCACTGTCACTGCTCACCATCCTCGTGGCCTCCTCAAATGGTGAGAGGACAGTGCATGCATCCCTGATCATGCTCCACTGACGTGGGAAAAAAAAACCAAGCTCCCCTGACCCTGTCCTGGTGCCGTAGTCGCAAAGGTACTCATTGATGGCCCTCTGCTGCGTGTGCAGTCGCTGCAGCATGGCCAACGTTGAGTTCCACCTGGTGGGCATGTCACATATTAGGCGGTTTCTTGGGCAGGTTCAGCTCCTTTTGCAGCTCTGTCAGCCGAGCACTGTAATTATAAGATCGGCGGAAATGCACACAGACTTTCCGGGCCTGCCTCAGGACATCCTGTAAGCCTGGGAACCTGCCCAAGAACCGCTGCACCACCAGGTTGAGGACGTGAGCCATACAGGGCACATGGGTGAGCTGCCCCTGTCGCAGGGCGGAGAGGAGGTTGGTGCCATTGTCAGAAACGACCATTCCTGGCTTAAGCTGACGTGGCGTCAACCACCTCTCGGCCTGCCCCTGCAGAGCTGCCAGAACCTCTGGCCCAGTGTGGCTCCTGTCCCCCAAACACACCAGCGCAAGCACGGCATGGCATCTTTTTGCCTGCGTATTGCGTAGCCCCTTGTACGCCTCGGAGCACCGCTGGTTCCGAGGACAGAGCACTGGAGGAAGAAGAAGAGGAGGGGGTGGAGGAGAGAGGTGTGTCACAACCAGTAGCAGTAGTAGCGTTTTGGAGGCGTGGTGGCGGAACAACCTCCAACACTACTGCACCTTGTCCTGCATCCCTCCCAGCTGCCAATAGAGTGACCCAATGGGCCGTGAAAGAAAGGTAACGTCCCTGTCCATGCCAGCTGGACCATGAGTCAGCGGTAAATTGCACCTTACCGCTGACCGCCCTGTCCAGCGAGGCATGGACATTGCCTTCCACATGCCGGTAGAGAGACGGAATCGCCTTCCGTGAGAAAAAGTGGCGTTTGGGAACCTGCCACTGAGGAACCGCACATTGAACAAACTCACGGAAGGGGGCCGAGTCTACCAACTGAAAAGGCAGCTGTTGAAGTGCTAGCAATTTAGCCAAGCTAGCATTAAACCGCTGGGCATGTGGATGGCTGGGAGTGTACTTCTTTCGACGGTCCAGCAGCTGGGGCAGGGAAATTTGCCTGCTACAATCGGACGTCGGTGTACTGCAAGTACTTGGTTGTGACACACCTAATTCTACACCTTCAGTCCTCTCACAGCAGCTTTCAGAGAGGACTGAAGGAGTAGTGGGGATGGAGATCCCAGCTGATGAGGAGCAGGAGAGGTCCGCTTAGTTCTTTGGTGTGGGTCTTTTATGTGTGCCTGCCAACGAGCTGCATGGCAGGTCGACATATGTCTGCTCATGCTTGTGGTGCCCAAGCGGCTGATGTTTTGGCCACGCGAGATACGCTTGAGACAAATATTGCAAATAGCAGTGGTGCGATCTGATGCACTCGTCTCAAAAAAGGCCCACACCAAAGAACTTTTCTGATAACGTGCAGAGGCAGCGCCCTGCACAGGCGGAGCTCTGCGGTGTTGTACAGTTGCTGTGCTGGCCTCTACCTGGCCTCCAGGGGGCATCCTGCCTCGTTGGACATGTGACGCCGCATCCTCCTCCTCCTCGTCCTCCTCCTCATCCTCTCTCCCTTCAGGCACCCACGTGGAGTCAGTGACCTCATCATCCCCTCCCTCTTCACCACTAGAGCAAACCTGGCAGTAAGCTGCAGCTGGTGGAACAGTACTGCCAGATTGCTGTCCTTCAGCATCCCCTCTCTCTGCGCGCACACTACTGACTTCCTCAAGCTGGGTATCATCATCCGAGCCTTCGAATCGTTGGGCATCCTCCTGGAGCATGTACCCAACACTGTGCTCAAAGAGTTCGGGGGACTCCTCAGGAGGACATGGTGGGTCTAGGGAAGGGGTGGCTGATGATGCCATTGAGTACGCGTTGGCAGCTGCTCTGCCAGTACCCTGAGCCTGGGTGAGAGAGGATGAGGAGGATGTGGAGGGCTTGGTCATCCATTCTACCAAGCCTTCAGCATGATGCGGCTCCACATGTCCAGCTGCCGAAAACAAAGACGCGCGTGTCCCATGGCCACGTGCTGATGACGATGCACGACCACGTCCACGGCCCCGTCCACTAGAAACAGAGCCTGCCTGCCCTGTGTTCTTGGCTCTGCACGCTCTGCCTCCCCTTGGCGGTCTTCCAGCCATTGTAGTCGGTAGTCCTGTGGGTGCTGCTGAGAAGAAAATATAGGAGCTCTGTGTGATGCCACTAACACACTAGAAGTCCTATAGGTGCTTCTGCAAAGAAAATATAGGAGCTCTGTGTGATGCCACTAACACACTAGAAGTCCTGTGGGTGCTGCTGAGAAGAAAATATAGGAGCTCTGTGTGATGCCACTAACACACTAGAAGTCCTATGGGTGCTTCTGCAAAGAAAATATAGGAGCTCTGTGTGATGCCACTAACACACTAGAAGTCCTGTGGGTGCTGCTGAGAAGAAAATATAGGAGCTCTGTGTGATGCCACTAACACACTAGAAGTCCTATGGGTGCTTCTGCAAAGAAAATATAGGAGCTCTGTGTGATGCCACTAACACACTAGAAGTCCTATGGGTGCTGCTGGGAAGAAAATATAGGAGCTCTGTGTGATGCCACTAACACACTAGAAGTCCTATGGGTGCTTCTGCAAAGAAAATATAGGAGCTCTGTGTGATGCCACTAACACACTAGAAGTCCTATGGGTGCTTCTGGGAAGAAAATATAGGAGCTCTGTGTGATGCCACTAACACACTAGAAGTCCTATGGGTGCTTCTGCAAAGAAAATATAGGAGCTCTGTGTGATGCCACTAACACACTAGAAGTCCTATGGGTGCTTCTGAGAAGAAAATATAGGAGCTCTGTGTGATGCCACTAACACACTACAAGTCCTATGGGTGCTTCTGGAAGAAAATATAGGAGCTCTGTGTGATGCCACTAACACACTAGAAGTCCTATGGGTGCTTCTGGGAAGAAAATATAGGAGCTCTGTGTGATGCCACTAACGCACTACAAGTCCTATGGGTGCTTCTGGAAAGAAAATATAGGAGCTCTGTGTGATGCCACTAACGCACTAGAAGTCCTATGGGTGCTTCTGCTAAGAAAATATAGGAGCTCTGTGTGATGCCACTAACACACTAGAAGTCCTATGGGTGCTTCTGGAAGAAAATATAGGAGCTCTGTGTGATGGACTAACACACTACAAGTCCTATGGGTGCTTCTGCAAAGAAAATATAGGAGCTCTGTGTGATGCCACTAACACACTAGAAGTCCTATGGGTGCTTCTGCGAAGAAAATATAGGAGCTCTGTGTGATGACTAACACACTAGAAGTCCTATGGGTGCTGCTGGGAAGAAAATATAGGAGCTCTGTGTGATGGGACTAACACACTACAAGTCCTATGGGTGCTTCTGGGAAGAAAATATAGGAACTCTGTGTGATGGGACTAACACACTACAAGTCCTATAGGTGCTTCTGGGAAGAAAATATAGGAGCTCTGTGTGATGGGACTAACACACTACAAGTCCTATAGGTGCTTCTGGGAAGAAAATATAGGAGCTCTGTGTGATGGGACTAACACACTCAAGTCCTATAGGTGCTTCTGGGAACAAAATATAGGAGCTCTGTGTGATGGGACTAACACACTACAAGTCCTATAGGTGCTTCTGGGAAGAAAATATAGGAGCTCTGTGTGATGGGACTAACACACTACAAGTCCTATGGGTGCTTCTGGGAAGACAATATAGGAACTCTGTGTGATGGGACTAACACACTACAAGTCCTATAGGTGCTTCTGGGAACAAAATATAGGAGCTCTGTGTGATGGGACTAACACACTACAAGTCCTATGGGTGCTTCTGGGAAGAAAATATAGCTCTGTGTGATGGGACTAACACACTTCAAGTCCTATAGGTGCTTCTGGGAACAAAATATAGGAGCTCTGTGTGATGGGACTAACACACTACAAGTCCTATAGGTGCTTCTGGGAAGAAAATATAGGAGCTCTGTGTGATGGGACTAACACACTTCAAGTCCTATAGGTGCTTCTGGGAAGAAAATATAGGAGCTCTGTGTGATGGGACTAACACACTACAAGTCCTATAGGTGCTTCTGGGACGAAAATATAGCTCTGTGTGATGGGACTAACACACTTCAAGTCCTATAGGTGCTTCTGGGAAAAAAATATAGGAGCTCTGTGTGATGGGACTAACACACTACAAGTCCTATAGGTGCTTCTGGGAAGAAAATATAGCTCTGTGTGATGGGACTAACACACTTCAAGTCCTATAGGTGCTTCTGTGAAGAAAATATAGCTCTGTGTGATGGGACTAACGCACTTCAAGTCCTATAGGTGCTTCTGGGAACAAAATATAGGAGCTCTGTGTGATGGGACTAACACACTACAAGTCCTATAGGTGCTTCTGGGAAGAAAATATAGGAGCTCTGTGTGATGGGACTAACACACTTCAAGTCCTATAGGTGCTTCTGGGAACAAAATATAGGAGCTCTGTGTGATGGGACTAACACACTACAAGTCCTATAGGTGCTTCTGGGAACAAAATATAGGAACTCTGTGTGATGGGACTAACACACTTCAAGTCCTATAGGTGCTTCTGGGAACAAAATATAGGAGCTCTGTGTGATGGGACTAACACACTACAAGTCCTATAGGTGCTTCTGGGAAGAAAATATAGCTCTGTGTGATGGGACTAACACACTTCAAGTCCTATAGGTGCTTCTGGGAAGAAAATATAGGAGCTCTGTGTGATGGGACTAACACACTTCAAGTCCTATAGGTGCTTCTGGGAAGAAAATATAGCTCTGTGTGATGGGACTAACACACTTCAAGTCCTATAGGTGCTTCTGGGAACAAAATATAGGAGCTCTGTGTGATGGGACTAACACACTACAAGTCCTATAGGTGCTTCTGGGAAAAAATATAGCTCTGTGTGATGGGACTAACACACTTCAAGTCCTATAGGTGCTTCTGGGAAGAAAATATAGGAGCTCTGTGTGATGGGACTAACACACTACAAGTCCTATAGGTGCTTCTGGGAACAAAATATAGGAACTCTGTGTGATGGGACTAACACACTTCAAGTCCTATAGGTGCTTCTGGGAACAAAATATAGGAGCTCTGTGTGATGGGACTAACACACTACAAGTCCTATAGGTGCTTCTGGGAAGAAAATATATAGCTCTGTGTGATGGGACCAACACACTTCAAGTCCTATAGGTGCTTCTGGGAACAAAATATAGGAGCTCTGTGTGATGGGACTAACACACTACAAGTCCTATAGGTGCTTCTGGGAAGAAAATATAGCTCTGTGTGATGGGACTAACACACTTCAAGTCCTATAGGTGCTTCTGGGAACAAAATATAGGAGCTCTGTGTGATGGGACTAACACACTTCAAGTCCTATAGGTGCTTCTGGGAACAAAATATAGGAGCTCTGTGTGATGGGACTAACACACTACAAGTCCTATAGGTGCTTCTGGGAAGAAAATATAGCTCTGTGTGATGGGACTAACACACTTCAAGTCCTATAGGTGCTTCTGGGAACAAAATATAGGAGCTCTGTGTGATGGGACTAACACACTACAAGTCCTATAGGTGCTTCTGGGAAGAAAATATAGCTCTGTGTGATGGGACTAACACACTTCAAGTCCTATAGGTGCTTCTGGGAACAAAATATAGGAGCTCTGTGTGATGGGACTAACACACTACAAGTCCTATAGGTGCTTCTGGGAAGAAAATATAGCTCTGTGTGATGGGACTAACACACTTCAAGTCCTATAGGTGCTTCTGGGAAGAAAATATAGCTCTGTGTGTGATGGGACTAACACACTTCAAGTCCTATAGGTGCTTCTGGGAACAAAATATAGGAGCTCTGTGTGATGGGACTAACACACTTCAAGTCCTATAGGTGCTTCTGGGAAGAAAATATAGCTCTGTGTGATGGGACTAACACACTTCAAGTCCTATAGGTGCTTCTGGGAAACAAAATATAGGAGCTCTGTGTGATGGGACTAACACACTACAAGTCCTATAGGTGCTTCTGGGAAAAAAATATAGCTCTGTGTGATGGGACTAACACACTTCAAGTCCTATAGGTGCTTCTGGGAACAAAATATAGGAGCTCTGTGTGATGGGACTAACACACTACAAGTCCTATAGGTGCTTCTGGGAAAAAATATAGGAGCTCTGTGTGATGGGACTAACACACTACAAGTCCTATAGGTGCTTCTGGGAAGAAAATATAGGAACTCTGTGTGATGGGACTAACACACTTCAAGTCCTATAGGTGCTTCTGGGAACAAAATATAGGAGCTCTGTGTGATGGGACTAACACACTTCAAGTCCTATAGGTGCTTCTGGGAAGAAAATATAGCTCTGTGTGATGGGACTAACACACTTCAAGTCCTATAGGTGCTTCTGGGAACAAAATATAGGAGCTCTGTGTGATGGGACTAACACACTACAAGTCCTATAGGTGCTTCTGGGAAGAAAATATAGCTCTGTGTGATGGGACTAACACACTTCAAGTCCTATAGGTGCTTCTGGGAACAAAATATAGGAGCTCTGTGTGATGGGACTAACACACTACAAGTCCTATAGGTGCTTCTGGGAACAAAATATAGCTCTGTGTGATGGGACTAACACACTACAAGTCCTATAGGTGCTTCTGGGAACAAAATATAGGAGCTCTGTGTGATGGGACGAACACACTACAAGTCCTATAGGTGCTTCTGGGAACAAAATATAGGAGCTCTGTGTGATGGACTAACACACTACAAGTCCTATAGGTGCTTCTGGGAACAAAATATAGGAGCTCTGTTTTCTGCCAGTGCCTGCCACGAACACACTACAAGTCCTATAGGTGCTTCTGGGAACAAAATATAGGAGCTCTGTTTGCTGCCAGTGCCTGCCACGAACACACTACAAGTCCTATAGGTGCTTCTGGGAACAAAATATAGGAGCTCTGTTTGCTGCCAGTGCCTGCCACGAACACACTACAAGTCATATAGGTGCTTCTGGGAACAAAATATAGGAGCTCTGTTTGCTGCCAGTGCCTGCCACGAACACACTACAAGCCCTATGGGTGCTTTTGGGGTGCAGTGCTGTACTAACAGCACTGCGGTTGGTACTACTGAAATACTGTACTAACAGTAAGACATGCACCAGACTAACCCCCAGCAGCAGCTAAAAACACACTAACCAGCAGCAGCAATGGACGATCAATGACAGGTAGCAATGGTTTAGCAAAGTAGAGCAAATCTTTCTAAATGAATCTAGCAAAGAGTGACACAGAATCAGCCTGCACTCTCCTAAAGCCGGAACGCATGTGACCGGCGCCGACGGCGTGGCGGCCTTTTAAATGAGGGGGCGTGTACTAAAGCCCCTGAGCTGTAATTGGCTACAGGCGTCCTGCCTGTAGCCAATTATGGCTCTCCGAGTTTCCGGCGCTGTGATTGGCCAAGCATGCGGGGTCACAGTGCATGCTTGGCCAATCATCAGCCAGCAATGCACTGCGCCGGCCGCGCCGGCCGCAATGCATTGCGGGGCCGCTCGCATCACACGAATGTGATGCGAGCGGCCAAAATAGTTCTGGGCTCGCCGAGCGAGCGAACACCCGGTGCTCGATGCGAACATGGGTTCGCATCGAGCACCGGGCCCATCCTTAGCCCAATAAAAATGAGGTAACGGCCTTCAGGAGTTTTAATTTCAGATGAAAGTACAAATGGGGTTGTACGGTGAATAGCTATAAGAACACTTAGTTGTTTATTAGCTACCGAGGCTGAATATACCTGTGGATAAGAGGAGCTGAAAAACTTGTTCAGTAAAATGGGTCTTCTGTAGGCAAAGAATGTGGATTCTAACTGTGGCAAATGAACAGAATGCTTTAGTGCATTTTTGAGGTATATTAAGTCCTTTAGACATTTATTGTCAAAATATTTAAAGGGGCCATATTGGTAATATAAGGAGTTACATAATAAAAACGATCTGACAGTAGGGTAGCATACAATTCAGTATAGGGAGTAGGAAAAAGGAAAGGCTGGAAGAAAAGCTAAGGAATTGGCTCTCGTTGAGCAGATATTACTAAGATTTGTAAAATAATAGAGAGAGCTAATAACTCAACAGAACGGCATACCGAGGAGCGACAAACGGTCCACCAGAGGCCAAAGAGCCACCGTCAGAATCCCACAAAATAATGGGGATCTGAGGGTAGCAAACTGGAGGTGCAAGAACACAACCAAGGGGGACACTGCCAAAAATAAAAACTAATATACATAAATAGAAATTATACCATTGTCCCAAAAAACATGTTTCATACCCATCAATTTGTCATTAGAGGGATGGAAGGGATGGGGGTAAGGTGTATACAAGTAACAAAAAACATCACAGAAAACATTCAAAAAGTGATGAGGGAGGGCATGGTACAGGGAGGTCAGGAGGGCAAGGTATAGGGGGTCAGGGGGGACTGGTACTGGGGGATCAGGAGAGTATGGTACTGGGAGATATGGAGAGCACAGTACAGGGGAATCAAGAGGGCTGAGGTCTCAAGAGGGCATGGCACTGGGGTATGAGGTGGGTATGGTATTGGGGAGGATCAGGAGGGCTATGGGTGTCAGGAGGGTATGATATTGGGGGGACCAGGGGGGCTGGGGTTTCAAGAGGGTATAGTATTGGGGGGGATCAAGAGGGCTGGGGTGTCAGGAGGGTATGGTATTTAGGGGGATCAGGAGGGCTGGGGTATCAGGGGGGTATAGTATTGGGAGGATCAGGAGGGATGGGGTGTCAGGAGAGTATGTTATTGGGGGGATTAGGAGGGTTGGGGTGTCAGGATGGGTATGGTAATGGGGGGATCATGAGGGCTGGGGTGTCAGGAGGACATGGTATTTGGGGGATCAGGAGGGCTGGGGTGTCAGAAGGATAAGATATTGGGGTTATCAAGAGGGCTGGGGTGTCAGGAAAGTATGGTATTGGGAGGTGTCAGGAGGGTATGGTATTGGGGGGGGGGGGTCAGATGGGCTGGGGATGTCAGAAGAGTGTGGTATTAGGGGGATCAGGATGGCTGGGGTGTCAGGAGAGTATGGAGAAGTTCTTAATGCAGAGTGGCGCAGGGAAGGTGCAGCGGTGCTGATTCCTCCCAGCAATCCTCTCTCACCTTCCCACATGGTATCCGTGCATCGGGGAGGAGGGCCGGTGGCGAGGGACGTGCAATAGCACTATGAAGCAATCAGACGTGTTTGGAGAAGAGCCTGAACCTGCCCAAGTTATTCTGGAGGCTTTCCCCACTCTGCAGCTGCACGTATGCAAGGGGAGGGGACTGCCTCTGCAGCCTGGATTGAGTGAGCATGCGCATGCGCTGCTCTAGAGAAAGAAATGGGTTGCAACTGCAGGACGTCTTCGCAGTCTACCTGTCCCCTATCGGCGGTCGACAGGTAGCCCGCGATGGATGGGTTTCCGACCCTCGATCTAAGACATCCCATTATCTGACACCTCAGTGATGCCAGGACACAGCTCCAGCATAGCTAGACACCATTTTGGGAAGGCAAACCACAACCAGTAATTGGCAACCATCTTCAGCCCCATACACACGGTCGGAAAATCCGACCACCAAATCCATTGGATTTGGTCCGACGGATTTAGTCCGACACTGGTGTTGCATACACACGGTCGGACAAAGTTGTCGGAAAATCCGATCATTCTGAATGTGGTGACGTTTGTTGGACTACGTAGAGGCTTGTAATGTGATCTGAGCATGCGTGGCACTTTGTCCGTCGGAATTCCCTACACACGATCGGAATTGGTATGATCAGACTTTGTTGTCGGAAAATCTATCCAGCAGGAGATAGAACTTTGTCCGTCGGACAATCCGATGGAAACTGTCCGATGGTGCCTACACACGGTCGGAATTTCCGACAACATTGTCCGATAGGACAGAATCCATCGGAAAATCCGACCGTGTGTATGGGGCTTTAGAGTGTGGCAGCGACCATTTTAAGCAATCAACTATTTTAAAAGTGTAACTATATTTCCCATATTTATTATTGATTTTTGTATGTGCAAGTATTTCATGATAGTTGATTTGCTACCCTATTAGTTCTCCTAACACCTCACAATTTGGTAATTTTAAGTTGCCTGATTGGAAAAACTCTAGATGAACTTTACCTGGTAATTTGACTGCAGCAGGTTCAGGGTTCAATATATTCCAACACAGATTATTATCTGCCAAATTTTATCCAATCAGTTAGGATATCTAAAGGAGGGGAAAACCATTATTGTCTAATCGCTATATACCTTATGGTAAACAGTTAGTGTTCTAACCTCGTTGCAAATCTGTAGTCTGTGTCCACCTATTAATCAAACTGTTAATCGTATTTGTAAAGTGACTTTTTTTTGTAAATAAATATTAATTTATTTCTATCGCCAGTACATACTCATACTGATATTTCAAAGAATTTTTGCTTGGCTAAATATGACCTCAAATTAATTAATCGTTCAGGCATTCCCTAACATAACATAACATTCCTTATAAGTCATACATGCAAATTTCTTATGAGCCTTGGACCACATAATGACCCATTTTGTGAAAGGTAGCTTCTGCTTGAGAATGTCCTCCCATGTCCTCATATACAGCTGTTTTGGGAATGGGTCCCTAGGTATAGTGATAAGGACATTTTAGGTTTAGGAAATAGTGTAGCTTCCTTTTTAAGAAAGCCACCTCTGCGGATGGGCTCAAAGGATATAGGTTTGCCAAAAATACGTTCTCCCATCAATGTGCTATTGTAGAATTTGCGAATAACTATAGAAGGCCATATTAGGGAGTTATTCATAATTCCCCAGAGTGGAAAAGGGAAAGCGATATCTGGTCAAAAGCATGGCCAGTTGTTCCAATCTCAGTAAAGCTGGGGCCTCCAGGGTTGGATCATATTCATTAACCTGTCTGGAAAAAGAGGCTTGTAATAAGTCAAAGAATTTGGGGAGGACAGGTAAAATATATCTTTAGTTTGCCCCCAAATTTGGTGGTAAACTGTATAGGGAATAGGAATTTAAATGTTAGTGCCAATGAGGATCTCCAGGGCATTTCTTTGGGGTGGAATGGAGCAATCCATTGCTCAGTCAAGGGGCTAATTGACACAAATGCACATGTAGATAATATTGTTCAATGTCTGGAACCCCTAACCACCTTTGAGACTACATTTTTTTTAAGTCTATCATGTTTGTAGCTCCAGATTAAGTTCAGGAAATTGGCCCAGAGTTTTTTAAGATCTCTTTTCGGGACCTTGACTGGTAACATCTAAAAGAGATACAATAGTTTAGGGAGGATGACCATCATAATGGAGGTAATCCTGCTGATAAAGAAAGGTGATAGGACTTCCATTTTTGTAGGAATATTGAGATGTCATGATAAAGGGGATAACGTTACAGATAGAGTTATTTGTGGGAGTGAGTTGTATCCCCAAGTACTTTGAGGTGTCTGTTTTCCAAATATAGCATGGGCGATGCAGGAGATCTGGCTTAATGAGGCAGTCCTTCTGTCTTAGTGTTATTTGTCTTATATCCAGACTGGGTACTATAATTTGCAATTTCCTTATGGGGATTAGAAAGAGAAATCAGTGGAATTGTAAGTATGAGAAGTACATCATCGGCATATAATAAATTAAGAAAATTGTACTTAAAGAGTAACTTAATTTTTGTTTAGAAAAAAACATTCTCCTCTGGGTGTTCCATGTACACTGCAAGAATTTGAACAAACTTTGCTGAAGATACATACCTTTTGTTATTCTGTAGAAATAGCTGTTTAATAGTCTGTGTCCATGTGCAAAGTGAACCTAAATGGGAAGAACTTTATAAATATCAATCAGCTGCTGCACTTGCAGGGTTCAAATGAGGAAAGTGGCAGGGTCTGATTTCCTTTTGGGAGTATTTTACAAAAAAATACATTTTTGCTACATGGGGTGTCCAAAATCTGACTTATAACTTAGTGCAGATCTTGATTCCCTGTAGGTCTGGATTGCCACATACAAAAGCTGCTAGAGGTTAAATACTTACGGCGATCAGTAATGGAGAAAGGAGACAGCACTGTATAGTTAACCACTTGCTGACCAGCTGCTGCAGTTTTACTGCACCAGAATGGCACGGCTGGGCGAAACGATGTTACGTTGCTTCGCCCTGTGTCCACTAGGGGTGCACGCCGGGCTCACACAGATCCCAGTTCTCTGAGGGGAGAAGAGACAACGTATGAACAGCGACCTGTCATACCCCTAGACAGTCCCATCCCCCCTTCAGTTAGAACATAGAGAGGGAACACAGTTAACCCCTTGATTGATAGTGTTAAGCTCTTCCCTGCCAGTGACATTTTTATATTAATCAGTGCATTTTTATAGCACTGATCACTGTATAAATGCCAATGGTCCCAAAAATGTGTCAAAAGTGTCCGATGTGTTCTCCATAATGTCGCAGTCCCGATAAAAATTGCAGATTGCCGCCATTACTAGTAAAAATAAAAAATAAATAAAAAATGCTATAAATCTATCCCCTATTTTGTAGATGCTATAACTTTTCAAACCAATCAATATATGCTTATTGTGATTTGTATTACCAAAAATATGTAGAAGAATACATATTGACCTAAACTGAGAAAAAAATTAGCTTTTAAAAAAAAAAAAAATTGGGATATTTATTAAAGCAAAAAGTACAAAATATTGTCTTTTTTTTCAAAATTGTTGCTCTTTTTTGTTTTATAGCGCAAAAAAAAAAAACGCAGAGATGATCAAATACCACCAAAAGACAGCTCTATTTGTGGGGAAAAAAAGGACATCAATTTTGTTTGGGTGCAGCGCCGCACGACCGAACACTTGTCAGTTAAATTGACACTGGGCTGAAGCGGTTAAAGACTGTAGAGCTACTGTTAAGTGCATAGAATTCACCAGTGATAATCACATGCAACTTCATCCATTTCAAGACAGTACCACTCTGTCCACAGGATATACCACAGAGGCAAAGCATGGTGTGAAGAGCACAGACCAAACAGTGCCTCATACTACATTTTTCTGTATATGTACAGATATCTGTGGAGAAGGACTTTGTGACAAATCCTGTGCCAAATAAGTTTGTCCCAATGTTAACCCAAATAAACTGTAAGACTGTATACTATTCTAGAGGATCAGAGTAACAGATCTCTTGCAATATAAACGCATTTTCACCTGTTAAATATAACAGGAGATGCCTTCCTATAATTCCTGGGTACCTTTGTTAGAATTACAGAAGTTTCAGGCAGGAGAGCCACTGGTCTTGTAGTACCTCCCCTGAATGACAGTGCAGAATTATCATTGCCCACTCTCATTGTGTGAAACCAGATTCCAACCAACAGAAAGGAGATCCCTACTCCTGCAGCTGCCTCTCACCACTCTCACGTGAGTGGCATAGCTGACCATATACCAGCTCTTGAGAGGAATGCCAATATTCTTCTGCTTCTTGGCAGAAACTTCCCAAGTGTACACTCGCCAACAAATCAATAATCCATATAAGACACTATATGCCCAACGCCTGGATCCTAGGCTGGGTCTAGTTTCTTCTTTCAAGACATGTATCCTGCTAAATGGTCACATTACCTGTTTCAAACAATGCCTACATTACACTATGTCAGAGAAAGACTTTGCAGTAAAGCATGCAGCCATTCTTTGCAAAAGGCGATAACAAGGCTCTTAATTTATGGGATGATAATGTAGGCACCACAGTATTTAATATATTAACTAAAGACAATGAGCTGGCAGGCACCATGGAAGACAAAGAATTCCTAAAAACTATGAGTAAGGAGTTATATCAGGACAATTCCAACAGCTGGGTAGCAACACTACCATTTCTTACCTCTTTGTTCTGGGGGTCTCGATCCACCTTCGGCATCCTCCGGGACTGTGACATCATAGGGGGGCTGGGTCACCATGTGACATGAGCATGTGACCTGTCCCCTTGTCCCTATATAAGTCACAGCACAGCGCGGCTCTGCCATTCCGGCCAGAGAGAGCGACGAGTCAACATCGGAAGAAGAAGAAGAAGAAGAAGAGGAAGAAGAAGAAGAAGGCAGCGGCGGCGGCGCAGAAAGCAACGACAGCGGCAAGAACAGAAGAGACCCCGGAAGACCCGGAAGACCCCCGAAGGTGGATCGAGACCCCCAGACGACGGTGGCGACGACGAAGAAGATAGCTGGGCTCCTCTGCTCGGTAAAAGAGCTAGGTAAAATAGCGGAGGAGTCCGGCGAGAAGACCCCCCAAGACGGAAGAAGACCCCCGGAGCAGTGCAATAAAATATTTTGAAAAAATTGTGTGTTTATTTTTATTTACACTTTACACCTTAGGTGAATGGGTAGGGGTTACATCGTACCCCATACTCATTCACATAGGGTGGGGGGCCGGGATCTGGGGGACACCTTATTAAAGGGAGCTTCCGGATTCCGATAAGTCCCCCGCCCGCAGACCCCGACAACCAACGAGTAGTCATTAACTCAGACTATGGTCTGAGAAGAACAGAAAATTATTTTGATCTGATACATATAAATTTGTGGAAAAAAAACTTCTACATAGACAATGTTCTCAATACTCTGTCTTTAGAAGAGGAAACAACTGAACCTCTCAAAGGACTAGGAATATACCAGTGCCAAGCTCATGCTTCACAAAATTATCTCTCGCAGTGACAGGGCAATGAAAGCCTTTCCCTCTGATGACTATGCTGTTAGTGTAAAGGAATTCTAGCTAGGAATGACTCTTTCCCTTATGCAACGTAACCTCAGATTGCTTTGGGATGTCAAACAAAGCACATTCACAATTAAAGTATCAAGTTGTGGTTTTCCCTTTACCAAACAAGTTTTTTCTACTGCAAACAGCATCTATGATCCTCTGGGTTACATAGCACCCTTTACCATTCAGGGTAAGATATTTCTAAGACAGCTTGCTTCTGAGAACATAGATTGGGATACTCCATTACCCAGAAAGAAACAACAAAGATGGGAATCGTGGAAAGAGCACTAGAATAATTTCATATACCATGCTCCTACATTTCTGCATCCCAAACAAATCCCAAATAAATGCCACCAGAATAGAGAACTTTGTTTTATGTGATGCTTCCATTGAAAGAACAGCTGCAGTAGCCTAATGCGGCGTACACACGAATGGACTTTCCCGCGGGACTGAAGTCCGCAGTACAATCCGCCCGTGTGTGGGCACCGGCGGACTTTTTGCGCCAAAAGTCCGGCAGACTAGGTTTTAAGTTTTGTTTTAAAATTATCCACTGGACTTGGCAGTCCGGCGGACAATCCTGCCGTTAGTATGCTAGTCCGCCGGACTTTTGGGAAATGAACGGACTTGCCGATCATCGGAAAGTCCGTTCATTTAGCACGTGACTTCAGGTAGACGGAGCTAGCGAAGGCAGTGAATGCCGCCGCGCTAGCCCCGTCACCTGGCATGGATTTAAAGGGAATCCCCACGCCGAAAAAAAAAAAACGGCGCGGGGGTCCACCCCAAATCCATCTCAGACCCTTAGCCGGCCAGGAAAGGGGTGGGGAAGAGCGAGCGCCCCCCTCCTGAGCCGTACCAGGCTGCGTGCCCTCAACATGGGGGGTGCCCTGGGGAAAGGGGGGCCGTGCGGCCCCCCACCCCAAAGCACCTTGTCCCCATGTTGATGAGGACAAGGGCCTCTTCCCGACAACCCTGTCCATTGGTTGTCGGGGTCTGCGGGCGGGGGGCTTATCAGAATCCAGGAGCCCCCTTTAATAAGGGGGCCCCAGATCCCGGCCCCCCACCCTATGTGAATGAGTATGGGGTACGATGTACCCCTACCCATTCACCTAAAGTGTAAAGTGTAAATAAAAAAAAACACCACAATTTTTTCAAAATATTTTATTGCACTGCTCCGGGGGTCTTCTTCCGTCTTGGGGGTCTTCTCGCCGGACTCCTCCGCTATTTTACCTAACTCTTTTACCGAGCAGAGGAGCCCAGCTACCTTCTTCGTCATCGCCGCCGTCGTCTGGGGGTCTCGATCCACCTTCGGCATCCTCCGGGACTGTGACATCATAGGGGGGCTGGGTCACCATGTGACATGAGCATGTGACCCTGTCCCCTTGTCCCTATATAAGTCACAGCACAGCGCGGCTCTGCCATTCCGGCCAGAGAGAGCGACGAGTCAACATCGGAAGAAGAAGAAAGAAGAAGAAGAGGAAGAAGAAGAAGAAGGCAGCGGCGGCGGCGCAGAAAGCAACGACAGCGGCAAGAACAGAAGAGACCCCGGAAGACCCCGGAAGACCCCCGAAGGTGGATCGAGACCCCCAGACGACGGTGGCGACGACGAAGAAGATAGCTGGGCTCCTCTGCTCGGTAAAAGAGCTAGGTAAAATAGCGGAGGAGTCCGGCGAGAAGACCCCCCAAGACGGAAGAAGACCCCGGAGCAGTGCAATAAAATATTTTGAAAAAATTGTGTGTTTATTTTTATTTACACTTTACACCTTAGGTGAATGGGTAGGGGTTACATCGTACCCCATACTCATTCACATAGGGTGGGGGGCCGGGATCTGGGGGACACCTTATTAAAGGGAGCTTCCGGATTCCGATAAGTCCCCCGCCCGCAGACCCCGACAACCAACGGTCAGGGTTGTCGGGAAGAGGCCCTTGTCCTCATCAACATGGGGACAAGGTGCTTTGGGGTGGGGGGGCCGCACGGCCCCCCTTTCCCCAGGGCACCCCCCATGTTGAGGGCACGCGGCCTGGTACGGCTCAGGAGGGGGGGCGCTCGCTCGTCCCCACCCCTTTCCTGGCCGGCCGGGCTGCGTGCTCGGATAAGGGTCTGAGATAAATTTGGGGGGGAACCCCACGCCGTTTTTTCGGCGTGGGGATTCCCTTTAAATCTATACCAGGTGACGGGGCTAGCGCAGCAGCATTCACTGCCTTCGCTAGCCCCGTCTACCTGCAGTTACGTTCTAAATGAACGGACTGCTCCGTGTGTGGGCAAGTCCGTTCATTTTCAATAGTCCCGCGGACTTTTTCCCGCGGATTGTCCGCCAGAGAAGTCCGGGCGTGTGTGGGCAAGTCACACGCTCGGAAAGTCCGGCGAAGTCCGGGCGTGTGTGGGCAAGTCACAAGTTTGGCAAAGTCCAGCGGTTTGTCCGCCAGACTGGGTCCGGCGGACAAAGTCCGATCGTGTGTACGAGACATAACTCATAGTTGTAGATCCAAGAGACATAGTAACCCAGCTTATCACTGCGTTTCTGGAAATTTCATGGTCATCCCCATCTGACTTCCTGAATGATGACCCCATCACAATTCACACTGATTCTGCATTTGAATTGGTTAATCCTGAGTCTGACAAGGAAATCAGAGGTAATATAATTTCACTCAACACCTTTGTAAAGACAAAGATGAGTTCACACTGATTTGAAGGCTTTTTTAAATTGGTCTTTTGTTGTACAAGCTATTGCATGACTTATTCATGCTGCTGCCTTCCCCTCTGAAGAACTTGATTCAAGGGAGGTAAGAAGGACTGGTACATGTTGCTGCCTTCTCTGAAGAACTTGATTCAAATGGAGGTCAGAAGGACTTGTGCATCTTTCTGCCTTCCCCTTTAGACTCATGGATTGTCTTCTGTGCCATCTTACAAACGCCAGTAATGATTCACAAGTTTTACATATTCATGTTTGCGTTACTCTACTTGTTCTCCCCTTTTTTCGATTTCAGGTGTTCCTGGAAAAGAAGTTTCACTTACAATGTTTGGAATTGATTCTCAATTGTTTAATATTTGAAATCATAGATTTTGACAAGGAGTATCATGTTACACGTGCATTGTCTGTTTTTCCCTACCTCATTCCTTAGCTAGGGGATGCTTTATGGAGTTAGTCCCACCCTTCTTATTCATGCTTTAGCCTCCATTCGCCACATGTACTGTATTCTGCTGGAGCTAGACACACTATGATTTATTTTACCGTCTTCTGATGTTCATCTGTAATGATCTGCACAAGTTTTATAATAAACATTTCTACGATCTGTAAGATGTCATTTGGTTTGAGCCAAGCTACAGAGACTGTAAGTTTAGCTATTTCACCAAAACTGGATCACTTATACAGATCATACTTTCAGTCCCTAGATTGCAAGTGCAGAACAGGTAACATATGGCTGCAGAGCAATACATATGAAACAAATGTACAATTTGAAGTTTTTCACTGGCATATGTCCTTGAACTTTATACTGGAGAGTTGCAATTGTATTCAAATATGCATCAAACTGAATTACCTGGGAAACACTGAAACAGATATATTTTCTTCAGTGTATAATTCTGATATAGGTTTGTATACCCATTACCATTATGTGGGAACATATCAATTGAAAATATTATCACCCAGTGGCACTTTTTGTAGCTATAGGCATCATATGGCTACCTTGCCATGCCTGATTGGAAGCTTATGGCCTTGATTTCAATACTGGGAAAATCAATGTCTATGTTGAAATCTGTATTATTAAACAGAAATACCAGAAAGGCACTTGAACAGATATTTTTACCTCAATGGACTTTGCACTTTTCAGTTCATATCTGATTTAGGCATTTTCTACTCATTACCTCAATTTGGGAACCTATTTATTGAATAGAATATCTCCTCACATATATAGAAATTGCAATTTATTTTGAGAATATATCTGATGAAATTATCTTTGTGGAACCTGTGGAAGTTTTCTAATGATATTTGAATTTTGGAATATACAGTGCATATTCTTTTTACTGCAGCCAGTCAAAGATTCCCTATCCATGACCGTTGTTAGTGCAATATACGTACAGTACATATATATTTTTCATATCTAATTGAGTCTTGTACCAATGGTTGCAGTATTTTATGCATGTTACAAAGATTTTTAATTTTTTTTTTTCTTGTACAATAAACCCAAACAGCTTTGGGTTGCCCAATTTAGCATTATATAATTTATGGATTTAGATATCTTGTAGGTTTTTGGGATTCGTTGAATCCAAAATACAGGCCTTTTCTCATTATTAGCATTAGAGATGGGCCGAACACCCCTCGGTTCGGTTGGCACCAAAACTCCCGAACAGGGAAAAAGTTTGAATTGAAGTTCTTATAGTTACATAGTTAGTCAGGTTGAAAAAAGACCCATCTAGTTCAACCAACAAAAGTGAAAAAATGTATACAATCATCCCATATACCCAATCCTATACCCACAGTTGATCCAGAGGAAGGTAAAAAAAAAACAGCAAAGCATGATCCAATTTGCTACAACAGGGGAAAAAAATTCCTTTCCGTTACCCCGAGGGGCAATTGGATATTCCCTGGATTTACCTCTAAATGTTAGTACCCAGTTATATTATTTACATTTAGGAAAGAATCCAGGCCTTTTTTAAAGCAATCTACTAAGCTCCCCAGAACCAGCTCTTGAGGGAGTTTATTCCACATTTTCACAGCTCTTATTGTGAAGAAACCTTTCTGTATATCTTTTCCTATAGACGTAAAGAGTGCCCCCTTGTCCTCTGTGATGACCTTAAAGCGAATAACTCAACACTAAGTTCACTATATGGACCCCTTAGGTATTTGTACATGTTGATCATATCCCCTTAATCTCCTCTTCTCAAGAGAGAATAAATTCAGTTCCTCTAATCTTTACTCATAGCTGAGCTCCTCCATGCCTTGTCAGTTTGGTTGCCCTTCTCTGCACTTTCTACAGTTCCCTGATATCCTTTTTGAGAACTGGTGCCCAAAACTGAACTGCAAATTCCAGATGAGGTCTTACTAATGATTTGTACAGGGATAAAATGATGTCTCTATCTCTGGAGTCCATACCTCTCTCAATACAAGAAAGGACTTTGCTCACTTTGGAAACTGCAGCTCGGCATTGCATGCTATTATTAAGTTTATGATCTACCAAAATCCTTCCCCACCAATGATTCCCCCAGTTGTACTCCCACTAGTATGTATGATGCATGCATATTCTTAGCCCCCAAGTGCATAATGTTACATTTATCCACATTAAACCTCATTTGTCACCTAGTTGCCCAATTAAACAGTGCAATGAAGTCTATGGTACCCAAACATAAAAAATTAAAAGAGCCCATAGGCTTATATGCAAGTTATTGGCCATAAAAAGGGTATGGGGGCCCCGGGTACTGCCCTAGGGACATGTCTCAATATATATATATTTTTTTAAACAATCGTTTTTAAAGGAGCAGTGATTTTAATGATGCTTAAAGTGAAACAATACAAATGAAAGGTTCCTTTAAATAAAGTGCCTGGCGGGGTGTCCCCTTTGTCTTCCTGTAAAGTGGTGCATCTGTGGGATGTACGAAACATGCTGCAGCATAAATTGAGTCAAATCACATTTAAATTGACTTGCGGTTGCAATTGCCAGCCGGCAATATATATATATAAAAAAAAATAACGGCGCCCCAAGTCCATACCAGACCCTTATCCGAGCATGCAGCCTAGCAGGTCAGGAAAGGGGGGATGAGCAAGCACCCTCCCCATGTTGAGGTTTATATAGCCTGGTATGGTTTAGGAGGGGGCACGCGCTTGTCCCTCCCTTTCCTGGCCTGCCATGCTCAGTGCTCAGATAAGGGTCTCGCATGGATTTTAGGGAGACCCCATACCAATTATTTTTTTAATTTATCATGGGTTTCCCTTTAAAATTCATACCAGACTCAAGAGCCTGGTATGGACTGGGGGACCCCAGGCCAGTTTTTTTAAAACACATTTCTTTTTCTTTCGACACACTGACACATTTCTTTTTCTTTCGAAATGTTATTTTTTTCTGCAGCAGCTTCTATACATGTTACAGATGTGCCACTTTACAGGCAGACTAAGGGGACCCCAGGCACTATTTTTAAAGGAATTTTTCATTTTTAATGGTGTGGGGTCCCCCCAGTCCAAACCATGACTTTTGGCCATAGCATGATGGTGTCAGAATATGCCGCCATCTTAGGCAAGTGGTGGTCAGTGGGAGAAAGGAGGGGGCCTCCATAACACTCACAGATCTAAAAACTGCCCCACTAAACAAATCTGCAAAAAAAATGTGCATTTTTTTTTTTTTAAAGGAACACAAGGGGTGCCAGCTAAGTGCAGCATCAATGGGTTAATTATGATTAAAATGCCAAATGCAAACTCACAGAAATATAAAATTAAAGCGCTTATCTGGAGCCATGCCTCATTGGATGGAAGTCCAGTTTCTGTGAATTTGCATTTGGCTTTTTAATTGTAATAAACCCATTAATGCTGCTTGTAGCTGGTGCCCCCTTGTGTTCTTTTTTGTAATTTCAGAGATTTGTTCCTGTCTCAGGTGAAGCTGCTTACTGAAGTACAACACCCTTCCTATGGGATTTTTTTATGAATGCCTGAATGAATGAACATTTTATGAACTACCTACACTACCTATAGAGGCTATAGAGGCTAACTCATGTGGATGGTTCATTTGCATTCTTTTGCCCCATGATTTCAATTGTTGTATTAATTGTATCTTCTAATGTAAAAATGGCTTAAATCTTAAAGTGATTGTAAGGGTTCTTTTTTTTTTTAAATAACAAACATATCATGCTTACCTCCACTGTGCAGTTTGTTTTGCACAGAGTGGCCCTGAACCAGCTCTTCTGGGTCTCTCATGGCTTCTCCCCACATCAAATAACCCCCTGGGACAAGCGCTATTCCGGGGATTACCTTGCGTCCAGCATTCGGCGTCTATAAAGGCCGAATGCAGAACTTGGCCCGCCCACTGGCGCCCGCGTCATTGGATTTTATTGACAGCAGTGGAAGCCAATGCCTGCACTGCTATCAATCTATCCAATCAAGAGCCAAGAACCCTGGGCAGAGAGACAGCGCATCCCCGTGGGTCAAGTTTCAGGGCTCAGGTAAGTAAAACGGGGGGCTGGTCACTGCCAGGTGTTTTTTCACCTTAATGCATAGGATGCATTAAGGTGAAAAAACCCATAGGTTTACAGCCCCTTTAAGGCATCATTGAGGCCAGGGGGCTTAATAGCCTCAAGTTGATGGATCCAGTTTGTCTCTCTTTGTAGAATTCAGCAGTCTCAATCCCCTCCACATGGATCCGGATGTATGCATTCCAATGCAAAGAATTTAACACAATTAGGATTTTTTATTATGCTTCCACAAGCCATGTCTGCCAAGAGGGAAAGAAATATCTCTAGATTTATTTGCCATAATATGGTCATAGAATATTTGCCAGAATCTCTGCTTTAGATTTCTTACTGTATGTAAAAAATGCCACACATGCAGTTTGGCAGTTTACAGTGTCTGGATTCATGAATAGTCCCATTTGAGAGAGGATGTTTTTTGCCCTGTGAGATGAATTGGCAATAAGAACAAGAGCCACACACATAGGTTCCCTAATGATGACAAGAATCTTTTTGACATTGTCTATTGAAATTACTGTGTACCAAACAGGGGCGGACTGACAACTCATGGGGCCCCCGGGCAAAAGGAGACTATGGGGCCCCCAGGCAATCAGAGATTATGGGGCCACACAGTATACACACGCACAGTATACAATCACACAGTATACACAGACATGTTTCTAATGGCTGAGAAGGTACCGGAGAGGTGGGGCAGCTATAATCTCTGCATTTTTAGACCAAAAGGATGTCGATAAGAGACATTTCAGAAACAGATGTAAAAAAAACACAGATTTTTACATACTGTCCCTGGTTTTCCTGAGGCTGGCAACCCTGATGGGGCCCCCTAGTGGCCCAGGGCCCTCGGGCAGTGCCCGAGTGGCCGAATGGTCAGTCTGCCCCTG
The DNA here is from genome assembly GCA_028564925.1 of Lithobates sylvaticus. Classification (NCBI taxonomy): domain Eukaryota; kingdom Metazoa; phylum Chordata; class Amphibia; order Anura; family Ranidae; genus Lithobates; species Lithobates sylvaticus. Next base: position 133,568,045 of record CM053027.1, read on the forward strand.
GTATCAAAACATCATGCAAGGACTTATTCCTATGATAAACAATTTCCACATTATGCTTACCCCATAAAAACCACTGGGTCATCTTTGAACAGGTACCAATGCCTTTTCACAATATTTAGAATTTTTTGTTGTCGTCGTGTGTATTTCAGTGTAAGTTTAGTGGTGTCAGAGGATTTTTGTTTGACCTTGAAAAATGAATTCCACACGGGGACACTGCTTGGCATGCTAATATGTTCCCTTTATGGGTTTCTTGGCATATACTCTTGCCAGCAACCTTTCCATCAGAGCACAAGCCTCCCTTTCAAAGTCCTCCTGATTGGAACTGTTACGCCTCAGGCAAAGATATTGTCCATAAGAGATTGATTTAATCAAACTGAAGTAATGCCCACTATTAGCACTGAAAATTGTATTCCCGGTAGTTGGTTGGTGAAACAGGGTACATTCCAAAGTTTGGTCTGTCTGTACAAAAATCTCCACATCCAAGAAGGTGATAGATTTTTGGTCACAGGTCATTGTAAAAGAGAAGTTCCAGTCATTTCCAGCTAAACATCTAAAAAAAGCCTTCAGCGTGTCTTTTGTACCATCCTGGAGAATGATGACATCATTGATTTTCAGACATGTATATACGACAAATTAATAAGTGGAAAAGTGGAAAAGTGCAGATCATAGAAGTTGGGGGAAGAAGTAAAATGATGTACCTGTGCCATATATTTTCTTGGCACAGGTACATCATTTAACTTCTTCCCCCAACTTCTATGATCTGCAAGATTTATTTTTCCACTTATTAATTTGTCGTATATACATGTCTGAAAATCATTTCAACAAATGTTATGCTTCCTAGATCACGTTTTCTTGGGTTTAGATGTTTCCGCTTTAAAACAGGTTTAGCCGCATTTAGAGTTTCTAATTGGATGCACAAAATACTATTCTTCTTTGAATGCAACTTAACTGACTGCACCCAATTGTAGATAAACACACAGGGGATCATTTATTAAATCAAATAGGCTGTTAACTTTGAAGGGAAGCTGCATTTTGCAAAGGAATTTAATAAATGTGGTGAAATTTCCCTTTGCAAAGAATAACAAAACACAAGCAAGACGAACAAAAAAAAAAGCTTGCACTTGATTGGAAGATGAAAGTCAGCAGAAATTGACCTCATTCACCAAGCTCTGGGGTAAATTCCCTTGCGAAGTGAACAGCCTATTAGCCTTTTGTGAACCATTCCCATGTGAATGTAATCATTGAAAAATAATTTTTAATTGTGTTTAGAAATGTCCTCTAAAGGCATATATACACACAGGTTCTACAGTGTTAATGTGAATGGGGTTTTAGTGCACCTAAAAGTGAAGGCATAAGGGCCCATTTTTTTTATGTTTTGTATGTTTATTTATTTGTTTTTTAATAGAGTAATGCAGTTTGGATTGCTGTCTGTGTCCCAGTTAGGAAGATTCACTCTCTATTTGTCCTGATCACCTAGTAAAGTTTAACCTTGAATTTGGATGGTGAGCAGAACTGGAATAGAGAGGAATGAAAGAAAATTTACACCCTTGTTCTGGTAAGAGGGGATTTCCTTTGCATTGTAAAAGTCCAGAGGACAGGAAGTGAAGGCAAATCTACTAGCACGTTGACATTAAGGTTGACAACACAAAATGAATTAAAAAAAAAAACACTAAAGTTAGCCCAATTTTTTTGTATAATGTGAAAGATGATGTTATGCTGAGTAAACAAATACCTAACATGTCATGATTTAAAATTGTGCACACTCGTGGAATTGTGCCAAACTTTGGTACTTAAAAATCTCCATAGGTGTTACTTTAAACATTTTTACAGGTTACCAGCTTAGAGTTACAGAGGAGGTCTTGGGCTAGAATTGTTGCTCTCGCTCTAATGTCCCGGTGATACCTCACATGTGTGGTTTGAATGCTGTTTACATATGTGAGCACGGTCTATAAGACCCGACATCTCTCCTCCAGGGTGGATAGCCTGGTTAAAAAAAAAAAAAAAGATCTCAGACTTTTCAGCCGAGTACGAGGCAGTGTTTACATCTGCCGGGCCGGACGTGACATCATAACATCGCGCTCAGCCTCCAAAGGTCATAAAGACTGCCGGGGACCATCTGGTCTGCGGAATTCTGAGGGTGGCGGGAGGGGGAATGAACAGCCGCTATGATTGTTTTTACAGTGCAGGAAATCGCCAGCAGAAAAAAAGGTATCTGAATAATGCCTGTAGCTGCAGGCATCATTCAGATATCTCCACTCAAAGTACAGGATGTAATATGATGGCCTTGGGCTGGGCACGGTTTAGTGTGGGCTTATTTGAGATATTCTGCCACTTGCCAGGGTATTGACGTGTTAAAATGTTACTAAACCCAGGATCCTGCATTCACTATTCACATCTGATCTCACACAGTACACAGAACATGGAAATGCAATTATTTTGGTAACTATAAACTGCTAAATACCTTTTCTCATTAGCAGTTAGAGCATCTTGTGACTTCTATCAGTGTTCAGCCAAGCACTGGTTAAAGCTTGTAGGAGGAGTTTTCTGTCCTATGAGACTGCAAGACCCCAGACCCAATGTCTGGACAGTGCTGATTGGCCCTGTGCTGATCACATGCACTCTCCCAAGAAAAAAGACCTTTCTAGCAATACACACCAAACCGAGTCTGTGCAGCCTGACTCCATAGACTGACTCTTTGTTATCCGGAAATTATCAGGTGTCAGTGGAAGGGGGGAGAATCAGAAAAGACAGGATCAAACAGCCTTTTTACACAATGCGGAGGATCAACCCCTTCCGCAGTGAGTATAACAAGCATGCATTGCTGCATATACAGACAGATTTTACTATTGTGGGTTTAGTAACACTTTAAGATGGCTGTTGCTCAGTAGAAAATGCACTGCAGAGATATCTATAGTGCTCAGTATTGGGGAAATGTAATTCTATTTGTAATGCGCTTACATTTTTTTATAGCTGGGCCTGTTTAGCGGACATCATTCAGCACTCATATACCACTAAAGTACCAGCTCATGAGGTTTAGATAAGGGATGAGAATGGCTAAGTATTCCAATGGAAAGGGCATGGGAGTGCCTTTGGAAAGGTGTGACTGGGAATTCCAGAGGATACGCCATGCCGCTAATGTATCGGTGGTGAAGTTGTTGGGCTTACAAGGCATGTAGTGATTAGCTATTACATAGTTATAGAGATTCTGGTGACTTGAATTTCCTCACTTTTAAGGAATTTTCTCTCGATTCCTGTTTTGGCTAAGGGACAGAGATGGCTTTAGTGTTGACACTATCAGAAAACCAGTCTAGACCAATGATGTGCAGCTAATTCTGGAGCAATTGCATATAGACAGGAAATGCCTAAACAAGGGTAAAATTTTTTTTTCCATAAAGCTTTATTGAAGTTATACAATGGTACAAGAAAGGCACATCGTAAATGATGTACAATAGATAACAAATAACAAGATACATTACAGAAATCATTTTACATTAACAGAGTGCTAAGAAAATTCTCAGAAATGTAGACAGGAGTCTAAACGTGGACAAGGGGAGGGGGTTGGAGGACTTCAGTGTTAGAATAACAATCCATGTTTCACATAGTGGACGAGTTCGCACAGGTGGGTAGTGTGTAGTCAGTGGGCTGACGTATATCTTGGATCTTCTGAGATAGGTAGGTGACAGTAATATTAAGAGAATCTGACCTTATAATGCTCCATCTCCTCCTACTTCCACTCACCCCTAAGGGGTTCTTGCTGTGAGTGGGGTTAGGAGACTAGAAGTTAAGCAGAAGCCAAAGGGGAGTATCTTGGCAAAGGATGGTCAGCGGACCTAGCGCAGTAGAGATCTACCATACATTCTACCTTACGAGAGGTGAAAGAAGGGTCAGGCAATTAAGTAAAATATGTTGTGAGGGTTAACGGTTGATCAGATCGGTGGGTATCGTTAGGGTCTGAAAGTAGCAGAAGTGCGCCAGTCCATAGCATAAGGAGTGAACTAGAAAAAACGGTTAGTTAGAAGAAAATAATTTACGGATGGTTAGGGCAACACAGGTGTATTAAGGGTTTGGGTATTAGAATGAACATGGTCTCGGAAATGCTTCCAACATGCCCATGTGGTTCCAAATTTATTCGGGTCATCCCTGGCCTGATGTATGAGGCTTTCCATTTCTGAGATCCTGTCAGTACGTTTCATCCATTCAGCAATTGTGGGAGGAGATGTAGACCTCCAGTGTACTGGGATGCATTGAGTTGCCGCGTTAATGAGGTGTAGTGTCAGTGATCTATTATATGCTCTTTGGGGGATGGAGGTGTGGTGTAAAAGAAATTGAGCTGGGGTGAAATCCGGTGTATAAGTCGTGATTTGGGATATTAGACGATGGATTTCTGTCCAGTAAGTGGATAGGAGAGGGCACTCCCACCATATGTGTAGTAAAGTTCCTAGAGCTGAATTGCACCTCCAACATGACGGGGGGACATGTGGTTGGAATTTGTGAATTTTGACAGGGGTTCTGTACCATTTAGAGAGAAGTTTGTATCTATTCTCTTGGGATGAGATGTTTATCGTGCCTTTGTGCACATGATGATATATACGTTCCCATTCGTCGGGATGTAAGTCTATAGCGAGTTCCGATTCCCACCATTGGACCAGACTATCATGCTTGATTACATGTGTGGAGAAGAGTAGAGAGTACGTTCTGGAGATAACATGCCGTTGGGGTTCGGTGCTAAGGCAAAGAGTTTCAAAGGGCGCAAGGTCCCTGTACCATTGTGGAGACTGTGTCGAAGCTTGAAAAAAGTGTCTCAGTTGTAGAAACTTAAAAAAGGGGATGTGATAATCTGTTAGAGAGGAGGACATTGTTTGAGGAGTCAGAAGGATGCCGTTGTGAAAGAAGTCGCGTGCCCGGGGCAGAGTGTCAGGAGATGTAGTCAGAGGCGTCTTAAAAGTCAGGCCCGGGGGGAATTCAGGGTTGTCAGTCAAGGGGGTCATGGGGCCGTAAGTTGGAGTAAGTTGAATATGTGTACATGAAGTTCGGAAGGACGATAACGTGGCATTGATCAGTGGGTGGGAAGTTAGGGGTTTGGGGATGTGAGAGCGGTGGATCGAGGGAAGGTGGGTCAATGGGGTTGAAGAGAACGTTTGTTCCAATCTTATCCAATCTTTGGCTAGCTCGTGTGTGTGCCAGTCTACAATTCTGGTTAAGTGGCATGCTAGATGGTATTTACGGATATCAGGGAGGCTGAGACCTCCTAGGGTTTTAGGTAGCGTCATACGCGACCAACTGATCCTGGGGGCTAGGGCTTTCCATATGAAAGTTCTGCATATACGTTGATAGGACGAGAAGAAAGCTTGGGGTAAATGGATGGGTATAGCTTGGAGCAGATAGAGGAGCCTAGGTAGGATATTCATTTTCAGGATCGCTATTCTACCGAACCATGAAAAGGATCCCGAGTGCTACTTTTGTAGATCACCCTGGATGGATCGAAGAACAGCTTGGAAGTTAAGTGTATATAAATCTAACAATTTAGATGGGAGTTTAATACCCAGATATGAGATGGCTTGAGGTGCCCACCCAAAAGGGAAGTTGAGTTTGCATTGGGACACAAAGGGGCTGGCAAGGAGACATTGAGGGCTTCGGATTTACAAAAATTAATTTGTAAGTTGGAGGAAAGGGTTTTAAAGGAAGTAAAGTCTTTGAGTAAATTGGGGATGGTGGTGATGGGGTCTTATAGGAAGAGTAGGATGTCGTCCGCGTAGGCGGCTACTTTATATGTGTTATGGTCAATGGTGAGTCCCTTGATGTTTGGGTTTTCCCTGAGCCTGCGTAGAAAGGGTTCCATAGTGAGTAAAAAAATAATCGGAGACAAGGGGCATCCTTGACGGGTACCATTGGAGATGGAGAAGGCGCTCGACAGGCGGCCATTTATCCTGAGTCTAGCCGAGGGGGATGAGTATAGAAGCATGATCATCTGGATCATAAGCTGCGGTAAACCCACTGCTCGGAGTACTGCTTCCATGTTATCCCAAGCCACCCTGTCGAACGCCTTCTCCGCGTCCAGGGATAGAAAGAAGCCCGGAGTGGAGGTTGTGGTAAGCCAATGGTGAATGTTCAGAGCTTTAATGGTATTGTCCCTGGCTTCACGGCCAGGGACAAAACCCACCTGATCTAAGCCGATCAGATTCGGAAGGAGGGGTAGGATCCGGTTGGCCAACACCTTGGCATACATTTTCAGGTCGACGTTGAGCAGTGAAATGGGGCGATAATTTGTAACTAACATGGGGTCCTTGTCCGGTTTTGGGATAAGCGTGACATGTGCTTCCAGTATGTCTCTATGTGCTATATCAGAGGGAGAGAAGTTATTAAAAGCTTCAACAAGGCGGGGTATTAGAGTGTCAGGGAAAGCCTTATAGTAGCTGGCTGATAGGCCATCCGGGCCAGGGCTCTTCCCTGTTTTTAATTGTTTTAGGGCTTGTAGGGTTTCCGTTACCGTGAGAGGGGAGTTTAGGCTAGATGCATCCGTTGCAGAGATCGGTGCAGGAGAGTATTTGCTTAAAAATTCTAGAATGGTGGAAGCACGATCTGGATGGTCGGGAGTTGAAGGCGGGGTAGGAAGATTGTACAGTTTGGAGAAATAAGTTACAAATTGGTCGGTGATGTCATCTGTCGTGGATAGAGGGTTACCCGTCGCGTCTTTAATTGTATGGATGGTATGTGCTGCTTTCTTGCTCTGAAGTGCTTTAGCCAATATCTTGCTAGATTTGTTGCCAAATTCATAGAACATTTTTTGGGACATGGCGTAATTGCGTTTTATTCTAAGGTGAAGTTCTTCAAGAAGTTCTTCCCTGGTTAGGGTCAGTTCAGTCAGAACTTCGGTAGCAAGGGAGGCTTTATGTTTCCGTTCCAGAATACTGATTTTGTCAGTTAAGAGCTTAATGCGAGCTTTCCTAAGTTTATTACGGTTTGCCGCCAGGGAAATGAGAGTGCCCCTAATCACACACTTGTGAGCTGCCCAAACCGACATTGGGGAAGAAGTATCTGAAGAGTTCTCAACAAAGTATTGTGAAAGGCGTGTAGAGATTGTTTGCACATTCACTGGGTCTGTGAGCAGAGAATTGTCTAAACGCCATATGTGCGATCTGTTCGTCTGGGAGGGGAGGGATAATGTCATAGATATCGGGTTATGGTCCGACAGAAACATTGGGTCAATGGAGGCTTTGGACAGTTTTGATAGGTCGTTTTGTGTTATAAAAAGGTAGTCAAGCCTCGAATACCGGTTGTGGGGTGTAGAAAAGAAAGTGAAGTCCTTGTCTTTAGGATAAAGGGTGCGCCAGGAGTCATGTAATAGTAGGTCATGTAATTGTGTTTTAATTGCACGCAATGCTCTATAGGGTAATGTAGAATGCCCTTTAGAGGTGTCTAGTAATGGATTAAGTGCCACATTAAAGTCTCCGCCAACGATAAGGGTACCCGATTGAAAAGCAGTGAGTTGATGTAGGGAGTTGCGGAAGAAGGTGACTTGATGGGTGTTAGGGGCGTAGAGGTTGGCAATAGTGATATTTCTATTATGAAGTGTCCCTTTCAAAAAGAGGAATCTGCCCTGTATATCTTTTTGAATATCTGTCAGTTGAAATGGACAGAGTTTAGATATAAGGATAGATACCCCTTTGGATTTGGCGTCATTGTTGGGGGCATGATGGAGGAAATGTTTGTTGTGGAGTTTAGGGATAGTGTCCGCTCTGAAGTGGGTCTCCTGAATTAACGCAATATGTGTTTTAGATTTAAGCAAATAGGAGAGTAATAGTGACCGTTTTTCTGGTGTGTTGAGGCCACGTGCATTTATCGAGCATATCTTGATTTGCAAGGGAGAGTGAGTGCTCCTTTGCGAGGTGTCCGAGGCGTCCATTTTGGTAGTCTAGAAGGATTGAGCGTATGCGGGGGTGGGAGGGGGGGGTGCGTAGAATTAAGAGAAGTAGCGACGGGGTACGTCGGAAGGATTAGAGGTAGGAGTAGTGAAACCCCTCCAAAAAAAAAAAAAATAAAAAAAAAAAAAAAAAAAAAAGGAAGAAAACCGAATAGACAATAGGGAGCTATACCCAACTGCCTCAAACAACGAGTTCGGTGTACGTACAGAGCGTATACAGTGCTCCCCCTCTTTGAAGAGTGGGGGCACTCGTAACCGCTACCGTGTGGGGGTTGACGCTGGCCTAGAAAGGAGTGGAAGTTTAAGTGAAGAGAGTGGTGAAGCACCGCTGCGACACGACTGGGTAAGAGAGTTAAAGTGTGAGGTGTCATGGGCAGTATTGAGGATGAGAAGTAACTTAGAGAATAAAAGGAGGACATTAATCACGGGCAAAAATTAAGATTGAGGTGGAGGGAGGTGTACGGCAGGTATTACCAGGGTGAGGGTACATTATTCGCCCCTGTGACTCTAGGACATCAATAGCAATCAGTGGTAGCGGGTATCAGATAGAAAACAATGCAACCTGAGAAGCAACAACATGGAGCTGGTAAGTATCTTTATCACAAAAACCCAGAATATTACCACGAAGGAAACATGACACATAACCAGCCCTTAAGGGGCCTTAACATATGGGTGTACCTGGGGAAGAGAAAAACAAGTTAAGTTAAGAACCATTCTATGTCGATGTAGGTAGTGACATACTGTGAACAGAGGAAGTCTTCAAACCAATCAGTAAGGATGTCAAGCCGTGTGTGAGTACTGCTTCAATCACCATTCTAGTTGGAAGTGGGGGGTGACGGGTTAATGTTCAAGGCAAGGTTCCGTGCAGGGTGGTTTGGTAGCATAGGTGATGGAGTAGGTTGGGAGGGTCCGAAGTTGAGCAGCGGACATCTAATAGGCGAGGAGAGCCGTCCTGTCGGCAGCGTAGTCCAGGATGAGAGTACCAGAGTCTGTGTTTCGTGAGTATGTCCTCCGAAGGTCCCATGAGAGGCCGATGACATAAAAAGTTCCTATCAGTAGGAGCACCGGTGGAGGCTGCATAATATGTCTTGTGTAGGAGGGGAGCGTGTGACGTCAATGAGGTCAGAGTGAGAGAGGGTGGTTACGCAGCCGCGGGGCATCTTGGGGGTTGTAGGCATGAAGGGGAGAATGCGTTGTGGCGCCAAATGCCACCTGAGGAGATATTAAGTGTTCCGAGCCATATAAATGTGCGGATAACGGGGGATCCTGTAAGCAATAGGCTTAAAACAAAGGGTGTAATAAAACTGCCACTACAGTTGAAATGGCCGAAAAAGCGGCAACAGTAAAGAGTGATAATCAGGAGTGTGAGAGTCACCTGACCATGTAGCGGTGTAATTTTAATCCTCCTGCTGCAGATTAATAGTCCCTTCTAGCCCTTCTGAAGCTGGGAGGTGAGAAGGGGCTACGGCCGTGTCGATGAGACCGGGCGTCTGAGGCAGCATTGCGGGCCGCAGGCGAGTTACGGTGGTGGGGTCCAGCTTCCTGAGCCTCCATTTCCTCGGCCGGCGGTGCATCCCTTCTGACCGCGGAGCGGCGGAAATCAGCATACCAGTCGGGAACCTCCGTCAAAGGTATATCTAATGTGCGGCAGAAGTGCGGGATGTCTTCAGGCACTTTCAAAAAAGCAGTGTGGCCGTGTGCGGAGGCTGCCAGACAGAAAGGGAACTTCCACTTGTACGCCATTCCCTTGGATCGGAGGACGTCTAATAGTGGTCGCAGGTCCCTACGGTGCTGCAGGGTAATACCGGATAAATCCTGGTATATTTGTATCGGGGCGTCCTCGTGAGTGATCTGTGGTTTTCCCCTGGCGTGTCTGAGGATGTCCTCCTTAAGTTTAAAGTCAGGCAGGCAGCACACCACGTCGCGAGGAGGGTCCGTTTCTTTCCCCCTGGGTCGTAGGGCCCTATGGATTCTGTCCATGGAGATAGGTGTCAGAGGGGGTCTGTTTAGCAGGCCATTGAAGAGGGCCGTGACAGCCGGCAAGAGTTGAGGAAGCTCAATGGCCTCCGGAAGACCTCTTACCCTCAGGTTATGGCGCCTGCCTCTGTTGTCGAGGTCTTCCAGGTGCCTCTGCATGTCACGGAGCTGGAGGGTGTGGGTGTCTACGTGATGTGTAGTTTTCTTCAGTTGGGAGCGCTGACGATCCACGGTATCTTCGACCGCCATTACCCTATCATTGAGGGTACGTATGTCTAAGCGGAGCTCTGAGATGGCCGCTGACAGGGTGCCTTTGATGTCTTCAGCAATGGAACGGAGGTCGTGTATACTGAGGTGAGGTTGTGTGGACTGTAGTCCAGCGTCTAGATCTGAATCGCCTGTGTATGACTGCAGTAAGGGGGCGGCAGGTGTGCCGACAGTCGCGGGAGTCTGGGCCTGGGAGATTCCCCGAGGAGCGGGCGCCATGTTATTTCTGGCAGAGCGGAACATGTCCGGAATATTACTGGCGGTATTCCCGGGATTTCTGCGGGGAGAGCGGGAGCGTGATGTAGAGGAGTTCCTCGAGGCAGTCCCCATGAATATCGGAGGGTATCGGGTGTTTTTACCTCAGATAGTCAGTAGTAAAGTCGTGAGGCAGCAGGAGCTCTGGGATCAAGCGTCCATCTTCAGTCTAGGTCAGGCCACGCCCGTGGTTTTGTACTGTGACTAAGCAAGCAGCTACATGGTTTTTACGCACACTGTTCATGTCTGTATGAAGGTCTAGCTGAACACATTTCTAAAAGTTTAAATAAAATAAATCTAAATAAAGATTTAAACACAGGGATTGAATTACCAAAACTGGGGAGTGCAAACTCTGCTGCAACTCTGAATAGAAACCAATCAGCTTCCAGGTTTTTTTTTTTTTTTTGTCAAAGCTTAATTAAACAAGCTGAAGTTAGAAGCTGATTGGCTACCATGCACAGCTGCCCCAGATTTTGGACCCTCCGGTTTTAGTAAATCAACCCCACAGTGTTTTCGGAAGGAAGACCATCAGATATGTATGCACGGGCACAGTACATGACTAGTGGTGTTACGGCAGATTTTTCTTCACCAAAACAACTCCTGATGCTTTTTCTAGTAAATGTTCCACGTATAGACAGATTTTATTAACATCCAGGTGCAATTTTTTGTTTACAGTAAATGCTCTATGTATAGGCTAGTTTGACTTCCATCTACACTGACTTTAGCCAATAGCATTAGTATTGCATTTTTTATAGTATTTTTCCAAGCTTTGCTAGCTTTAATTTGAGTGCTTTCTATCAAATGTATATTTAAACACATATTCAGGCAATAGCACTCCTTTTGAAATTTTTGGGGGGCAAAACGCATCAATTCAATATGCCATCTGGAAATCACAATTATTTGTCCTTTACATTGTATATAGATGTGGCAATCAGTTAATGAGTATTGTGTTCTGGTAATTTTAACAAGATATTAATGATTTAATAAAAATTGCTTTTATTCTAATAGTGGTTGGTATTTGCTCCTTCTCAGGCACATTTAAAGTCCCATTTACATCTACCATTCCCATTTTACAGGGTTTATGGTGAAAGACTATTATTATATTACTCAACTATACTTTTTCTGATGGAAAAGGCATAAGTCCTGGAAGTCGCACATCTCTGCAAAATCCAATAAGAAGTATGACAGACTCACCCTGGGCTCCAACCAGGCAATGCCCCCAATGTGTTTCACTCTGCACACGGAGCGTAGTCATGGCGGGTTTTGCAGAGATGTGTGACTTGTAGGACTTTTCCATTAGATGTCTAGAGCTGGGACAAGCTCTGTCCTTGTCTGAACTCAAGCAGTTGCTACATAAGAGGACCAGTGGAGCTTTGAGCAGCACATGTAAATTTAGACTCACAGATACATTGATGGGGTACCACTCCTCTTCCAAATAAATATAGACACTCGTGGCTACACAATCTGTTGCTGACAAATATACAAGCACCCCTTTGATCCACAAAGACATTAAAGTGTAAGTAGAGTCCACTGCATTGATGTGGGCTTTTGCCCTAGGGTGCATGTATCTTCCTTTAAAAAAATGTTTTTAACAAAAAAGATTATGGGGGAAAAAAATAACTCCTAGTAAGTTTTTCTTTGGGGGACCATAGTTCTGCTGTAAGTGAAGGGGGGATCAAAATAGGTCTACTTGGGACTCTTGTCCAAGTATTGTTTGTATTGTTGTCTGTTTTTTTTTTTTAACCTTTGATTGACAAGGGGCAATTACATCTTTTTGTAGTTGGTCATATTCAACTGGAACTATTTCGGAATGTTGAAGAATGTTTACAGCTTATCCAAGCTGCCTTTACAGTTCTAGTAATTGAGGGTAATGTACACCAGCATTTAAAATACAGAGCTAACTTAGTCATCTTTTATGAGCACCATAGGATGTGAGAAGTTGATGCAGATTTTGATTGTCCAAAAAATGGATGAGAGGTGTGAAATCTTGTAGAACCACTCTGTCCTAATTGCGCAATCTCACCTTTTGATGCCTGAAAGTCTGTCACAGGTGTTAATCCTTCGATTTACATGGTTAAAGATGTTAATTGTTGCCAAATTGCAGGGGGTACAGAAAATAAAATAGAATAGGGTGTTATGTCAGCACTTAATGGCACAAACAGCTTCATGCAATTAGTGCAGATATACACAAGGCACTAAAACAAAAGCAACATAAGGAAATTGGCAGCACCAAAAATATGCATAAACACCTTAAGTGATCTTAAAAAACGAATGAAGAAGTTCAGAGTGAATCTTTTGCAAAATAATAGAGTAACGTATCCAAGGTGGGATATATATATATATATATATTTTTTTTTTTTATATTTGTTTGTCATATCATGCTAGGGTGGGTGGAGCCTTGTCCACCCCTCCTCCTTGTTGCCAGCACACCAGATTGCTGAATGATGATGCGTGATTACGTCGCGCAACAAGGCACGTATGAGCTGTTTTATCTGAAGCTGCCACGCCCATCTTGGTTAAGGTCCGACGACCGCACAATCAATTCTGCCCGCTGGTCCCAGCTGGGACAAACTTGGAGGCAATCAAGTTCAGATATATTGCCTGGGCTATCCCAGAGCCCCTCTCTCCCTCCTTCACAGCCTGCAAACAGGCTGGCTGATAGTCTGGCAGAAACAACCCATTACAGGTATAATATCCTTATGAGAGGTTGCTCTCTTAACTAACAAAAGCTATTTAAAAAAAATGATGGCTGGCATATGCCTTTGTTCATTTTGCAGATTGTGCTAGTTGTTACTTGAATAAGGCAGCATATGGTTGTCTTTTTTTGGAATCTGCTCTGGTTTAACCACTTCAATACCAGGCACTTTCACCCCTTCCTGTCCAGGATAATTTTCAGCTTTCAGCGCTGTCGCACTTTGAATGACAATTGCACCGTCATGTAACACTGTACCCAAACCAATTTTTGGGGGTATTTAATCACTACTGGGGTTTTTATTTTTTGCTAAACAAACTAAAAAATACCGAAATTTTTGAAAAAATATTATTTTTCTTAGTTCTGTCATAAAATGTAGTTTTATCCTTCACTGATGGGCACTGATGAGGCATCACTGATGGGCACTGATGAGTTTGCAATGATAAGGTGGCACTGATGGGCACTGATGATGAGGCACTGATATGTAGATTTGATGGGCACTAATAGGTGGCACTGATATGCAGCATTGATGGGCACCAATAGGTGGCACTGATATGCAGCACTGATGGGCACTGATAGGCACTGATATGTGGCACTAATTAGCACTGAAAGGCAGCACTGATGGGCACTGACATGCGGCACTGATGGGCACAGACAGGCAGCACTGATGGGCAATGACCGGTGGCACTGATGGTAACTGATGGGTGGCACTGATTGGCACTGACAGATGGCAATGATGGACACTAATAGATAGCACTGATAGGCAGCACTGATGATGGGGTACTGACAAGTGTTACTGCTGGGCACTGATTGGCACTGTGATGGGCACCGATTGGCACTGTGGTGGGCTCTGATTGGCACTGTGGTGAGCAATGATTGGCACTGTGGTGGGCACTGAGAGTTTTTTTTGAGGGGGCACTGACTGGCAGCTGTTGGGCACTGATTGGCAGGTGATGGGCACATCTAATGGGGGCTGTGCTGATAATCAATGTGCTGATTTTTAGCACAGACCCCCCTCTGACAGGGAGAGCCACTGATCGGCTCTCCCTGTCAGCACAAACTGAGGAATTCCATTTACCGGCAATTCCTGGTTCATGCGATGATCAGCTGTGATTGCTCACAGCTGATCACATGGTAAGAAGCCTCTGTCAGAGGCTCCTTACCACGATCAGAGATGCAGCGTGTCAGACTGACACGCCGCACTCGCGATCGCCACGCTGCCTGCCCCTGTGGGCGCGAGCCGGCATTTTGTCCTGCTGGACGTTATATTACGCCCAGTCAGGATAACAGAACCCCTTCCCGGCCGTCATTCTGCTAGAGGCCAAACGGGAAGTGGTTAAAGACCTATAACCAGCATCATCTTCCCCTTTCCTTCCTTTGTGGTAGGTCTTGAATATTAGTAAATTATTATCATAAAGTAACTAATAAAAGTTTTTGTCTAAATAGATTCATTTATTAAATATTATTATTTTCAATTATTATCATTATTATTATCAATATTATTATTACTACTACCATTATTATTACTATTATCATTACTTTGTAGACTCCATGTGAGGAACCTAAATTTAATTCATGAAGGGGGTTTATCTATCAACTATTAGACTAATGGATTCCTTCCCTGTCTCATTATTCTAGCAGGGATGGTTTAAATGTCCTAACCAAAAATTATGACTGCAACATAGAAGGTAAATATAATATTCAAATCTATGGGTATATTTTTAAAATAAGGACATGTGCATTTCGATGCATACTAGCCCATTATGCTTTTCATTTGCAGGCTATACAGGGAGAAGAAGAGGAAGTAAAACCCATCAGGGTTTACTTCCTCTTTAATAGGGGTATCTACATTTCAGGTTATGATATAGTGTATATACCTATATATCATTGTATGGGGGGTTAATGTAACTACCAATAATAGCTTAATTTTTATATATATATACATATAGAAATAGCACCTCTCAGTAAAAAAACTGCCAGTTAATCGTATTATTGTAAAAATAAATATAAAATCTTCCCTAGATATATATATGTTAAATTCTCTTTTTATTATAAATTTAATCAGTTGGGACAAAGATATGTATTAACAATGGGGTCTCCCCAATAAATGTGTTCTAATCCATGACAATGTAAATAGATTCTATGTTTTTTTTGTTTTTTTTAAACTAATATAAATGAACGACTAACATTGAGTCATGAAGTACTACCTATAGTACACGAAAATTATTTAGAAGACTCTCAAAATCAACAAATAGATAAAATCATATTGGAGGTTGGAGGAGGAGGAGAAGAGGGAAAGGGCTTCCCTTGGGACCCTTGTGTGATATGTATTTGGACTCATGAGTGGAAATATCTGGGCACATGTTATAGCCTTTGGGGAAAGTCATGGCATGATATGTGAAATCTTGTTATAAATTATTATGACTTTTAAAATGATGTCACTCTATTTAGATGGCACTAATAGTTACCTCCTGATGAAGAGGACCATGTCCAAGAAATCCGTTGAGCTGAAAATACTATCACGTGCAAATCATTGCAGTATTTTTGAATCAGTTGTTTTATAATTGTATCTTACTACGAGTCTGTTGCCATATGGACCGATTTTGTCAAATTTTAAGGAATTCAAATAAAATTTTATATTTTTTTTTACCAAAATGCTGTGCCTCAAAAGTCCCACTTTTATACTATGATTATAATTTTGATGCATCAAATTTAGGGATGTGGCATAGAAATTTACTTACCTTGTGATCGAATTAAAGTACGAGAACTTCCATCTATGTGCTCAGGTTGCTCAACCTTCGGTTACTTGCCAGAAATCAGTGTTCCACAGTGGCTCACCTGTTTATCATCTCCTGCTCGTCAGTCAAGCCCACAGCCAACCCCTCCTGGCTATTTAAACTGCCTGGTTCATTTAATCAATTGCCTTTGCCTTGGTCAAACATATCTAGAGACTCTCTGCTGTGTTCCTGTTGAAGACTTGCCTGGCTGATGTCCCTTCTGGTTCCTGATCTTGTCTGCTGCCTCTGACTATGTTGATCTCTGCCCCCCCCCCCCCCCGATTTCCTGGCTTGTTCTGACTACCCAATTTGGCAACTGTACCCTGGCTATGTTTTGAATATGTTTACCAGTCGTAGCAATTTTACCATTTTTTTAAAAGGTGTGATTTTTACAGCATTTTCTGTCTCCGTCTGTTTCATGGTTCATGACAGTATGCAACACTTGCAATAAAAATGAAACAATCAAAATACATCAATAGATTGAAAAAAAAACACAGTCTCTTGCAATGTGCTTGGTGCTCCAAATAGATAAAGTGCTCTAGTGCTCACACCAATTGCGGTGTCACGTGCCACACTTCCCTTTTTTACTCCACTCACCAGAGATATTGGACCCTCAGCGCAGTCTGTGGGTCAAACACACTGTGATCTATTGATCTGGTATTGTGGGGTAAACTTGGGACTCCTCAAAAAAATCCAAGGTGGTCCCCCACCAAAGTGATTCATTTACTAAATGCCACCTCCACCAAGAGCAAAAATTCGCACTCACCAGATGTAGTTGCTGTCTAAAATATAGAACAGCAAATCTCACATATTACAGGATCTAGATCATAAGATGTAAGCTGTTGTCCTAAAACTTCAAGTGATTCCCAATCCAAAGGACTGCCTCTTTACATGTGCATAGATGTATGAATTGTGATCCAGAAGACTCTCGTTCTCATAATTTTAAAATGCTCCGCATATCCCATCCAAAAAAGCAAATCACCAATAACAAAAAGAAGAAAGTGCCATGGTGAAATATTTATTGGTGAGCCAGCATATAAAAACATATAAAACCATACCTCAGGCGGTAAATAAAAACGTTTGAAGTTTTGGGGAAAGGACAACAGCTTACATCTTATGATCTAGATCCTTTATTATGTGAGATTTGCTGTTCTGTATTTTTAGGCAGCAACTACATCTGGTGAGTGCAAATTTCTGCTTTTGAATTTCTGCTTTTTCACTGGGTGAATGAATAAATTTGGTAGGGGACCACCTTGCATATGTTACCCTATTATTTTGCACAAGATTCACTCTGGATTTCTTCATTAGTTGAATTTTGAACTTTTTTAAGATATTTTTAGCACTGTAATTTCCTTATGTTACAGATAATAAAATGTCAAAGTCTGATTTGACAAATCCCATGGCAAATTTAATTAACATGGATAAGATGCCCATGTGGCAATGAATGCTGTGGTATGTTCTTGACACATATCATAATGGAAAAAGCAGATTGGATACACTGCAAAATGTCTTACAACAATTTCAGTAAAATGTGACTAACTATTACTAGATATAACATGACCTGGAAAACCCATTCCTAAAGGTCAATTATTTTGGGTACCTTATGTTTTGTAAATATGAAAGCTCTTGATAATGCACATTTTCAAATCTTGCTCATTCACTATATATTTTTTTTATTGCTATGGTAACTTCATTTGCTTTAAAATCAATATTGCATTGTTACTTGTTTAGCAGACAGTACACAATTAATCTGAATACATGAGAAGATGAATCACCTCTTTTTTATTGATTAATAATAAACAGAATTTACATTCATTGTTTTGACCATATTGTATTGTGCTTGAACCTCGGTAGCCATCAGTTATTACAAAGACTGTTTCTTAGACATTACTGATTCTGATTCTATACTTCTGTACTTTAATAAATCGAAAAATTATGGTAAGTCTACTGCACAGAATGAAAACTGCGTGTTAAGTTGAATATTTGTCTAATTGTTTCCATCATTTATATTCTGTCAAACTGGAAAGTGCAACAGCCGCGCTTTGCGCATTGATTTTCTGTGAGTCAAAGGGGCAGAATTTACATTTGTATTTTATTATCAACAGTTTAATTCCTGATGTTAACTAGCAAAACAGATCAATTAAATTAGCAAATCTCCACAAGTCAGTTATCCTCTTTTCGCATTAACCTCAATGCTTCAGGACACAGTTGAATGAGATGTGTGCTTTCAGCTTTAACCTTTCACTGTGATGTGACAAAATGTATGCTGTAAAATCAACCAAATTAGAGCTAACGTAGTGATAAAGCTTTCAGTGTATTATTGCACAGTGCAGCATTTTAGTGCGAATGGAGTAAGGTCAGGGTCATGCCCTTAACATACCAATTGACCATCATCTAATTAAAAAAGTTAATTTAGATCATGGACTCTTTAACACTTTTGTTTGGAATCACAGTTAGGTCTGTTAATCAATACTGAACTTCCTATAATTACTTTGTCCATCAACCCAGGATTACTGAAAATGTAATGTATTATCATACCCTTATTACATTTTGTACTGGTAACATATACAGTATGCCGTATTTCCTTCATTTCTGCAGATACAAGCCGTTACTTCTCTTTTCCCTATTTTCATGTCTGCTCGGTGACTGTGTGCTTCTAGCCCTTCCCACTTTTCAGCAGTTTGCTTATTTATGTAAATTTTTATTAAGCAAATATTATTTAAAACAAATATTCACTCATATGACCCCAGCGGATATGAGGGCCTTTCACAGCCTGCCATGGATGTATGGCTATAGTCTTGGTCAGAGACATAGCCTGTATATGCCTGTAGAATTCTTCCACTGTACTGTTTCCAGCAGGCTTGTAAAACAGAGCACTTCGGCTCTCAGCATCTGCAGGGCTCCGAGGAGAGGTAAACCCATGTCCCTCTGGGTTAATCATAAGTCACTCCCGCACCTGAAATAGTAATTTGCCATGACAACACATTTCTCTTGAGACTTGAGAGAGTAGGCATACACCCCCAAAACACGAGCTGGAAGTTCTAACCTCCTGGTCACATGTTTTCACTGCAAATGGGTATATAACATGCATTTGTAGAGCAGTGTACAGAGTAGAACTTATTTAAACGTTATCTGAAATTGTGCTACCTCCACATAAAGGCAGGCAGAAGACAAAGGACCAGTCACCAATATTGCATTAAGTCCCTCTTCAGCTGATCTTTTCCTCATTATTGACTTATCATTCCTTGTTCTGCACTGTGCCAATGTATATAGATGGCCACTTTGAGTCTCTAAGCAAGAACAGTTATCAGCACTGTAGTGCATACACCAAGACTTTCTCCAGATCTCCAGAGGTAAGCAGTCAGATGCAACAGTGCCTTAAGGAGAACCTAAGCACTGTCACACACCAGGAAGAGCACTGTTATGTTTTAGGAGGAATTCCAGTTAAAAAGTACACGTTTCTAGATCTTTCCTATACCATAGCAAATCTTCCTCTTTAGAGTTTAGTTTCAGTTTACCTGGGTCATCTTGCGGGCGATTTAGCTCTGGTGGAAAGTGAACACCTTATTTAAAGTATACCTTGAGGCTCCTGCAGGACAGTCTAAACAAAACCAAATCCAGTTACTAATTAAGAACCTAGTCTGCTCTTCCCCTAATTTAATTGGCAGGTTTAATCCGATTAAAATGATTTATTTACATACATTTTTATATATACCGTATTTAGCCATCCCAAGTCTTTATACCTGAAAACTTTTTCTGTAACTTTACTCCTCTACATCCATGTTTTTTTTAGCATAATGCCCCATATACTCATAGCTAGAAGGTGGCACCCATGGTTTGCAGTCTATCATAATTAATACAAATACTTATTTGTCTCACAGCTGGTGTTGACTTCCTCTTATGAAAATTCAGCTATAGTTTGGCAGCAACTGTGAGAGGGTCTTTTGAACAAATCGGTAACTTTAGCTATGGTCATCTGGTATCCCACACAGCATTTGTCCACATCAGAAACCTATGCTCTGCCCTGGCCTGGCCTGGCTTATAGATATCCAGTTGCTTGCATATCATGTATCTCTGTGGTTCAATCCCAATCAATGGGAATTACATGGGCACCTGGTCACTGTATGGTGGGCTTCTAAAGGCATTAGGTATTTGTTCTATCAGTTTGTCAACAGTTCCTTTGTCAGTTTTCAGTTTCTAAAAGACAACCATTGTGTTTCTAACAAAAAATTTCTTAATTAACTCATGTTGCAGCATTCAATAGTAAAACAATTCAAATCAACGCTGTCTTAGGAAATAACTCTGCTTGAGAGCTTCCTTTGCGACCATGTTTAAAGAAACCTGTTCATAAATGTGTACTCTCTGCTCCTCACTAGGTATGAGCTTTGGGTTTGGGTCAAAGTTAAATTTGGTTTGAATTTTGTCTGTTCAGTGTTTGGCAAATGGAAGAACACCCCATTTCATTTGCCTGTTTGCCAACTGCTGAATTGTGGATAGTGGGAAAATTATTACCACTGCTAAATGTGACAGCTTCATGCTGCAAGTAGCTGCTGCCTTCCTAACAACCAGTGATGCATCCCCACCCAGCCCATTTAACTGTCCTGGATTCCCATCTGACAGCTGAGAGTAATAAAAAGGAGCAGAAATAGTGGCTGACATCACTGGCCATGGCCATAATTAGTCAATGATATCAGCCACCATCCTTGCCCTTTTGTTTAAAAGCCAATTATCAGCTAATGAATCTGTCATTCGCTGAAGATCAATGACGGAAGTGTCGTTCATCATAATTGACAAGGATCTGCATCATTGAATGAATAGATTGAAGCTGGATTTTCATTGTGGGACATTTTTTAAGGACTTGTGAAACCCCTAATGTGTTATTTACTGTTTACATTTCTTTTTGAATAAGTAGGAGTACTATGTATCACTTACTCATTTATATGGGAGAACAGTATCTGGGGCCCCCTTATTTTTATTTTTACATACGTCTTGGATATTTAAGGGTATCACCCAATTTTACTCCTCTAATCACAGTTCAGTCGCACACTATCTTGGAATATTACACTTTTCTTCTGGGTCCCGGTGGTTGGGAAATGAGAGAAGGAGATCTGGAGGGCTAGTGGTTGGTGCGACTGTATACGGTAGTATATACGTGGATCATCAGAACTGTGATTTGAGGAGTAATATTGGGTGATACCCTTAAATATCCAAGGCATATGTAACATGTATGGTTGGTAAGTGTGCATTTTGTACACACTGTGGTGGAGCACTAATGCAAGGAGTCCTAGGAACTTTATAATTTGAAGTCACAGTGGTTGGAGGATTTAAAAAGGACTACTCACATTTTCATATGGATTTTTATTATTCACAATTTGTACATCAATTGATTTTTATGGACTCATGTTTAGTACATATTGTATCTATGTGAAGTATGCTGGATTTGTATTGAGAGGTTGAGGTTGTTTGGTAGCGCCCAACTTTTTTATTCATTTTTAAAGGTGAGTTATTAACTTAAAGGTGCAGCTGTTTAAACAATTTAGGTTGGAGCCATACTTTGCACTTTTTATAAAATTGCAATTGTTCTGCTAAAATATGAAAAAAAATAAAATAAAACACCAGTGAATGATCACTTAGCTTAGTAACTTAGACCCAATACACACTATTAGATTTTCTGCAGATTTTTGTCTTCAGATTTACCAAAACCATGTAGTGCAAGGGCCTGCCTGATTGCATACAAATTGAAACTCTAAGACCCCATACACACTATTCGATTTTCTGCAGATTTTGGTCTTCAGATTTACCAAAACATGTAGTGAAGGGGCCTGCCTGATTGCATAAAAATTGAAACTATTAAGCCTTCTACAAACGGTCTGATTGTTGGACAACCGAGCGTCTGATTTTTGTCAAAAGGGTGTATGCCAGGATCTTGTCTTGCATACTAACGTTACGCAAATTGTCGTTCGACAACATGAACATAGTGACGTACTATGAGACTATAAAGAGGAAGTTCACTTCTCGAGTGCCACCCTTTGGGCTCCTTCTGCTAATTTTGTTTTAGTAGAAGTTTGGTGAGTGTTAATTCGCGCTTTTCAGTTCATGCTTTTCAGTTTGTTTCTGAGCGGCCGTTCGTCAACCAGCCATGTTGCGTAATCGGAGGAGAGATCATGTGATTATTGGGCTAGGAGTTATTGCTTTGACCCAAGTCGAGTCCAGGAACAGGAGGAGGAGTTCTTGAACCAAAAATTGGTTGCTTAATCATGTCATATGCCATTGCTGCGGGAGCTCCAGGAGTATAATCTGTAAGATTTTTGGAATTATCTCCAGATGACAGTCCCCTGCTTTCACCACCTCTTGGCATTGGTGACCCCCTATATTAAGAAGCAGGACACATGTATGAGGCTTTCCATCCCTCCAGAGCAAAGGCTTATAGCCACCTTGTGGTACTTGGCGATGGGGAGAAGTCTCCCGGACCTCAAGTTTACTACTGGGATCTCCCCCCAGGCTCTGGGAGTCAATAATCCAGACACCTGCTCAGCCCTCATTCAAGTAAGGAATATATTAGGGTAAGTTTTTACCTTTAAGATCACATTCTATGTATTTATTAGACATATGCATTCGTTTTCACCCGAATGCATTTTCGTCCAAATTTCGTTATCGTTTTAACAAACGATAATGAACGTGCAGAATCCGAAAACCAAAAGATCCGACATAAACAAATGCTTTATTTTCATTTTCGTTGCAACAACAGTTCTATATAGATAGGAGATTCGACATGACGCTGACAATAGCAATCTGTGTCCATCGTACCTGTGGTCGAATGTGCCTAACCTTAGCTCTATTAGTCAAAGATTGTTCTACATAGAGAGAAAAGATTCGACATAGAGAGAAAAGATGAGACATTATAGAGACAATAACAAAAAAGGTTGAATGTGCCTAACCTAGCTCTATTAGTCCAAGATTATTCGACATAGAGAGAAAAGATTCAACATCAAGATTCGACGAAGCAGTCGGCGCAAGCAGACATTTATGGTCAAATGCTCTGCCCATAGGCTATAGAAGAATTCTAATGTTGGTTGACTAGTAATAATAATTAATAAATATAATTATTACTAGTGTCATACCACATTAGAATTCTACTATAGCTTGTAGGCAAAACATTCAACAGGAAATGTATGATTGCGGCGTCTTAGCTGCTCCGTCGAATCTTCTTAGAACATTCGACAGACACCATAAGCCTTCAATGACAGATTCAACATAATTATTTCGGATTTTCGGACGAATCCATTTTTTAACAAAACAAAATAAATAAAAACGAATTTCAGGAGTAACTAAATTAATTTATTTTTCGGATGAAAACGATATTCCGAAACAAAATATTTCAGTGTGCACATGTCTAGTATTTATGTTTGCTAATGTTTTTTATTAATTTGTTGATTACATAACTATCAATATTGTAATATGCTGTGAATGTCCTCTTTGTCCTCATGCATGCTGTAAGCTTTCTCTGCTCCTTTTTTGGCCTACCTGTGTATTTTCCTTCAATAACCTCCCCAGTTTCCATACCCTGGGCCCATACACACCTAGCCTGGTAACTTAACAATGGGGGTTATTTACGAAAGGCAAATCCACTTTGCACTACAAGTGCACTGCAAGTGCACTTGGAAGTGCAGTCAGTGTAAATCCGAGGGGAACGTGCAAGGAAAATAAAAAACAGCATTTTAGCTTGCACATGATTGGATGATAAAATCAGCAGAGCTTCCGCTCATTTCAGATGTACCCCTCAGATTTACAGTGACTGTACTTCCAAGTGGATTTGCCGTCTGTAAATAACCCCTAATGTTTTTTGTCAGCTACATTTTGGGGCTTACCCTAAACAACCCCTAAAATGTGTACAAATGTTATTGGTGTCCTCAAATTCGGGCAGCATGCAAGAGGCCATTTTTTTTGGCCCAAACTCACTTGGAACCCTTCCTCCCCCAAAAATGCTAAGTCAACAGATCCAAATACTCTATCTGCTGACTTGGAAAAACCCATACAACACTATCTTCTTTTTGTGTTCAAATTTCTGTATAATTTCTCCAAACCATGCAGTGCAAGGGCCTGCCTGATTACCTCCAAATTTAAACTTCCTACGTTTTTGTCTCCTATTATATTGATTGGTTACATCATAATGTCAAAATGTGCTGCAATCACGACAGTGTGTATCCAACTTTTTAGATTATGACACTTCTTACCTGTCCACTGAGCTGCCAAAGTATCACTGATTATTTATGCAAACAGCTCATGGAAGTGGAGAGGGTTACCTGTCCAAAAAATCTACCCATTTCCTCAACCCCACCCTAAAATGTTGCTAATGGGCCACCAGAGGGGGAGATGAGTCAGATAAGTTGGCTTTACCTTTTTGTCTTTAAATACTAAATTATGTTTTCTCCTTATGTTGGCTAAGCATGTTTGTGTCAAATCTGTTTGCAATGTTATGTGCAGAAGTAGTAATTTTTTTGATTTTTTTAATCCAGTTTCCTTCAAACCCACAGCAATGGCAGGACATTGCAGCCCAGTTCCACCATCAGTGGGATTTTCCCAACTGTGGTGGTTCTATTGATGGCAAGCATGTCCGGATTGTCCCACCACCCAACTCTGGCTCATATTATTTTAATTCTAAGGGCTTTTGCAGCATAGTAATGCTATCTGTAGTGTCTACCAACTATGATTGTTTGTATCTGTATGTTGGGAAGAACGGCCGCAACTCTGATGGAGGAGTGATTATGCAGACAGAGTTCTACAAGCGGCTCCAGAATGGCACCTTAAACTTGTCACCTACTGAGAAGAATGTTGAGGGCCTCGATTTTGTTTTTGTTGCAGATGAAGCCTTTGCTGATGAAGCCGTTGAGTATCAATGAGTATTAGCATAAAGATATGTATGCATAAATGAAAGGCCTGGGCCAAAGATGGTAGGAACATGGAGATGGCTAGAAGCATAGGATAGCAGAGGGATACTAGCAGGATGAGAAAGAGAGAGAGGAGAGAAAGGTGGACTAAAAAACAAAAATAAATGAAAATAAGTGCTCAAATAATAAACTGTGTATAAGATATGCAAGTTTGCCTAAATAAAGTAATTATCAAAAGGTGAATATAGCAATTACCTGAGTATGGTGAATATCTTAAGTATAAGAGTAATGGAACACAGCAGACAACCTCCACAGCTGTGTGTGTCCTCAGTGAAGAGTGAGATTGAAATCCAAGCCATGCCTGACCTCCAATTTAACCCCGGAAGAGCCCAGGAGGCTCTGCCCCAACACCATATGTGGATGTCTAACATGTGAGTGGAGGAGGCGCCCACCATCATAGGGAGGCATGCAAATGTGGACACACCCCCAAGCCATCAGAAGATGTAGTATGTCCTGCTGCACCGATGTCCGCAAAATCGCAGACGCCACGCCTCTGGCGCCTGAACATGGCGCCGATTAGTAGGTGTCCCCATCTGCCCGAAAGCAGATGGGGACAGCGGGAGACACAGAAAAGCCTCCCTTTGTACACATCGCAGCTCCCAATGTGAGAAAGAAAACAATAACGCCAACCAAAGAATTGCACAAGGAGCCAGGGTATACAACAATACTGAGATAAGAAATGTGTTGGAGGATGGGTAGCTAGTATAGCAAAGTGCCATGGTTGTTTGTACATGTAAATACTGGCGGGGGTGACAACAGACCAGGTTTGGGCTAGTGGGTGTCTTCCACCCAGGTTCAATATAGAGAAAGGGAAAAGGTCTGGTGTCCCCAGTAACACACTTCCATCCCTGTAACATATAGTAAAACGAAGGATTCGCCCCGGGACATTAAATGAAGTGGGTACCGTTTCTGCTAGTAAACATAACAGTAGTAAATACAGTTTTCAAGTAAAATTGTTTACAAGCATAGATATCACCAACAGTTGCCAATTTAAAAAATATACATAAACCAGGAATATTGGTACATAAATATAATAGTAGTCATAGTACACAGGTATCATACTACCCGACTAGTTTTGCAAGATCCAGCTCGCTCTTCAAGGGTGGATGTGTGTAACAATGTACCTAGGATGAAAAAGTATATATTTGGCAATATGGCACAGTATTGATTATAAAGACACAGGGTAGGAGGGGTTATGGGTCCCCATACTCACCACTGAGCTTGACCATGGCTGCAGCTCCAAGCAGGTGCCTCACCAGGTGCCTCACCAGGGAGCTGAGGGGACGGAGTCAGATGGGACCCCACCATGGGCCAAATGGAGAGCAGGCATGGCATGGGTGTAGTGATGTATCCCTAGAGACCTCGTTAGTCTATAAAGAGTATAGGCTGTGAACATAGGTATGTTTGTCAGGCATCTAAAGTAGTTAAGTAGAATCAATATGTATTAGCATAAAGATATGTATGGGCATCCTATCGAGTTGTTTCAGGCTGTTTTTGACTCCAATCAACCTGGCACTCTACAAGATCAACCATGTGGTCCTGTGCTGTTGTATTTTACATAATTTTTTAAGGAGGAATGCGACCAGCTACCTTGCCTCACTGCCAAGGGACGTGAACCCTGCAGTGGCATGCCCAGCTGAAGAGGCTGCATGTCGGCCATCTGTGGGCATGCTGACGACTCTTGAAAATGCCCATGCTGGATTGCCCTCACAAATTGCCAGAGATGTACGGCAGAAATACCTTGATTAATTTGTGGGTAAAGGAGCAGTGGCTTGGCAGAAAATTGTAGCTGATTATACCTAATATAATTTTGAGATCATAAACTCATATTTCATTTGAACTACTGTTGTCTGTGTTTCTTATCTGTCTAATACAGTAGGTGCCTGTGATATTGTGTCAATCTCGTCGCTTTTATCGGCGAGATTGACACCCTTGCGAGCCCCGTCTGGTATGGATTTTTGGGGGACCCCACGCTGTTTTGTCGGCGTAGGGGGTTCCACTTAAAATCCCTACCAGACCTAAGGGCCTGGTATGCTCTTGGAGGGGGAACCCATGCCGGTTTTTTATTTAAAATTTGGCGTGGAGTTCCGTCTCAAGATTCATACCAAACACAGTGCCTGGTATCACCAGTGTGCCAGCACGAGAACCAGCGCGATCCCCGTCGTGCTGGTTTGAGAACCCTGTCGCCGAGAACCAGCGTGACGGGATCTTGCTGGAAACACAATATCGGCGGCACCTACTGTATGTTCAAAAACGGGCTTTATTTTGGCCACTTGCTCCAATAGTGCAAGTTTGCTACATGAGGTGACAATATCTTCTTCAGCTAACTATTATGGTGTGCTGTGGGTCTGCTACACACACACACAATGTTTTTGTTCTTAATGGATCTAATGCATGAAGTTCAAAAACATTATGCTTTTTCAACTTTTATCATTTTTTGGAGCACTAAAAATCGCAGGAGTTGGCCACATTTTAAGAGCACATTGTCACTGTAATTACAACTACTTAACAAATACACTGGTATTACGCTTTTAAATAATAAGCCACACATTGTTTAGTAAAAAACAATTTACTCAAAGCACCATCACATGTGCATTTTATCTTGGTGTCTAACATGTATGTTTTGCATTATTTCCCCTTTTTTGGGGCTAAACAGGCATGTTCAGAACTTACAAAGTTTGATTTCGGTAAAGTGAAGTCAAAATGAGACATTAGTATCCCAAGACTGTGTGGATGTTGCCTTCCTCATATGGGGTGATCTCACCCCTCTAAAAGCCACGTACACGTAGAGGCATAACAATTACATTTCCCTTATGATCCCATGCCGCAAATGTGTGTAGTTACAAACATCTTTTTTTCTCAACCCACTAAACACACAGTTTGTCAACATGTGCTATCTCCCATCGCGGTGTATCAATGGACGTGTTTCCAGGGTGCAACCCTTTCCTCTGAGCTTCTTTAGTTATGAGGAAGGGGTTGCACCCCCAAAATGCATCCATTGATACCCAGTGATGGTAGATAGCACATGTTGACACACTGTGTGTTTTGAAGTTATTTGCAAACTAGATATATGGAAATACACACATTTTAGGCATGTGTTTAATGAGGGAAATAAGAATGTTAAGGCACAATCTGGGGGCCCCTTCAAATTTGGGGTTTTATATTATTAAAAACACAGAAACATTACAATTTACATTAGTTAGGGCAGTGTTTCCCAACGCTCCTCCTCAAGATACAAACCTAGGTCATGTTTTCTATACTTGTAGAATTTGGCACAGGTGATGTTGTCATGTTCACTGTTAGTAATTTGCAGAGTTGTTTTTAGACTGAAGGAAGTATAGAAAACATGACCTGGTAGTGCACCTAGAAGAGTGGAGTGGAGAAACACTGAGTTCTGTCAACTTTCACATTTAAAAGTCCAAAAAACATGGTAAATAGTAAAAGGGCAAACAGGAGCCAACAAGTGGAACAAAAAACAGAACAGGCAAGAGGAAATTAAAATTTGGCAAGCATGTCCACAAAATCTCTGATTCTTCACTGTAAAGCAGTGGCAGCCTCCTTGATTTGCTCCAGATCCTTCAAACAATGCAACATATCTGCACTCCTTTTGCCAATAGTGCATCGTGGAAGATCATGACCTAGTAAGAAGAGTAAAAAGTATTAAGGGAATGATGGTCAAGTGGCTGATGCCCTACATAGTGAGTTATGGTCAAGTTACTAGTCAAATTCAGGAAATACTTATCTACCCAGCCTATTGTTGCTTGCAACCTGCTTGCCCTTCTGACACCTACACTACTAGGAATTTACATACTGTAACTACTCTGTAATCTTGGCCCTGGTGCCTGGGTCTCTAAAACTCTGGTACCTAGCAACACTGCCAGCCCCTTCCACCTCTTCCTTCTCTAAAAATTCCACGCTTAGGTATGAGTGAAGCTGCAGTCTCCCCAAATAAAGACTCCACTAGTGGTGTCCCAAGGAATAGATAATCAAAAGAAGAGGATATTGGCGCTGCTTATAATGAGTAGAACATATATAGAACATATATATCAACCAACCGTGGTGATGGTAAATATACGACAATATATGTGAATATGTTAATCTATTTGGGACAATAAAGGAGAAAAAATGTGAATCTTTAGACACTATAATGGGTTCATATTTTTAAGCAAATGATGTGTTGTCTGTTCAGGACAAATAATGATGGAAGTGTGAATCCCTAAGCAGTATAATTAAATCCTGTTTGCAAGTACCCTATATACCAATAAAAACACTCTGTATTCACATGCAAAATGGTGCATTATCATAAAGTGGATAGTAGCTGATAACCTAGTGTTAATAAAAAGTTAACTCCTAATTGGCAAGTGAATAAAGTGACAAATTATATATAGAAAATATATAACATCAATGAACATACAATCATTAATCACTTAAGCCCCGGACCATTTGGCTGGCCAAAGACCAGACCACTTTTTGCGATTCGCTTTAACTCACACACGTCGTGCGATGTGGCTCCCAAAAAAAATTGATGTCCTTTTATTCCCACAAATAGAGCTTTCTTTTGGTGGTATTTGATCACCTCTGCGGTTTTTATTTTTTCCTGGGTCTGGACGGCGTGCGTTCCACAGACCAACAGAAAAGAAACCGGAAGTATCCGAAAATGACAAGGAAGGCAGCTTTGGAGAAACTGCTCGAGTTGGTGTACCCCAGGGCAGACATCAACTATGTCAAGATAAAAATATCCAACCTGAGGAGTACTTTTAAAAGGGAACTTCTCCGGGTCCTTTAGCAAATACTCACCGACCGAATGAGTGGCTGTTGAATCACTGTAGTAGGATCAGTGCTCGTCGGTCAAAAATTTGCCATAGATAGGAAAAAAGAACAAAAGAGGGACTCCTCCTCGTGTAAAAACCCACAAGACAAGGGTTCACTTTATTTTAAAAAAGAACATGCATCCAAAATTGAAAGCAAACAAATGGAGCTGTTCTGCTAAAAACAAGTAAAAAAAACGCAGTAGGCGGTAAAGCTTGGAGACCCGACGCGTTTCGTCTAAACAGACTTCTGCTGGGGTATACTCCAGCTTACTCCTGCTGCGTTATATATAGTGAACAAAATAATTAAACCACAAACACACCTGGGTAGTTTCAATCAGCCACACTTCCTGTTAGTCCCATTTCCTGTTTCCTGTTCCCGGTTGATGGTTCAGGGCGGAATTGAGCCAATGAGAAGGGGTATGTAAGAGAGGCACAGATAATGGCCAATGAGCACAATTGGAGCATAAGGGGGGGACACCTATAGCATAAAACGTGCTCCAAGATGGACCACCTAACTAATGGGCGGGCAGGAACTTCATAAGTGACCAATCTTGTAACGAATGGTCAATAACATAATCGCTCATTGGTGGTCAGAGTGGAAAAAACGGTCCATGTTTCTAAAAGAGCGCCAAATGGAGAAACGCCCATATACTACATAATGTTGCACATCCACCGCGTGGGGCACCGCGGCGGAAGTGACATACCGGAAGTAATAGACCGGAAATGGCGTCTAGAGCGGAAGTGACGCATCGGGATGCCGGAAACGGATGTGACGCCGTTAGCCACCCGAAATGTAAACAACTGAAGTTAAAGACGAGGTAGTCTAGCACTTATCCACAAGATGGCAGGCTTAATATTAACCACGAAGTCTGGCTGGTTGAAAGTACAATGTTACATTGTTAAAGGCATCGCCATTTTATTGTAAGTGCAACTTGGGAAATAACAACCTCAATATCATCAACAACAGTAGTCAATCGGTATACATGAAAATGAAATTGACATCCATGCTCAGCAAGTATAAATAAGATTACCATCTATATAAGTCATATGTAATGATGATGATAGAATTACTTTAGGTCGTAGGTCTACCTGGGGGGTGGTAAACCGCATGTATTGTGACTATAGTGTAGGGGCAACATTTCTTATTTACTGAAAAATAATGAAAAATAATAATAATCTTGAATGGTATACCTGGATGTCCCTATAACAATAGTATCCAAGGCGGATAACATGTATTAGTAAAAGTCAGTGGAAAAAATAAAATTTTTTTTTTTTTTTTTTTTATTTATTTTTGGTATATAATAGAGACTAGCAATTATAGACCAATACGATCGTCTGAAACACCCTGTGGATGGGATCATGAGCGATTGATAAACGCATTGATATCCCATTCAACATTGAGGCCATGGGGGGTGTAGCACTTAATCTGGTGTATCCAGAACGTTTCGAGTCGGGATACACCCCTAATACTCGATTCGCCCCGCCAGTGAGGAACGAATTTGTCAATGATCTGAAAACGAGATCCTGCTGGATTTCGGTTATGGTTTAAAAGATAATGTTTGGAGACACTGTGGTTAGTGTGTCCCGCTTTGATGGCGGCCAAATGTTCGTTCACCCTGATGGCGAACGTGCGTTTGGTCCGACCTATGTATTGTTTACCGCATGGACACGTTATGAGGTAAACAATAAATTTCGTGTGACATGTGACAAAGCATTCCATCCTGTATTCCTTATTAGTAACATTAGATTTAAATGTGTCACACTTCCTCCTACAGGTGTTGTTCTTGCACACGTTGCACATACGACAGGGATAGAATCCCTTCATATCATGAAAAAATGAAGGGGGATTGGGTGGGTCCATGATGTTAGGTGCAACTTTACCCCTTAAGGAAGGGGCTCCCCTATAGATGACCCCTGCATGTTCAGGTAAGATGGGTCCCAGGATTTGGTCATTTTTCAAAATATCCCAGTGTTTCTGAAATATTGCTTTAATTTGTTTATGTTGGACCGAAAACCTAGTAAAAAAGGACCACCGAAATTTATCATCTCTGTTTTTAGGGGGCTTCTCTATCAGCAAAGACGTTCGATCGATAGATGCAAAGGTTGTTATTTCCCAAGTTGCACTTACAATAAAATGGCGATGCCTTTAACAATGTAACATTGTACTTTCAACCAGCCAGACTTCGTGGTTAATATTAAGCCTGCCATCTTGTGGATAAGTGCTAGACTACCTCGTCTTTAACTTCAGTTGTTTACATTTCGGGTGGCTAACGGCGTCACATCCGTTTCCGGCATCCCGATGCGTCACTTCCGCTCTAGACGCCATTTCCGGTCTATTACTTCCGGTATGTCACTTCCGCCGCGGTGCCCCACGCGGTGGATGTGCAACATTATGTAGTATATGGGCGTTTCTCCATTTGGCGCTCTTTTAGAAACATGGACCGTTTTTTCCACTCTGACCACCAATGAGCGATTATGTTATTGACCATTCGTTACAAGATTGGTCACTTATGAAGTTCCTGCCCGCCCATTAGTTAGGTGGTCCATCTTGGAGCACGTTTTATGCTATAGGTGTCCCCCCCTTATGCTCCAATTGTGCTCATTGGCCATTATCTGTGCCTCTCTTACATACCCCTTCTCATTGGCTCAATTCCGCCCTGAACCATCAACCGGGAACAGGAAACAGGAAATGGGACTAACAGGAAGTGTGGCTGATTGAAACTACCCAGGTGTGTTTGTGGTTTAATTATTTTGTTCACTATATATAACGCAGCAGGAGTAAGCTGGAGTATACCCCAGCAGAAGTCTGTTTAGACGAAACGCGTCGGGTCTCCAAGCTTTACCGCCTACTGCGTTTTTTTACTTGTTTTTAGCAGAACAGCTCCATTTGTTTGCTTTCAATTTTGGATGCATGTTCTTTTTTAAAATAAAGTGAACCCTTGTCTTGTGGGTTTTTACACGAGGAGGAGTCCCTCTTTTGTTCTTTTTTCCTATCTATGGCAAATTTTTGACCGACGAGCACTGATCCTACTACAGTGATTCAACAGCCACTCATTCGGTCGGTGAGTATTTGCTAAAGGACCCGGAGAAGCTCCAACTAACGCTCTCAATCTCCCATCTAATCCCTTTTGGCACCTGGAGGTAGCCTCACAAGCTGTATCTGACCTTTCACTATTGGTGAGTTGGTCCACCGCACATGGTAAGCGCCTATGAATGCATCTTTCTGGTTATATTGTTGCCCTTGTTTGAGAGGATCCAGCATTTGAACCATAACATCATCAGTGTTTATGTTGCACTTTGAACAGCTTCACTATCATCACTCCCAGTTATACTTCTCTGGAGTTTATGGAACAGTTTCCCTATTCGAAATATAGTTTGATTCATTGAGCCTTGCTCATCCATTTTCGATAACAGGACTGTTTACTGAGGGGTTTTGAGAAAAACACTACTCTTATTATGTGTTACTGATCCACACTGTGATTTATCAAGACTGTTTACTGAGGGGTTTTGAGAAAACACTACTCTTATTATGCGTTACCGATCCACACTGTGATTTAACATCATTGTTTGTTTGGGTTTGTTAGTTAGGAGGCGGGGTCATCCAGGTCTCTGAGAAACATATAGCCATCCCTGATACACCCGTTTATCACAGCCCTTCTGTAATTGCAGCACCCTATATATATCATGTTCTTTGGGTAGTGGTGTCATACACATTTGTATCTAACATCTGTATGATTTCAGGCACTCAATTATATTATCCACGGTTCTTTAGGGTGTTATTATCTGAGACACAGTCTGATTGATTTTTTATATATATGTTTATTTTTGAAGAATTTTTTAAACATTGTGTTGCACTATTTACATAGTATTTTTTGGATGTATGTTTGTTTGGACTAATAGTACATACTAGACTGTCCATACATCAACTGTGGAACGACTCTCCACTCTTTATTCACTTTAGGTGAGTGTGGACCACTTGGTTGTGTATCCACACTTGGGGTCCATCTAGTCTGTTAAGACATCACGTTCTCATTAACCTTGAGGACCTGGTGGTCACCAGCTATTTTGACCCTCAATTTGTTATTTTAACACTAACACTCTGAACAGCAATTTGGTGGTTGTCGTTCTTCCTAGTCTACAACCCTTGTTGTACAGAGACATTTTTTAGCGCTACACTGTTACACATTTATACTTTTCACAATTTTGTCATATTGTAGTGTCGGCAGCTTCCTGTTCACACGTTTGGGCGCTGCTTTTTCCCTTTCCTATATTTTTACTGTTTGACAAAGATTGTAGCAGCCCAACAGTTTGTTTTCGATACCTGGTTGATGGTATCTCACTTAATTTTGATATATTTTATTAGATATCACTATTATATTCACACCGGCGTTCTTATCCTATCATGGATGTGTTTGACTATAGGTCCAATAGAACATTCAACACAGATGGTGTCTTTACTGCCATCAGTGTTGACTCTGAAATAGGGGGTCTATTCATGAGGCTTAAAAACCTCATGGTATCTGAACTCCACCTTGAATGGGACATAGCGTTCCTTGACCAATATATCAAGGAGCGCATGGTCCCTCGTGGATTAAGGTGGAATGTTCACCCTCAACAGGGTGACACTGATCCAGAGGCTTGGTTTCGTTATTTTAACGAGGCCGGCATATCATTACTAGTGTTCCTCGTTGAGAAAAAACGGGCACGCAGAGTCACTGTAGATATAGAGATTAAAGAGATTAGAGATAAACTCCTCCCACATAAAACCACGACCGAATATAATACTTTGTCCACAAACCTTAAGAACCACCTTGAAAAGGAAGAAAGAGACCAGAAAATTAAGAAACAAAAAAAGTACAGTAGGGACACCACCGACTATAAAGAAGGTCTGGTTTTCAGTTGGCAGACCAGAGACCAGTCCCACCCAACCGCAAGTATCGAACCTTCACCAATGGAGTCTTCTAGTACTCTAGGCGCAAGTTCGAGACACATCAATGTTATTCCCCCTTTATTAAAGAGGAATGATATGACTTATCACCAAAATAAAATACCCCAAAATAGAATACCACCTCCCTCCACTCCGCACCAGGGAGGTTCCTACCACAATGGTAACTTTAGAGGTAAGGGTAATAACAACAGGGGTAGGGGTAAAAACACCAATAAAAGAGACTACAATTATGAACACCAAGGCTATGATCGTTCACCTGCTCGCGACTACTCACATCGCATGGAGCAATACCCGTATTCCTCACAAAGAACTCCAGTGCATACTTACAACAGATTCTCACCCCTTAGGGAGGATCGACCACGCACCGATTATAATCAGAGTTACTCTCACCATGACCGTGACTATGGGTATTATGACAGATCCCCGTACAACTACAATTTATCCAGACCCTCTAACCCATCGGGTTTTCCCAGGGAACCAGAGGATCAAGAACGAAATTTAAAACCAAGCGCGGCTCCAGAGGGGGGCGGCGCGTCAGGAAAAAGAAAGAGAGTGTAAGCAGTAATGGGATCTTTAATTTGAGTGGAGTAGTCCTAAGCGAGGCTGAATCAGCAGTTCTGAATAAAGGACTCAAATTTGTTCCACCAACCAAGTTAAACAAATTTTCTACGTTCATTGACGTACATAAGTTTGTACGAAAATTGAACGTACAACGATATATATTGTCCAACCCTAGAAATAGTACTCTTGCTAACGTCTCCTCCCAAGTAGTCCATTCTGGGTTGGCGAATCCCTCCACATTTAATCCACCATGTGCTGTCGCCCCATCTGTGAAGGTCTTCAGAGATTTAGTCTTAAAGGACCTTGACAATCTACCCAATAAAAAGATCTTTAACAATCCCGACATTAAAATGGGACTGAAGTCCCTTGTTGAACGTAAGGACCTTGTCATCAGGCCTGCTGACAAGGGGGGTGGGATAGTAGTCCTTGATAAGATGGCATATCACACAGAGATGCTTAGGATTCTGGGTGACACCCAGACTTATTCCCTTCTGTCCAAGAATCCTACTTCCGATTACAAGAAAATTCTTGCGGACCTTGTGGACACGGGCGTCCAATTGGGTATCTTGGACAAGAAGGAGAAGCATTATCTTATCCCTGTGTCCCCTCGAATTCCAATTATGTACTACCTTCCTAAGGTCCATAAAAACACCACTCATCCTCCTGGACGTCCAATTGTTAGCGGTCTGGACTCCATCACTTCCCGCATAGGGAAATACATAGATTTTTTCCTCCAACCTATAGTCAAGACAATACCCTCCTACTTGAAAGATACTAGGGACACTATTTCTAAGTTACAACAAATCAGTTATTCTAGTGATCTTATCTTGGTGACCGCTGATGTAACCTCTTTATATACTTGCATCCCCCACCATTTAGGGTTGGAGTCCGTCGAATTGTTTTTGGGCAGGATTAGAACTATCCCTAATACCCAAAAGAGGTTCATAATGGACCTCCTACGGTATGCTACAAAACACAACTACTTTTGGTATGACGGGAAATTCTATCTGCAAGAAAAAGGGGTAGCCATGGGCGCCAAGTTCGCCCCCAGTCTTGCGAACATTTTTATGGGCAAGTGGGAGGAGGATGTTGTCCATGTACTGGACCCTCCACAATTAGTGTTATGGTCCAGATATATCGACGACATCCTCCTCCTATGGAAAGGCTCCTTAGAATCCCTTAATCAATTTATGACTTTACTCAACGCCAATAATATTGGAATTGAACTTTCCTATGAAGCTAGCTCCTCGTCCATTCATTTTTTGGACCTAGAAATTACAATTATTGATGACCAAATTACCACCAAAACGTTTTTTAAAACCACTGACCGGAATGGCTACATTCCGGTTGATAGCTGCCATCACCCGTCATGGCTTAGTTCCGTTCCACGCAGTCAACTTATGCGCATCCGTAGAAATTGCTCTCATCTTCCTGATTATTATGAACATGCCCTCATTTTAAAGAATAGATTTATTGACCGAGGCTATGAAGCATCCCTCATAGACGTTGAAATTGAAAAAATTGCATCTATCGATCGAACGTCTTTGCTGATAGAGAAGCCCCCTAAAAACAGAGATGATAAATTTCGGTGGTCCTTTTTTACTAGGTTTTCGGTCCAACATAAACAAATTAAAGCAATATTTCAGAAACACTGGGATATTTTGAAAAATGACCAAATCCTGGGACCCATCTTACCTGAACATGCAGGGGTCATCTATAGGGGAGCCCCTTCCTTAAGGGGTAAAGTTGCACCTAACATCATGGACCCACCCAATCCCCCTTCATTTTTTCATGATATGAAGGGATTCTATCCCTGTCGTATGTGCAACTTGTGCAAGAACAACACCTGTAGGAGGAAGTGTGACACATTTAAATCTAATGTTACTAATAAGGAATACAGGATGGAATGCTTTGTCACATGTCACACGAAATTTATTGTTTACCTCATAACGTGTCCATGCGGTAAACAATACATAGGTCGGACCAAACGCACGTTCGCCATCAGGGTGAACGAACATTTGGCCGCCATCAAAGCGGGACACACTAACCACAGTGTCTCCAAACATTATCTTTTAAACCATAACCGAAATCCAGCAGGATCTCGTTTTCAGATCATTGACAAATTTGTTCCTCACTGGCGGGGCGAATCGAGTATTAGGGGTGTATCCCGACTCGAAACGTTCTGGATACACCAGATTAAGTGCTACACCCCCCATGGCCTCAATGTTGAATGGGATATCAATGCGTTTATCAATCGCTCATGATCCCATCCACAGGGTGTTTCAGACGATCGTATTGGTCTATAATTGCTAGTCTCTATTATATACCAAAAATAAATTAAAAAAAAAAAAAAAAAAATTTTTTATTTTTTCCACTGACTTTTACTAATACATGTTATCCGCCTTGGATACTATTGTTATAGGGACATCCAGGTATACCATTCAAGATTATTATTATTTTTCATTATTTTTCAGTAAATAAGAAATGTTGCCCCTACACTATAGTCACAATACATGCGGTTTACCACCCCCCAGGTAGACCTACGACCTAAAGTAATTCTATCATCATCATTACATATGACTTATATAGATGGTAATCTTATTTATACTTGCTGAGCATGGATGTCAATTTCATTTTCATGTATACCGATTGACTACTGTTGTTGATGATATTGAGGTTGTTATTTCCCAAGTTGCACTTACAATAAAATGGCGATGCCTTTAACAATGTAACATTGTACTTTCAACCAGCCAGACTTCGTGGTTAATATTAAGCCTGCCATCTTGTGGATAAGTGCTAGACTACCTCGTCTTTAACTTCAGTTGTTTACATTTCGGGTGGCTAACGGCGTCACATCCGTTTCCGGCATCCCGATGCGTCACTTCCGCTCTAGACGCCATTTCCGGTCTATTACTTCCGGTATGTCACTTCCGCCGCGGTGCCCCACGCGGTGGATGTGCAACATTATGTAGTATATGGGCGTTTCTCCATTTGGCGCTCTTTTAGAAACATGGACCGTTTTTTCCACTCTGACCACCAATGAGCGATTATGTTATTGACCATTCGTTACAAGATTGGTCACTTATGAAGTTCCTGCCCGCCCATTAGTTAGGTGGTCCATCTTGGAGCACGTTTTATGCTATAGGTGTCCCCCCCTTATGCTCCAATTGTGCTCATTGGCCATTATCTGTGCCTCTCTTACATACCCCTTCTCATTGGCTCAATTCCGCCCTGAACCATCAACCGGGAACAGGAAACAGGAAATGGGACTAACAGGAAGTGTGGCTGATTGAAACTACCCAGGTGTGTTTGTGGTTTAATTATTTTGTTCACTATATATAACGCAGCAGGAGTAAGCTGGAGTATACCCCAGCAGAAGTCTGTTTAGACGAAACGCGTCGGGTCTCCAAGCTTTACCGCCTACTGCGTTTTTTTTACTTGTTTTTAGCAGAACAGCTCCATTTGTTTGCTTTCAATTTTGGATGCATGTTCTTTTTTAAAATAAAGTGAACCCTTGTCTTGTGGGTTTTTACACGAGGAGGAGTCCCTCTTTTGTTCTTTTTTCCTATCTATGGCAAATTTTTGACCGACGAGCACTGATCCTACTACAGTGATTCAACAGCCACTCATTCGGTCGGTGAGTATTTGCTAAAGGACCCGGAGAAGCTCCAACTAACGCTCTCAATCTCCCATCTAATCCTTTTTGGCACCTGGAGGTAGCCTCACAAGCTGTATCTGACCTTTCACTATTGGTGAGTTGGTCCACCGCACATGGTAAGCGCCTATGAATGCATCTTTCTGGTTATATTGTTGCCCTTGTTTGAGAGGATCCAGCATTTGAACCATAACATCATCAGTGTTTATGTTGCACTTTGAACAGCTTCACTATCATCACTCCCAGTTATACTTCTCTGGAGTTTATGGAACAGTTTCCCTATTCGAAATATAGTTTGATTCATTGAGCCTTGCTCATCCATTTTCGATAACAGGACTGTTTACTGAGGGGTTTTGAGAAAAACACTACTCTTATTATGTGTTACTGATCCACACTGTGATTTATCAAGACTGTTTACTGAGGGGTTTTGAGAAAACACTACTCTTATTATGCGTTACCGATCCACACTGTGATTTAACATCATTGTTTGTTTGGGTTTGTTAGTTAGGAGGCGGGGTCATCCAGGTCTCTGAGAAACATATAGCCATCCCTGATACACCCGTTTATCACAGCCCTTCTGTAATTGCAGCACCCTATACATATCATGTTCTTTGGGTAGTGGTGACATACACATTTGTATCTAACATCTGTATGATTTCAGGCACTCAATTATATTATCCACGGTTCTTTAGGGTGTTATTATCTGAGACACAGTCTGATTGATTTTTTATATATATGTTTATTTTTGAAGAATTTTTTAAACATTGTGTTGCACTATTTACATAGTATTTTTTGGATGTATGTTTGTTTGGACTAATAGTACATACTAGACTGTCCATACATCAACTGTGGAACGACTCTCCACTCTTTATTCACTTTAGGTGAGTGTGGACCACTTGGTTGTGTATCCACACTTGGGGTCCATCTAGTCTGTTAAGACATCACGTTCTCATTAACCTTGAGGACCTGGTGGTCACCAGCTATTTTGACCCTCAATTTGTTATTTTAACACTAACACTCTGAACAGCAATTTGGTGGTTGTCGTTCTTCCTAGTCTACAACCCTTGTTGTACAGAGACATTTTTTAGCGCTACACTGTTACACATTTATACTTTTCACAATTTTGTCATATTGTAGTGTCGGCAGCTTCCTGTTCACACGTTTGGGCGCTGCTTTTTCCCTTTCCTATACTTTTAAAAGGGAGCTCAACAAGGTCATGGACTCACAGAGATCTGAAGCATCAGCAGATGATATATATGTCCCCAGGCTGTGGTATTACAACAGCCTGCGTTTTTTGACTGACCAGACAGAACCCAGGCCATTGCTGTCTACACTGCCTTCGACATCTGCTGAGGCCACAGCTCCTGAGGTCCACCCAGGTCCTGCTGCACAGGAAGAAGATGTGGAGGAGCCCAGCTTCACCCAGGTATAGCATTGTTGAACATATTTGTATCCAAAAATACAATGATGATAACTAGACTTTATTCTTAAAATATTTCTGCCTTAACAAAGTGGTTTCCATATCAATAGACAGTAGTGACCAAAAATGATTGGAACAAGAATTAAAAATGCTGGAGTCAGAATGATAGTCTTTTCTATTTGTTCATATTCAATTTACAACAGTGAGGAGATAAAAATTGTGTGTGATTGATGACCAAACCCTAAAAAGATTCTAATTATGTCCCATTTTCATACACAGGAAAGTGTCAGTCTGGAGGAGCCAGCGGTCAGCAGCCAGACGGAGTCCCAGATCCCCCCCCCACGCCCTCCTGCTAAAAGGGCTAGGAAGAGCAGGAATCTGGACAAGGCCACAGTTGCCTTCCTCAGCCAGGCCACTACTGCGCTCCATACAGACCCAGATGAGGCTGAGAGATTTGCCATGGTGACGGCCAATAAGTTAAGGGAGATGGACGGTGAGAAAAGGAGCAGGTGTGAGGAACTCATCCTGCAGCTTCTCAACAAGGGGGTGAGGTGCCAAATTTCAGAAAACACACACCTGTGTGATTTTGTGGCCCCACATCCACCACCTCCACAGCCACACCACCCACCACAGCCACACCACCCAACACAGCAGCATGGCGGGCAGTGGCAATACCAGCCACAAGACCCCCAACAAGGCTGCTGGACTGGGGATTTTCACCCCTTCACCAATTACTAATTTCCTTTTTTTTTTTTGTTATTTTGGAAAAATGATTTTATTTGTTATATTTTCCATATTTTTGTATGCATAGAATGTACTTTTTGGTTAAGTTCTTTGTATTTGGATGACAGATAGCATCTCTAAATTAATTTTATTTGTTTATTTTTTTGATGCACAATAAAAAAATGTATAGAATAATACTTGGCTATGTGTTTTACTTCAAATGACAGTTTGGGAGTAGGCAGTTACATTTTAAAAAATACAATGTAAAATTAACAAGGGACACCGACATAGTTGTATC
This sequence comes from Lithobates sylvaticus, assembly GCA_028564925.1. Classification (NCBI taxonomy): domain Eukaryota; kingdom Metazoa; phylum Chordata; class Amphibia; order Anura; family Ranidae; genus Lithobates; species Lithobates sylvaticus. Next base: position 133,609,298 of record CM053027.1, read on the forward strand.
TTTGATCCCAAAAACGACGGGATAATTGTGTTGTGGCCAAAAAATAAAACAACAAGCATAATAATATTATTCTTGATATCACTAGAAAAAAAATGCCTTTAAAAATACGTTTGCCATAACTCCATCAGTATCACCAGCAAAGCCGCTTCATTATTTTCCCATTAACCACTTTCAGGCCAGACCATTTTGCTGGCCAAAGACCAGACCACTTTTTGCGATTCGGCACTGCATTGATTTAACTGACAATTGCGCAGTCGTGCGACGTGGCTCCCAAACAAAATTGACGTCCTTTCTTTCCCACAAATAGAGCTTTCTTTTGGTGGTATTTGATCTCCCCTGCGGTTTTTATTTTTTGCGCTATAAACAAAAAAAGAGCAACAATTTTGAAAAAAACGCATTATTTTTTACTTTTTGCTATATTAAATATCCCCCAAAAATGTATAAAAAAATTTTTTTTCCCTCAGTTTAGGCGATACGTATTCTTCATATTTTTGGTAAAAAAATCGCAATAAGTGATTATTGATTGGTTTGCGCAAAAGTTATAGCGTTTACAAAATAGGGCATAGATTTATGGCATTTTTATTAATAATCTTTTTTTTTTACTAGTAATGGGGGCGACCAGCATTTTTTATTGTGACTGTGACATTATGACGGACACATCGGACATTTTTGATACATTTTTGGGACCATTGTCATTTATACAGCAATCAGTGCTATACAAATGCACTGATTCTTGTGTAAATGACACTGACAGTGAAGGGGTTAACCCCTAGGTGGCAGTGTAGGGGTTAAGTGTGTCCTAGGGGGGTGTTGCTAACTGTAGGGGGCATGGCTGTGTTGTATATTACTGATCTCTGCTCCAATCACAGGTAGCAGAGATCAGTGACACTGTTGCTAGGCAGAACCGGGTGATGCTTGTTTACTTTAGCATCTCGCCGTTATTCCTCCCCGTGAGACGATCGCTAGTATCCCCGCGGTGATCGCATCTGCGGGACTCGCGGTCGGACTCACAGAGGTCCCGATCGGAGTGCGTGCATCGCCGGCGGCGCGCACACAATGGCGCAGCGGCTAATTTAAACGTACGTACCTGTGCGCCCATTTGCCTGTCCGTGCCATTTTGCCGATGTACATCTGTGTGTGCAGGTCGGGAAGCGGTTGAAGAAGATAATGTGCTCTGCATTTCGACATTTCATAATTTGCTACATCATGAATGTTAATTCTCCATTAGGAACGCAAGTTTACAAGACCGACCGCTTCCGGCTCGTTCCTTGCTTCCGATCATGCGTGTTTATACTTTATAAACCTGACAACTGACCGTTGTCCGCCGAAAATTTACTAACCTGCCATCCAACATTTGTAGGCCGAAAGTTGGACAACAATTGTCTGAAGGAGCGTACTAGCGGTCGGATTTTAGGCCAACCATCTGTCATCAAACAATCCCCTGCCAACAATCAGATCGTGTGTACGAGGCTTAAGTGTTTAACCACTTCAGCCCCGGAGGATTTTATCCCCTTCCTTACCAGAGCACTTTTTGCGATTCGGCACTGCATCGCTTTAACTGACAATTGCGCGATCGTGCGACGTTGCACCCAAACAAAATTGATGTCCTTTTTTTTCCCATAAATAGAGCTTTCTTTTGGTAGTATTTGATCACCTCTGTGGTTTTTATTTTTTGCGCTATAAACAAAAGAAGAGTGGCAATTTTGAAAAAAACACAATATTTTTTACTTTTTGCTATAATAAATATCCCGTTTAAAAAAAAAAAAATTGCAAAAAGTGTATATTGATTGGTTTGCTCAAAAGTTATAGCGTCTACAAAATAGGGGATAGATTTATTGCATTTTTTTTTTTTTTTTACTAGTAATGGCGTTGATCTGTGATTTTTTTCATGGCTGTGACATTACGGCGGACACTTCGGATACTTTTGAAACATTTTTGGGACCATTCACATTTACACAGCGATCGTTGCTATAAAATTGCACTGATTACTGTGTAAATGTGACCGGCAGGGAAGGGGTTAACACTAGGGGGCGCTGCAGAGGTTAATGTATGTTCCCTGGGAGTGATTTTTTTTTTCATATTTTAATATTTTATTCTTTATTCTTTTTTTCAATAAGGGGAAATACAGAAAACAATGACACACAATATTCCATGTCTTATAAGAACGGGAAAAAAAACAACAAATAAAGAAAGAAAAAAGAAAAAAAAAGAAAAAGACCTCCTTTTTTAAAAACATAAATATATCACTTCTCATTTGCAGCATAATATAAAAGATAATAATTCCCGTTAAACCATTGCCTTTTGACACTTGTTCTTAATATTTCTGTATGGGGGGTCTTAGGGTGCTTCCCCTAAGTACCTTCCCTTCCCCCTTATGTCCTTACCCTCCCCCTATTACATTTCTATTTATCCACCCAAACCCCCCCCCCCCCAAAAAAAAAGAGGAAAAACATCCTCCCTACTCCCCTCCCCCCTCCCCGGCCCGGCAAGAGTGGGAGTGATTCTAACTGTGGGGGGAGGAGACCGATCGGTGTTCCTCTGTACTGGGAACACACCATCGGTCTCCTCTCCACTGACAGGACATGGATCTGTGTGTTTACACACACAGATCCACAGTCCTGCTGTGTTCCCGGGCAATCGCTGGTGCCCGGCGGACATCGCGGCCACAGGGCACGCGCACCGGGTCCCGAGCGACGCCGCGGGCAGCGCACGCGCACCCTAGACGCTCGGGAATGGGAGGCGTCATATGACGCCCACCCAGGATGGGAGATACACCTTGTGGGCATCATTTGACAGTGGGTGGTATTGAAGTGGTTAAATATCCAATCATGGTTGAAGGAAAATTTAAAATAAATAACGAGTGGAAAATTATGATTGTGAACATTCACTTTGCTAAGTGAACAGCCTGTATTGTTTTAATACATCATCACTAATAATCACTAAAAGACAGATAAGGATTAGAAGGTCAGCCCTTGATATTTTAGGTTCCCAGCTATCTCTCACAGGAAAATAATTCTTGCTGGTTGAATGATAAAAATGTGTACATGTATACCCATCTTTAAGCCTCATACACACTATTAGATTTTCTGCAGATTTTTGTCTTCAGATTTACTAAAACCATATAATATGAGGTCAAACCTTATGAGTTTCAATTTGTATGCAATCACGCAGGCCCTTGCACTACATGTTTTGTTAAATCTGAAGACAAAAATCTGCAGAAAATCTAATAGTGTGTATGGGGCCTTAATCTCTGTTTTACTAATACATAACAGAGAATGCAGAAGGGTGTGTTAGACCCTGGCTGCAGTGGTTATATATCTCAATTACATTAACCTAATTCATTAAAAAGATACGGGTCTTCAAACTGTAATGAGATGGCTCCTAATTGATGTTTTCAATTATCCATATTATTTGACCGATTAATTTGGGCACTTCAGAAGTAGTTGGGGGAGGGGGAATGTATTTTCACATGTATATGGTATACTATGCTCTAAAAGAGGTTAGTTCAACTCCTCTTCTTTATTCCCAGTAACTTGTAAACAAATGATTATTTTTAATTAGGCAAACTTAGAGGATCTATCTCTCAGGGTTTGGATACATTAACAATAATGAAGAGCATGTTTCTTGATTTTAACTGTTTCCTATAGGTAGTTTAACCTCTTAAATAGAAAGGGCTCTCATGGGTAGCACAAAAGGAAAAAGCATCTTTTTAATGTTACCTATTAGTGATAAAGCTAATACTGCAAGTTTTAGTTCAATTGTTTTTAAGAGTTAATTCAATTAATTCCAGCATGATTAAAGAAACAACTTATAGATAAACAATTAAATCTGTAATGGATGTCAGATAAATCAAAATGCAACAGACTATTTCAGTACTGTAATAATGTCGTCTTGACTTAATTAAAAATGTTTATGTTTAAACCAAAAATAAAGAAACCTAGCTACTACTACGCACCAAATATTTATATTGGGAAAGAGAAGCCTGTTGAAGGGTACAAAGCTAACGGTAGGGCTAGAGTTTGACTTTAAGTACATGCTGTTTTTGCTGGTCTGTGAAAATAATATCTGGCTTCAAGTCACAGACCCAAAACAAGTATGCAGCAAAATAGAACTGGAGAAAATTCTCAACTTTTGATGTTAGTATATGCTTCCAGTCAGTGAGGTTGATTTCCTAAAGCTTTCCAAGCAAACAGAGAACCTGCTGACAGATCAACTAATAGCAGCTGACAAAAAAACGTAGATAAATGTTGTACAAAATATAAAATCATATAGCCGCGCTTATTGTGACAAATACAAATAATGAAAGCAAATATCATGTCTTAATATATTAAAAGTGAAGATAAATATGGATAACAGCCCCAAATAAGTTCAAAATCAATAAAAAAGTGTGATGAGAAAAAAAATTTCTGTCCAGATATTTTCAACACCAAAGTGTACCTTCACCTTAAGTATAAAGGACTCTTACCAGAACAAGTGGACCCCTTGTGTAAAAATAGCCACATAAGCTTGAGGATTAATACATCATCTGTAAAGGACCTGAAACCGCCTCCAAATCTCCATACATGGTTACCAAGGCATTATATCCATAGAGAAAATATAGTCAGCCCTGACATAAAAGGAAAATCTGGAAGGCTCGCATAGCATTTAACCGTATATATATATATATATATATATATATATATATATACATACTTCTAATTAAAAAGGAATAACTAGTCACTCACAATAATTGAAATCAACAAGTGCTTATTAATAAAAATACCGGTACTGGGACTCAGTCTGGCCTCTTCCTGGTTACAGCGTGAATGGTGACATTACAAGTGTAAACTCCATCTTATGCATTTCATCACATCTGATGTAATTTTCACTTGATAAAATATTTTTTTCACTAAGTAAATGGAATGAAGTGTTGCCAATATTGATTATCCAATGATGTGCACGCACAAATCATATTCTTTTTTACATTTTCCTGAAAAACTATTTGATATTGTTTGCAAAAGTGAATTTTATTTTTTATTTCATTATTTATTGAAGACATTTACTACAAACAAATATATCAAAAAGAAATATCACAATACAAAATAAACCACATCCAAAAATAATCAAACAAAAATAGCAAACTAAATCCAAAACTAAATATGTCATATAAATATGTAATTTTTCTGGGTCAAAAAAAGTTTTTTCGTATTACTCTAACATTCCCAAACTTGTTGCACCATTCGTTCTCATCAGTTTGGTACTAAACCAGGGTATTTTTGCCCTAAACATTTGAAATGTATCTAGAAATATCTTGTGCTGAAAAGTCAACTGTTCTAATTTCACATTTAATTTGACTAGCAGTGGATGTGGTGATATCTACTTTTGTGCAATCAGTTTCACTTTTTTCAAAGAGGGACAGATTTCATGAAGTGAACATGCGTGAGGGCCAACCATTTTGCCGGACTTTTTTTGAACCATTAAAATTAAATGCAAATTAAATATTTTATGCATAGATTATTGCAAACGGCATACTATTAATTTCATAATATTGATGACAGTATATGATAATATATATATCTTCTTCGCTCAGGGTAACGATGAGCTCAGGTGTGTTATGTTTAAAAAAAATATATATAAATCTCTCTCTCTCTCTCTTTCTCTTGCTCTCTCTATCTATCTATCTCTCTCTCTATCTATCTCTCTCAAAAGGAAAGGAACCCCCTTCCGGTCTGATGTGGCCCCCAACTATATCCATCTGTGGCCCCCAAAGCTTGAGCGTGTTATGTTTTTTTTGCTGTTAATATATCTATCTTCTTTAGCCTGACAAATCCCAGAGCACCGCACTCATTGTTAATATGAGCCGGGGGGTGTTCACAAGTCTAAGTCCCCGAGCCCACAAGGAAGCTGACAGCGTGCAGCGCCACCGCCAATCACAGGCACTTAGACATTTTCCCGATCTCTGCATCTGCAGTCCGCAGATGCAGAGATCGAGAATAGTCATAGTGCCTGTGATTGGCTCTTCATGCTGTCAGCTTCATAGAGGCTCTGGCAATCCACTTGTGAACACGCCCAGCCACAGGCCCCGGCTCATATTAACAATGAGCGCGGCACTCAGGGATTTGTCAGGCTAAAGAAGATTGATATATTAACAGCATAAAAAACATAACATGCTCAAGCTTTGGGGCCACAGATGGATATACTTGGTGGGCCCAAAAATTAACAAATTTTATTGAACAATTAAAAAAAAATGCCTTTCTCTAGTGCTTCTAATAGTTCTACTTCTTCCACACATGCACTTATCAACTGATGCAGAGGGTGATAATCCTTTAAAATGTTGAACCTGTGTGGCTATGTAATAGATCCATGAAATCTGATATAAAGTGAGAACTAATTTATTAAACTTAGGGCCGGAATAAAATGTTTATGTTATTGTCCACAAATAGGGCCATTCAAAGGTTTTCATTACATTTAGAGATTATATAACTCTAGCGCCCTTATAACCAGAGGTATTTGTGCATTTAACAAAGAGTATTTTGAATGTTAAGGGCCATAGATTTATCAAGCATAAAGCTTTTTTGGTCGGGATTTGTATTTGATGTATTACTGCAATCAAGCAATTTGATAGCTATTCATTTAGCATATACTCTAAGCAAGGATGTTGCTAATGAAGTTTCAATACAAATTCAACTACCTATATCACCTCATACATAAAGGCTGGTAATAATTTAAAGTGTAAATAAACTCTTTAACTCATCATTTACTAATTGTAATCCTTATCCTGCTAGAATTTGTAAATAGACAGGATGACATATTTCACTTGTTTAACTTTTTTTTTTTTTACATTTCTTCAGTTTCTTCCTGATTTCTGGCCTAGGCCAAAATTATTTCCTACATCCCAGGAGTCTTCATGGGCATCTTTTTTCATCAAGAGTAGGGGCTTTTTTCAGCTGTGCACACCCGCATGTCTACATGCAAGTGCAGATGGATTCCAGGAAGTAAGTTGTAAGTGAACCATCTGCCCTTTCTCAAGATTGCCAAGCTAGGAAAGCAAGGGGCCTGTTTTTCATAGTGATTTCTCACAAAATAAAGCATAAAGACATGGATAGGTAGGTGGCTTTGCTGAGAATGTTAAAAATGTATTAAATAACGTTTTTCAGTTTGTGGTGCTGAGATGCAGTTGAATTATGCTTTAAATTCAAATGATGTGTTAACAATATCTAATAGTGATGGCAAAGGGCTTGTATATATCTTCTAGGAGACCAACTTGTGCCACTTTCATATAATTTAAAAAAAATAGTACAAGGATTATGAACATGCTCATCTTCTGCTCTATTTATTTGCACCCCCAGTTTAGTCTCTCATTCCTTTATGTTTGTTTTGACAACCGAGATTTGTTTCACAAGTGGCCATCAGAGATATGCTTTCTAGGCACGCCAGGACTACCAATGGAAAAATAAAGTTGTTCCATCCCATACCTTAACAAAATTAGAAATACAATCAAGACAGGCATGAGACTGCACCTCAGAAGGAGAATGACTATCTATCAGGCATTATGACTATTAAGCTCTCCTACTACAATGAAAAACGAAAACATTTTTTTATATAAAATTCACTTTTCAGAAGTGTAATTGCTTTACTAGAGCATAGTGGGGATGTAAATGTTACCATATTTACACACTTATATTGCACATTCAGTACAATGCAATGAACTATATATAAATACATATCTACCGGTAGGATCCATGTTTTTATGAATGCAGGTGAACTGTACCAGCTCATGTCCAAGTATACTAGTTCCATGTGAATCTAGTGGCACTTAATCGGTCACTCATCTCCAGTGGCATTCATACGAGCCGCTCATTTTTTTCTGTCTGTCTTTCTGTCTGTCTTTCTCCCTCAGGTCAGTCGAGATCAGGTTCCATCCTGTACCAGGTTATTCCCATGTAAAAAAAATAAAAAATGCTATGATTGCATCTTCACCAGGGCCACTCACATACAAAGGGCATAAAAATAAAAAAAAAGATCTTGTTGCACTCATGTCACCCCTACTGCAGGTGTTCCCAGTCGACCAAGTTTCAATCCTAACCAGGACCTCGCTACTAGGGCGTCAGTCAGGTGCCTAGTTCATGGGTTTCTCTATCACATCACTCTGCAACACCCTTGCACTATACTGTTACTTCACATACACCATTGGACGTGCTCTCCAGGTGTTAGTTTTCTGTCAAATATGTCTATACATGACCCTCTATTTTCAAAGGACGCCCCTTCACCTTGCAGACAAGGTCACTTAACTGTAGGCTTGCTGGCAGTGCAAGTCTTAGCAGGCCGAGCATACGTCACCTACTACAGACCGCAACATTCCTACGTAGGCAGTACCAGACTTCATCTTCTCGCCCCAGTATGCCCTGGGGTTCTGGTCTTTAGGTTTGTGCTTGCCACAAACAGGCACCCGAGCTATCAGTTATCTGGCCAGTCACCTCCTGGCCCACCTCGGTCACCTCACACTCTTCTGAGTTTTCTAAATTTTCACTCTACACAGTTCTGCACAACAGAACACTGTCAACTTCTGTCTATGCCTATCATTCCTTTTCCTCTACTTCTCTTTTTTCTTCCTCTCCGGGTTTTCTCTTTACCACTCCAATCGCTATCCTATGGCTATGTCTCTTCCTAACATGAGCACCCCCGCCTTTTGTCTTCTAGCCAGAGCCATGTCACAGGCTGGTAGTGAGGACTTCACACCTGCCCCTCTGTCACCCTCCGAGGGCTCAGAGCACGGCAGCGTACAGTCCCTCAGGAGATGGACCATCCCCAAACTCATTTCTGAGCTGAGACGCAGGGGTATTTCCTTTCCCACTACAGCCAGGAAAGCAGAGCTTTTCAGGCTCCTCTTTCTGCCTCCAGCTGCAGCCGGGCCCAGCACCCAGCAGGCATCCCTGCGATGAGGATTATTCCGCAGGGGCTCTCGTTCCTCTAACGGCTCTTGGACTCTCTCGCACAAGGACAGTATCCCGACCAAGTCCTCAGACTAGACCCAGCAGCCATAGCGGACTTAGCTATGTGGGACAAGTTCCTCACCAACTGCAAAGGCATATCAATGTTTACTTCCACAGTATCAGCCCAGTCGCCACAAGTAGCCACAGACGATGCAGCCTCCACAGGCTTTGCTGTTATTTTTGGCCACCACTGGTTCGCCAGTGCCTGGCCCTCAGAAATATGCTTGATTCCTAGTTTTGCCCGATCCTCGTCTTTGTTAGAACTATACCTCATCGTGGCAGCAGCCCAAGTCTGGGGCCACACGTGGACAGGTCAGACTGTACTCTTCACCACAGACAACCAGACTACAGCTTACATCATTAATAAGGATAGATCCAAATCGCTCCCCGTCATGTCCTTCCTACGCAGGCTGGTGCAATTATCACTACATCACCAGTTTAACATTTACTGTGAGCATATCCCTGACAAGTGCAATGCCACAGCAGATGCACTAAATAAAAAAGTGGAGAAATCTGCGCTTGGAAAAAATTATATGACTAGAGCAGCTGGACACTATAGCTCAAGATACCGAACTAAACAAAAAATGGGAACAGAAAGTGCAGCGCTCAAAATTAATAAATATATAACTATATCTAAGATAGTGAAAGTGTACAGTGACAAACTAAGTTGGGACACCTGAAATTAATCAAATGTAACAAAAAATTGTGTTAAATTAATACATGTGCATACAATGATAGTATGCACATAAAAAACATGAGCATGCAATGACATGAGTGAACAATTAGTAATGCATAAAAAATCGCATAGAATTAGTGCATAAAAATCCAAAACAGCAAATAATATGATAAATAAATGTGATAAATTATTCCATGTTCATATAATGATATGCACGTAAAAAAGCATGAGTGTGCAAAGACATGAGTGAACAATTAATAATACAAAAAATCGCATGGAATTAGTGCAAGAAAATCAAAGTCCAAAACTGCAAATAGTGTTGGATAATCTCCCAAGATCAACTTATAAATGTGATAAAGGTGCATAAAGTCGACCACGCAGTTCCCATCAAGATATCATAAAGTGTGAATGGAGGCTTACCAGATTCCTGGTATCATAGCAGATGCACTGTCTTGCTTCAATTTTGTCTCATATTTCCAGAAGGAATCTAGAGCCGACCCATCATCCAGGCCTATCCCCCTTGGTCTCAACTAACAATGGATTGAAGCCACATCTTGCCAATGCCACCCGGCTCATCAACCATTTGTTGTCTAGCAACACACTAAAAGCTTATCGCATGGCATGGAACACCTACTGCAGGTTCCTAGCTGCTTGTCCCAGAACCACAGCAGATGACGTCACCCACGTCCTAGCCTTGGTATCTGATTGCCATACACAGCTGGCTCTCGCTCATAACACTATCAAGCTGTACCTAGCCGGTATCCAGCATTTCCTGTCCTTACAGAATCCCACAGAGCCACCTGTGTTCACAACTTATACAGTGAAAGCCCTGCTGCGCGGCATTCAGGAGCAGCAGCTCGCTACCAACGGCAAATGCTTACCCATCACAAGCGCTATCTTTAGGGGCATGCCTGAAATCCTCACATGTTCCCCTTTGGGCTCTTGCCCAGTCTGGTCATCCAGGCGGCCATCTACCTGGCTTTCTACGGCTTCCTATGACCTAGCGAGTTCACTTCTGGTAGTACCAGTAGTCAGGTACTGTACAGACACCTGCTGACTCCCTTTCCAAACCACTATGTCCTTCATCTTACGGTCTCCAAAACGCAATAAATCAGACCCGGAGTAGATATGAACTTCTTCAGCACCAGCAACGCCGGGTGCCCAGTAACGGTCCTTGACTGTCTGCTCTTTCACCTACCCAGCCAGTCAGTCTCCAGCCAGTTACTGTCTTTTCCGGTGAGTGGCAGTCAGTTTATCAAACATATTAGGATCCTACTGGTCAACTTAGGCCTAGATCCCGGACGGTATTCTGGACACTCCTTCCAGATCGGCGCAGCCTCAGTCGCATCTCAGCATGGAGTACCAGACCATGTGATCAAAAAGCTAGGCAGATTGAAGTCTGCCTGCTTTGCCAGATATATTCTGAATCTTCAAGTGGAGATGGCCCTAACCTTATCCAAACTTGCTCAATGAGCTTAGACCCAATCAAGATATACTCCCTACCTGCTTATTTTTGGCCCCTTTTATTGGCTTACCTACCAGACGACCAAAAGCCACACCTCGGGTCTATTTATGTTGTAAGTCTTAACACGTGTTTATGTGATCCACATCTGTCTCGGTCTTAGGGCCACAACCATATATTAGAAGGCCAGTATGGTTGCCTGAATTTATGGGAGAGGCCCAGTGGGTATTTAAGCTAACCACTCACCCTTGCTCTGTGTCGGTTCCAATGAGCGATAACCTCCTTCCCATTCCCCTTTTTTACAGCTTTCTCAACACATTCTCCTCCAAAATCTGGACTACGCTAACTCCCTTTATATAGGACTACCGCAATATCAACTTGCGCGCTTACAACTTATCCAAAACACGGCGGCAAGACTGATAACAGGGAAAAAACCCTGGGAATCCATCTCCCCTTCCCTGAGGAACCTGCATTGGCTAAACGTAAGGAATCGGGTCGCATTCAAGACCCTCTGCCTCACCCACAAATGCACACATGGAAACGCTCCGCAATACCTTCGCGAGAAAATAAAACACTACACACCGAATCGCAGTCTTCGATCGGCTAATCAAAATCTTCTCCTCATTCCTAAATCCCGCTACAAATCAAAGGGGGAACGGAGATTCGCTGTCCAGGGACCACGGCTATGGAACGCTCTACCAACCGACATTCGCATGGAAGAAAACCATCTGGCCTCAGGAAGAAACTCAAGACCTACCTCTTCTAGAAGCTTGATAACCAATCGCCAATACAGCGCCTTGAGGCGATTCAGTTCGCATTGTAGCGCTATACAAGTTATTCATTCATTCAATCATCCATTACTTATCTTGAGTATGGCCCCTTTTCTTGGCTTACCTACCAGACAACCAAAAGCCACACCTCAGGTCTATTTATGTTGTAAGTCTTGTCGCATGTTTATGTGATCCACATCTGTCTCGGTCTTAGGGCCACGACCATAACTATATATATATATATATATATATATATATATATATATATATATATATATATATATTAGAATAAGAATAAGAAATTAGGATTATTTTGTATGAAATTTTGTTGTTGGTAATGGATTAATATCCATTACCAGCTCAGGTTTTATCAGAGATTTATAGATGACCTCCTGTTCAGTGTTCATCTGGGAGGGATCGGAAGAATCTGTGATTGAGTTTTTGGAAGTCTTGAACAATAATGCCAATAACATCAAATTGGAGTATGTGATTAGTGATCGATCTGTTAATTTCCTGGATCTTACCATTGAGATGAATAGGAATGTACTGAGCACTAAAGTTTATTTCAAGTCAATGGACCGTAATAGTTTTTTGTCTATCAGAAGTGGCCACCATCCGGCCTGGATTATAAACATCCCTAAGGGCCAAATGCTCAGAGTCTGCAGGAATTGTACAGAACTAAATGATTACATTGCACCATCACGTGTACTCAAGAAAAGATTTCTCCAGAAGGGATATAAGGATAATTTTCTGGATAAGACTATTCAAGAGGTAACAGATATCCCTAGAGAACAATGCTTAAAAGAAAAGGATGGCTTAATACTGAACAATCAACATCAGTGGGGTTTTTTAACGAACCTTCATTGCCAGTATAAGGAGATCGAGTCAACCTTCAAACAACACTGGCATATCCTGTGTAGGGATAGACATTTGGGAGAAGTTCTACCGAACCAACCCAAATTTATCTATAGGCGGGCCCCCAATATTTGGGACAGGGTGGTAAGGAAAATGTTAAATCCACCTCATGAACAGGCTATTAAAATAGATCTAAAAGGCTTTTATGCATGTAGGAAATGCACTTGCAGAACTGTGAAGGTCAGTAATAGAGGCAGGACTAAAATTAACAATAGAGAGGAAGAATCTTTTGAAATAAGGGAATTTATCACGTGCAATTCCTCATATGTAGTCTATATTCTATGGTGCCCTTGTGGGTTATTTTATGTGGTTCGCACTAAGAGCGTTTTAAAGATACAAGTTGCAGAACACATGGCAAATATAAGGAAAGGGTTTAAACACCATAGTGTGTCCCTTCACTTTAAAGAAAAACATGACCAGGACCCGAGCCTGCTACAATTTTGTGGTATTGATCATGTTCATCCCTCTTGGAGAGGATCTAATCGGGTCAGCGATCTTTCTCAGCGAGAGACCTGATGGATTTTTTTTGATGAAAATCCTATTTCCAAAAGGGATGAATATTGAACTGGATTTGAATTGCTTTATTAGTAATTTTTAATAGCAGCAGTAATACCATCTACAGTATTTGGGAGGATGGTTTTATTTATTTTATTTTATTTTATTTCGTTTTCACTTATGGCAGCTCTCTATGTTCAGTTAGGTATTTTCCATCATATATAATGGATATTATGGTGAATTATACTTGGTTGGATAGTTGCGGGATGTGCACTGTGAGCAGGAGATGTTGTTTTGCTGTTTATTTTTTTGTGCACATCCCTCGATCCTACCAATTGAATAGGTTATTATAATAACCTTTAGTCTCTATTGTCTACATTCTTTTGTTAATTTTATTATCAATTGAATAGATTATGATAATAACCTTCAGTCCCTATCTTTTATATTCCTTTGCTGATTTTATTACATTTTAATTATAATTATTGGTCATTTTTTATGGATGCTGTTTAGGAATATTAGGCAAACTCACATGTGGAGGTCATATTATGAGCTATATTGACATTACCTAATCGGTTTTGCAATTGCTCATTACTATTTTTAATATAATTACACACTGTTATAATAAGAGGCTGTAAAAGGCGCTGTATTGTGGAGACGGGGACACAGGGAGTGTGCAGGAGTGAGGTACTTTGTCTCCACCCACCTGGGGAGTCTAGGGAATAAAGGGAGAAGCATTACGCCGTATAGCCAATCCCATGAAAAAGTCGTCTGTGACGAAACATGTAGGGGTGTGGCTATACGGCAAGCATCTGAAGCGAGACATAGGACATAGTGTCTTGTGATTTGATACACTGCACCGAACAGTGGAGGTGGGGGACAAGGAGTGGGTGAGACTGTTACAGCTGACATGCTATCCTGGGTCTGCCGCGACCACAATAGATTGCTTCACAAGTGCATAAAGTTTTGCGATGTGTTTACCTTTGGCTTGTTTTTGCTTGTTTTGAATGTGAGTGCAATAGTGTGAGTCTGTTTAGCTTTTAATAAATTTGCTGTACTTTATCACACTATTTGGAGCATGTTTTCATTTGCATGTGGAACAATCATTACTTGAGGGGAAAAAGGAATTGTGGCATGCATGTTTGAAATTTGGAGATCAAATTTAACCCCCATTAAGTGTTGTTTGAACCGAGTTATGCCCAACACGAGAGTGGGAGGCAAATGCAGCTGGTGAGTGCAAGTCTTTAAGTGGGAGTGGAATCACAATCACTGAGGTGTGGTGGATGAGTATAAGAACAACAGAAAGATTTCAAATCTACACCATTCATCGTATTATTTAGTGTTTATGGACTTTACGTGGACACTTTTTTGTTTATTTATTTTTTCACATCTGTCACAGGGAGTGTTTTTGCTTTTATAATATGATATGATATGTGTGTTCGCATTTCTCTTTTTTATTGATTTTGTCAGGTATTACAACTTTTTCTGAACATTATTAGTTGCACATTATTAAGTAAAGAAATTGAACTCCTATCATAGGACATAAAAAGTTGCCATCATCCTTAGGACTAGCGAAATTCAGAAAACAAACAAACTTTGTGGACGATACAGATGAAAACTGTGATAATTCCAACGCGTTTCAAAAGGTCATTTTTGCCACTCTTCATCAGGGAATTTTTATCACCGTCCATAGAGTATATAAAAAACACAACATTTATTAAAGCAGAGAGCAGTATTCGAGCATATTCCCATAACGTAACCCAAACACATAAGGTTACAAATAGGAGTCAGCAAAAAGCCAACCCATGAACAACATTTATACATACTTACATCAGAAACATATAATGTGTGGTACTTGCTTTCCCATGGATACCAGACCTTCACCCCCATCAGATACCATCTTTTCAAAAAAGGGGGGACTATCCAACACTTCTACAAGACGGTCCGGGAAGAAAAACCTGAAATATATATATTGGCGTTTAAAGAAGATCACAGAAAACTGAGTAAAAAATAATAATAATATTGTATTAGGCAGATGCAAAAACAAGGAACAAAACCCCTCTATTAAATTGCTTACCCAAAATGTTTTAGTCCAGATCCTCAACAGGTCCCATCATAGGTTTCCCATAAGTTTAAATTTCCTCATTCAGCCAACTGCTGAAGAGGGGGAAAGATGCCAATTCCCATCTTAGGCATCCTTATATATGGTGTACCGGGTTCGCTCCCGCCCTGTTGCGTGCCTCCCGATGACGCGCCGCTCAACAGCGTGCCGCATCATTGGAAGCCGGCGGCGCACATATCTCTATGTGCGCACCCAGTTACTACAGCAACCAGGGTGCAACGGGGCGGCGCCTCAGCACGTAACTTCAATGACACGGCACGCATCGCGTCATCAAAGGCAGCCAAGGTAAACAGAGACGGCGTCTCAGCATGTGACTCAAATGACGAGGCGTGCATCAGCGCATCGCGTCATCAAAAGCACCTCACGTGATGGGTACAGTGCACCCACACATCCTAGAAAGGATGCGTGCCGCACACCCTGCCCACAGATGATGGCGCCTACACTGGAGACAACGCGGCATGTGTGACCACGCCCCATCACCACGACAACAGATGCAAAACAATACATCAAGCTGCCGTGGCGGTAGGAAAGCCCACAACTCCGCCCAAAACCAGAGACTCAGCAGCAGCCTAACAAGCACAGGGTGATGGAAATTAAGCAAAACATGAAAAAGGTGGACCAAAAAATCCACCCACCCTTTTACTAAAATCCCAAACAGGGTTGGCTACATAGACTGGGAAAAGAAAAAAGGGGAAACATAATCATATGATGCATAATAATCGGGAAGGGAACCGATGGCCCATAATGGTGAGAGTATCTGCTGAAACAAAAAAATGTCAGCAGGGCCTCACTATGGGCCATAAAAAGGACTCAAACCACTGGCAACATTTCTCTCCTCTTAGTGGAGAAAATTCCACCATTGAGAGAGTAATATGAGCCTCCCAAACAGGGACTCATCAAGTTCCAGAGGCTCATTTTGTGCCAGGTAGAGTGTATAGAGTCCCACCTAATAATGAAAAGGTACCTAACTGGAAACTAACGGGCTGATATCCCCTTGGGAAAGCAAATCCACTTGACATAAAAAATTCAAAAAACATTGTAAACACAATAAACAAAATAACCCCATTATGTCTAAATCTCCTCTGTGCCCCACTCCAAAACTCCCCCCATGTTCAACCCACCCACACGGAGGTAAAACAGAAAAGATAGGGGAGAGAGAGAGAGAGATGCAAATATCCACATAATGTTTAAGATGGTAATAAGGAAATAACAAAGTCTCTTTTTCGGCCATAAAATAGCAGGGATTCAAGAAAGTCGGATAAGGCCATAACTGTCATATTCATCAGAGCAAGGTCTCTGCATCTTAATCCGTTTTTCCAGAGCTATAGCCCTCCAAAAAGGGTCTAAAGCTCTCTACATTTAAACCTGGTGGAGTTGTAGCAGAGTCTTCCCTGCTCTTTGTTTACGGAACAATTTGCTGCTTATACCTCCATTTGGAGCCTTCTGAATGCATATGTCAAGGAAATGTATTTCTCTTGAATCCTAACTCATCGTAAAAAATAGGTTTATATATTTCTTTATAAAATAGTATGTGTTGCCTTAAAAATCCTATTTTTTGGGTTTTTAGAGTTTTTAAGGATGATGGCAACTTTTTATGTCCTATGATAGGAGTTCAATTTCTTTACTACAATTAGGGTGGATAATACACCCAACCTCGCTTTAGAACTCAAATCATACGACATAGACTCCAATATGTATGTTGATAGATTATAAACATTTAATGTGTTTCCCCACATATAAAGTTTTTTCTTTTGGGGGAATCTATATGTTTTTTTTCTGGATCTCTGATTATAATTGGGGATTGACTTAATATTTACTTTATCTCCTTTTTCCTTCACTCTTTCTCATTTCCCTGGGGGCGTTCCGCCAAACATGGGGGACTTACAGGGTAGAGAATGGGAGGATTTGATGGCTAACATCCACAGAAGCTATCAGGGTAAGGAACAGACAGTTTACAATTTATCTGCCCTTTTCCTCAATCTTACCAAGATTTTGGAAAGGAAATCAGCATTGCATTGGCATATTCACTCCCTAAAAAGATACATCCGTGAAAATATTAACCCCATAGGTCTCCGTATGCAGATTTTTCCCATATTGGATAATATTTCCAAAGAATTGAAAACCAGTTGGGAGACAAACCTGAATGATTGTTCACGTAAATTAATGTTGTTGCTTTAAAATGAGTATCGATTACAATTAGAAATTATGAATGAGGAAATTAGTTCCTTATACGCTCGACTCACACCATTAAAAAGCCACGAGGATTATGTTAAATGTGAAAAAAAGTTGAAAGAGCATTTGGAAACTTTTGGTAAACAAATCCTGATTAAAAAAGAAAAAAAGTACTGGAGAGATAAAAACGCATTTGGTGAGGGACGAGCGTATAAATGGAATTTTGCTAAAAAATTCAAAAATACTAAGCTGGGTCAAAAGGATAAAAAAGGTATTTCTGAGAACACACTTAAATCTAATGATGATTTATCAGATACACCTTCCAATTCATCCTCCTCAGTCTCCTCCCATACAGGTCGGCACTTTGGAAAAAGGAAAGGTATATTTCCAAGACAACATGAAATGTAGGGGAGATTCATCAACTCCCCAAAAAAACAGTTACAGACCCACAGATGGATTCCCATAAAAACGGTAAAGCTGGAGGATCAATACCTAAGAGTTCACTAAGTGGGACAACTAGAGGTACATTATTTAATCGTGGCAAAGGTACTGGTACAAAGAAAAATCAAGGGGCTATTTCCAAGAGTCAGCGTACACAATTGGACGATTTTTTAAATTGCAATCTGATACCATCGATACAGCCACCTCCCCTGATACAAACAGGGATACAGTCACCATCCCTGACACAAACAGGGATAGAATCTTATGTAACCAAGGTCCAACAGAAGGAGGACTAAATATTATCAATTTGTCCTCGTATCCCCTTACGGAAGCTGAACATGAGGTGCTCTCATTTGGCCTATCGTTCTGTCCGGATAGAAACATTGATGTATTTGAAGCTATCAAGGGCATCAATCTTTTCGCCAGAAAGTTATTCTATAAAAGTTTATATAGAAAAAAAAACTAAGAAGGAGGCAGATCTGCCCCCCGAATTTAAAAGCAGCAGATTTTAGAGCCTTGAGAGACCTGAATATATTGTTGCTTGAGAGTGAGACCTGGGATGAACAATGGAAGGAGGACCTTGATAGTGAGGAGAGTGAGGAGGAAGTGGAGGAAAATGCGAGTTGTGCAATTAAAAAATTCAAGTGCAAGTCGCATAATTTTCCACAACTTAAGACACTTAAGGAGGAAATGGGGCATCACAATTTGAGCAAGGAACAAAGGAAGGCATTATTGTCCCTTAAAAACAATGGGGAGATCACAATAAAAGGATCTGATAAGGGGGGCAACATTGTCATAATGGACAATGTTGAATATGAGAATATATGCTTAAAATTATTGAACAATACCCAATGTTACCGAAAGATTCCCCCCTCCATGGTGGAAAAGTTTAATCAAGATTTGTACACCCTGGTTGATGAATCTCTGAATGAAGGGGCAATAACAAGGGATATTTGGGACTTTATTAGGACAAGACATCCACGGTTACCCACGCTATATGCCCTCCCTAAAGTTCACAAGAGTCTCAAAAATCCTCCTGGTAGACCTATTGTTTCGGGGAACGGATCTATATCGGAAGGAATAAGTCAAGTTATTGACTACCATCTTAGGCCACATGTTATGGATCTACCTTTGTACACGAAGGATACGATCCATTTGCTACAGATTATTGAAGATCTTGTCATCCCAGAAATGACTATCTTGGTAACAATCGATGTAGAATCGTTATATAACAGTATTCCCCATGATTTGGGGATTGCTGCTATAGATAGAGTGTTGAGGCAGAGGGCAACAATGGACTGGAAGTTTAATGCATTTATTTTGCATATGCTGGAATTTATATTGCGGCATAATGTTTTCATTTTCAAAAATTCCCACTACCTCCAGGTACAGAGAGTAGCTATGGGGACGTGCTGTGCACCCTCATATGCGAATCTGTACCTGGGGAGTGGGAAAAAGACTTCTTAGCAGGAGAGCGTGTGGCAGAGGTACATAGACAACGTGCTAATCATATGGGATGGCCCTGAGGCCAAGCTCATTGATTGTTTGAAGTTTATGAACCAGAACAGTTTTAACCTGTTTTTTACGATGAGTTATGATTCAAGAGAAATACATTTCCTTGACATATGCATTCAGAAGGCTCCAAATGGAGGTATAAGCAGCAAATTGTTCCTTAAACAAACAGCAGGAAACACTCTGCTTCATGCAGACAGCTTCCACCCAATTTCTCTGAAAAAAATCCATTCCTTTTAGTCAGTTCCTCCGTATCAGGAGAAACTGTATGAGGGATGAGGATTTTCAGTTTGAATGTGATGAATTGACTACAAGATTGCTGGCTAGGGGATACACAAAATCTTCCCTTAAAAAAGCATTCAACCGTGTGAAAAATACAACAAGAAAGGAGTTGATTTTCAAATCCAAGAAGAAGAAAAATGAGGATAACAACACTCGCATTATTATGAAGTTTTCTAATGAACATCAAACGATTAGGAAAATCATAACCAAACACTGGTCGATCCTAACGGAGGACCCAGTGGTGGGTGGTCTTGTGACCCAGACTCCTTTAATTACTTATAAAAAAGCAGGTTCCATAGGAAATATGGTCACACAGAGTGAATACAAGGGAAATACCAGGAAGGATCCATGTAAAACCTTTGGTACCTTTCCTTGTGGTACGTTTTCCCAATGTCCAGTGATTAGGCAGAGGACCACACTGACACTGCCGAATGGGGAGACTTGGGGACAGTGTCAGTGTGGTGCCTTTTATATGGGTAAAACCCGATAAAAATTGAGTAAAAGGGTGGAGCGTCATATGCACGACATGCAAATTTGCAACTTGTATCTACCATTAGGTAGACACGTTGCAAAAAAACATAATTATCGACTCCCAAAGGTAAATTTTACTGTTCTGGATAGACTCCATATTCCAATTAGGGGTGGAGATTGGAATAAGGTACTACTCCAGCGTGAAATGCGCTGGATTAGGTGCCTTAAGGCTACAACTCCAGCAAGTTTAAAAGAAGTAGAGAGCTTTAGACCCTTTTTGGAGGGCTATAGCTCTGGAAAAACGGATTAAGATGCAGAGACCTTGCTCTGATGAATATGACAGTCATGGCCTTCTCTGACTTTCTTGAATCCCTGCTATTTTATGGCCGAAAAAGAGACTTTGTTCTTTCCTTATTACCATCTTAAACGTTATGTGGATCTTTGCATCTCTCTTTCCTATCTTTTCTGTTTTACCTCCGTGTGGGTGGGTTGAACCTGAGGGGGAGTTTTGGAGTGGGGCACGGAGGAGATTTAGACATAATGGGGTTATTTTGTTTATTGTGTTTACAATGTTTTTTGAATTTTTTATGTCAAGTGGATTTGCTTTCCCAAGGGGATATCAGCCCGTTAGTTTGCTGCTAGGTACCTTTTTATTATTAGGTGGGACTCTATACACTCTACCTGGCACAAAATGAGCCTCTGGGACTTGATGAGTCCCTGTTTGGGAGGCTCATATTACTCTCTCAATGGTGGAATTTTCCACTAAGAGGAGAGAAATGTTGCCAGTGGTTTGAGTTCTTTTTATGGCCCATAGTGAGGCCCTGCTGAAATTTTTTTGTTTCAGCAGATACTCTCACCATTATGGGCTATCGGTTCCCTTTCCGATTATTATGCATCATATGATTATGTTTCCTCTTTTTTCTTTTCCCAGTCTATGTAGCCAACCCTGTTTGGGATTTTATTGAAAGGGTGGGTGGATTTTTTGGTCCACCTTTTTCATGTTTTGCTTAATTTCCATCACCCTGTGCATGTTAGGCTGCTGCTGGGTCCCTGGTTTTGGGCGGAGTTGTGGGATTTCCTACTGCCACGGCAGCTTGATGTATTGTTTTGCATCTGTTGTCGGGGTAATGGGGCGTGGTCACACATGCCGCGTTGTCTCCAGTGTAGGCGCTGTCATCTGTGGGCAGGGTGTGCAGCATGCATCCTTTCTAGGATGTGTGGGTGCACTGTACCCATCACGTGATGTGCTTTTGATGACGCGATGCGTTGATGCATGCCACGTCATTTGAGTCACATGCTGAGACGCCGTCTTGGTTTACCTTGGCTGCCTTTGATGACGCGATGCGCTGATGCGCGCCACGTCATTGAAGTCTCGTGTTGAGGCGCCGTCCCGGTGCACCCTGGTTGCTGTAGTAACTGGGTGCGCACATAGAGAAATGTGCGCCGGCGGCTTCCGATGTCATCGGGAGGCACGCAACAGGGCGGGAGGGAACTCGGTACACCATATATAAGGACGCCTAAGATGGGAATTGGCGTCTTTCCCCCTCTTCAGCAGTTGGATGAATGAGGAAATATAAACTTATGGGATACCTATGATGGGACCTGTTGAGGATCTGGACTAAAACATTTTGGGTAAGCAATTTATTAGAGGGGTTTTGTTCCTTGTTTTTGCATCTACCTAATACAATATTATTATTATTTTTCACTCAGTTTTCTGTGATCTTCTTTAAATGCCAATATATATATATTTCGGGTTTTTCTTCCCGGGCCGTCTTGTAGAAGTGTTGGATAGTCCCCCCTTTTTTGAAAAGATGGTATCTGATGGGGGTGAAGGTCTGGTATCCATGGGAAAGCAAGTACCACACATTATATGTTTCTGATGTAAGTATGTATAAATGTTGTTCATGGGTTGGCTTTATGCTGACTCCTATTTGTAACCTTATGTGTTTGGGTTACGTTATGGGAATATGCTCGAATACTGCTCTCTGCTTTAATAAATGTTGTGTTTTTTTTATATACTCGGACGGTGATAAAAATCCCTGATGAAGAGTGGCAAAAATGGCCTTTTGAAACGCGTTGGAATTATCACCGTTTTCATCTGTATCGTCCACAACGTTTGTTTGTTTGTTTTTAAAAATAATACTTTTTTGTATGACTCATATTGTATCTGTTGAGAAATATTTCTTCATGTATTTATTAATAAATTCATATATTTCTTTATAAAATAGTATGTGTTGCCTTAAAAATCCTATTTTTAGAGGTTTTCTGAATTGCACATTATTAAGTATCCATACATGTGGTCACTGTTCATTCAGTTTCATTATTGTTTTGGTCACAGATGATATTTTGAGCGCCACTATTTATTCCACTTATTTTAGAGGTTTACATTTATTCATACAATGGATTAATATAGTTATCTGTACACATGTGGCAGGCATTAGTTTCAGAACCAAATTCATTTAACAGTACCTTTTGATATGCAAGAATGTTAGGTGTGTGTGATATGGGAGATGCTCTACTATTTACACGTTATCAAGAAATTTACTATACAATAGGGTAATCTATGTATGAGGTTATTTTGATTAGAGCGTTCGAATGCTTTTATCCCAACATTATGAAAATCCATATTGATGTGAATACTCTTCCATTAATGAAGTGGATGCACCTAGATTATATTCAATATAAACAGCACTATTGTTATATGGACACAGGGACGCGAGGTGTGCGCATGACCCGACCCACAGCTGCAGGTGGAACGCAAGCAAAGGTGGGGCATTATAACCACGGCTAAGCCTGACGGAGGATGGGCGGGCCTATCGCCTCTGACGTATGCCGCGCGGAAGCACGCAACGTCTAACCCTGATCACCGGGCAAGAATAGGAGAAAGCCACAACTAATAGGAATGGTACTTAGCGCACAGGCGCGATTCCAACCAGGGAACGCTGGAGTGGCCCTGATTGACGGTACTTGGGACCATCACTGGGGGAGTGGGAGGGATCTAATACAACTATTCTCAGCGCTGATATGCATGGCTTGATAGGCTAATGCAATCCACCAATGGGAGGGAAGGATGGGATATATATGTTGGAGTGACAGACCGCTTAGCCAACCCCATGAATAAGTCCTATATGTGACGAAACATGTCGGGCGTGGCTAAGCGGCACTCAGCAATAGTGATCACTATACTTTTTGTCAAAGAGATGGCACTTTGAGACACTGGAGGATGGCAGAGGGTTATAGAGACCAAGGTTATACTGTCACACACACCTCGGGTCCGCCGTGACCATTTGCCATATACTTTTTTTCTTTAAAGTGGATTTGCAGTGGCGTTAGAGGGAAGTGGAATCTGCTGTGGTGAAGTGCGGTTTATTTCTGCTGGTTATATATCTTTCTAAATGTGAGTGAATTGGACGAAGCTTATTATTTGTGCGTTCAATAAATTTTTACGGAATCACACTATTGGAGCACTTTTTTCATTCTTACATGTGGAGCTACTGTTTTACACTGAGTGGAAAATACGGGAGGAACACTGATCGAATGTTTGAGACCATATAAGCACATTTGCACAACACGAAAGTGCGGGCAATACATTCTGGTGAGTGAGTTTCTTAGGGGAGTGGACATGTTTGAGCACAACGGTGTGGTGGAAGTTAAACAGAATGTTTGAAAATTAGTTTGAAAAGTATTCTGAGAAGATACGTCGCTTTGTCAAAAGAGCAGCACTTTTCATAAAAACACATTTTTTTCTGGACTATTGTCACTGGAACACTATATGAACATCTGGACACTTCTTTAGTTGCTTGGAAATTAATTTTTCTGTGTTTTATTTATTCACTCATCACGTGGGAGTGCACAGTTTTTATATTTCACTATATACAGTGGTGTGAAAAAGTGTTTGCCCCCTTCCTGTTCCTTTGCATGTTTGTCACACTTAAGTGTTTCGGAACATCAAACCAATTTAAACAATAGTCAAGGACAACACAAGTAAACACAAAATGCAATTTGTAAATGAAGGTGTTTATTATTAAAGGTGAAAAAAAATCCAAACCATCATGGCCCTGTGTGAAAAAGTGATTGCCCCCCTTGTTAAAACATACTATAATTGTGGTTGTCCACACCTGAGTTCAATTTCTCTAGCCACACCCAGGCCTGATTATTGCCACACCTGTTCACAATCAAGGCATCACTTAAATAGGAGCTGCTTGACACAGTAAGGTCCACCAGAAGATCCTTAAAAGCTACACATCATGCCGAGACCCAAAGAAATTCAGGAACAATTGAGAAAGAAAGTAATTGAGATCTATCAGTCTGGAAAGGGTTATAACGCCATTTCCAAAGCTTTGGGAATCCAGCGAACCACAGTGAGAGCCATTATCCACAAATGGCGAGGACATGGAACAGTGGTGAACCTTCCCAGGAGTGGCCGGCCGCCCAAAATTACCCCAAGAGCGCAGCGACGACTCCTCCAAGAGGTCACAAAAGACCCCACAACAACGTCCAAGGAACTGCAGGCCTCACTTGCCTCAGTTAAGGTCAGCGTTCATGCCTCCACCATCAGGAAAAGACTGGGCAAAAATGGCCTGCATGGCAGAGTTCCAAGGAGAAAACCACTGCTGAGCAAAAAGAACATCAAAGCTCGTCTCAATTTCTCCACAACACATCTTGATGATCCCCAAGACTTTTGGGACAACATTCTGTGGACCGATGAGACAAAAGTGGAACTCTTTGGAAGGTGTGTGTCCAAGTATATCTGGCGTAGAAGGAACACTGCATTTCAGAAAAAGAACATTATACCAACAGTAAAATATGGTGGTGGTAGTGTGATGGTCTGGGGCTGTTTTGCTGCTTCAGGACCTGGAAGACTTGCCGTGATAAAAGGAACTATGAATTCTGCTGTCTACCAAGAGATCCTGAAGGAGAATGTCCGACCATCTGTTCGTGTACTCAAGCTGAAACGAACTTGGGTTCTGCAGCAGGACAATGATCCTAAACACACCAGCAAGTCCACCACCGAATGGCTGAAGAAAAACAAAATGAAGACTTTGGAGTGGCCTAGCCAAAGTCCTGACCTGAATCCTATTGAGATGTTGTGGTATGACCTTAAAAAGGCCGTTCATGCTCGAAAACCCTCTAATGTAACTGAATTAGGACAATTCTGCAAAGATGAGTGGGCCAAAATTCCTCCAGGATGCTGTAAAAGCCTCATTGCACGTTATCGCAAACGCTTGGTTGCAGTTGTTGCTGCTAAGGGTGGCCCAACCAGTTATTAGGTTTAGGGGGGCAATCACTTTTTCACACAGGGCCATGATGGTTTGGATTTTTTTTCACCTTTAATAATAAACACCTTCATTTACAAATTGCATTTTGTGTTTACTTGTGTTGTCCTTGACTATTGTTTAAATTGGTTTGATGTTCCGAAACACTTAAGTGTGACAAACATGCAAAGGAACAGGAAATGAGGAAGGGGGCAAACACTTTTTCACACCACTGTATATACATTTTTTGAATGCACTAGACTCACTCATTTATTTTTGCACTAGATTTATTTATTTTATATATTAGTAGTTTAGATTAATTGAGCGCCACCATCCAAACTCCAGTCCAGTGAGGACCACAGTTTGTTTTTCTCTCTATTATTATTTTTCACTCAGTTTTTTGTGATCTTCTTTAAATGCCAATATATATATATTTCGGGTTTTTCTTCCCGGGCCGTCTTGTAGAAGTGTTGGATAGTCCCCCCTTTTTTGAAAAGATGGTATCTGATGGGGGCGAAGGTCTGGTATCCATGGGAAAGCAAGTACCACACATTATATGTTTCTGATGTAAGTATGTATAAATGTTGTTCATGGGTTGGCTTTATGCTGACTCCTATTTGTAACCTTATGTGTTTGGGTTACGTTATGGGAATATGCTCGAATACTGCTCTCTGCTTTAATAAATGTTGTGTTTTTTTTATATACTCGGACGGTGATAAAAATCCCTGATGAAGAGTGGCAAAAATGGCCTTTTGAAACGCGTTGGAATTATCACCGTTTTTATCTGTATCGTCCACAATGTTTGTTTGTTTTTAAAAATAATACTTTTTTGTATGACTCATATTGTATCTGTTGAGAAATATTTCTTCATGTATTTATTAATAAATTTATATATTTCTTTATAAAATAGTATGTGTTGCCTTAAAAATCCTATTTTTAGAGGTTTTCTGAATTGCACATTATTAAGTATCCATACACGTTGTCACTGTTCATTCAGTTTCATTATTGTTTTGGTCACAGATGATATTTTGAGCGCCACTATTTATTCCACTTATTTTAGAGGTTTACATTTATTCATACAATGGATTAATATAGTTATCTGTACACATGTGGCAGGCATTAGTTTCAGAACCAAATTCATTTAACAGTACCTTTTGATATGCAAGAATGTTAGGTGTGTGTGATATGGGAGATGCTCTGCTATTTACACATTGTAAACTCAGTATGCGAGAAAAAGACACCATCTGAGTTAAATACTTTATCGGAGACCTGATGGGGCCAAAGTAATTAGCTAGATAAAGGCATTGTAGTCTCCTTTGTTAACCAACCCTTTCTCCACTTCAAAGAGATGTTTAGATTGCATTAAAGGGGGCTAACCTATGCAAAGTATAGAGGTTGGAGATGTAGCCAATCCTTAACCAGGAATAGGAAGGCCCGCCAATCAGAGCCACACCATGCCAACCAATGAGGCCTGTAATGATATACACAGACTAGAGGGGAGGGAAACACATATTCTATGTTGGAGCAGCCACCTGAATGGAACCTTTGTGGGCCGTATCCTGGTAACTATGAAATGTCTGCCTTGTACTTGTAACTAAACATGTTTGTCTTATGTCTTTTCTGTCCTACTGTTTGTAGATTATTGTTTTAATTAATTAATCATGTAATCCATGATTCTTACCCTTTTCCTGTACAAATAGATCGATTGCTGTGTATTAGTTTAGACTTGCTTACTACTTACCAATAAATTGTTGTTATTATGTTAAAGCTTTCACTCGTGGTCAAAGAACTCTCATTTATCTCAAATATAGTAAATGGGTAACACATGCCACCATCTTCTTTTCTGACACCCTAAGGAGATGGCTGTCTCCTCCAGGTTCTTGCAGTCAGCCCTTTAATAGCATACTGCCCGGTCCACCAGGGTGGATATCCCAGGAGGTATAAGGAGCAGAGTATATGTAATTCTCGCAAGAATGTAGTCAAGGGACAACCTGGAGTGTGAAGTAGAAGAGAATAAATAAGACTCTTATGTTTGCCGAGGGGAGAGGTTTGCAATAGTGCAAATCTGCTTTTTGTGTGAAGGACCACTTTAGGATGAGACATATCTACTTTTAGAAGATAAACTGCATTCTCCAAGTCACTATTTTTCTTTTACAAATGTTTACTTTGTAACATGAACCTGCTGTATTCCTTTAGTAAATACACCCCAGTTACCAAATACTAAAGCGAAGACATCAGCGTGACAGCCGAAAAACAGATTCTCACATAAGAAAATTGTCAAATCACAACATTTTTTGATTCACTTGATTTAATTTAGTTTGTTAAAACACTGTGCATTATACTGTCATTTTTTTTCCATTATACATTGTTTTCACCTTTTTTCATACTGCTGATCTCTTTTACCCTTGTTTAGGCATTTCCTGTCTATATGCAATTGCTCCAGAATTAGCTGCACATCATTGGTCTAGACTGGTTTTCTGATAGTGTCAACACTAAAGCCATCTCTGTCCCTTAGCCAAAACAGGAATCGAGAGAAAATTCCTTAAAAGTGAGGAAATTCAAGTCACCAGAATCTCTATAATACCCCGCCTTGTTGAAGCTTTTAATAACTTCTCTCCCTCTGATATAGCACATAGAGACATACTGGAAGCACATGTCACACTTATCCCAAAACCGGACAAGGACCCCATGTTAGTTACAAATTATCGCCCCATTTCACTGCTCAACGTCGACCTGAAAATGTATGCCTTGTAATAGCTAATCACTACATGCCTTGTAAGCCCAACAACTTCACCACCGATACATTAGCGGCATGGCGTATCCTCTGGAATTCCCAGTCACACCTTTCCAAAGGCACTCCCATGCCCTTTCCATTGGAATACTTAGCCCTTCTCATCCCTTATCTAAACCTCATGAGCTGGTACTTTAGTGGTATATGAGTGCTGAATGATGTCCGCTAAACAGGCCCAGCTATAAAAAAATGTAAGCGCATTACAAATAGAATTACATTTCCCCAATACTGAGCACTATAGATATCTCTGCAGTGCATTTTCTACTGAGCAACAGCCATCTTAAAGTGTTACTAAACCCACAATAGTAAAATCTGTCTGTATATGCAGCAATGCATGCTTGTTATACTCACTGCGGAAGGGGTTGATCCTCCGCATTGTGTAAAAAGGCTGTTTGATCCCGTCTTTTCTGATTCTCCCCCCTTCCACTGACACCTGATAATTTCCGGATAACAAAGAGTCAGTCTATGGAGTCAGGCTGCACAGACTCGGTTTGGTGTGTATTGCTAGAAAGGTCTTTTTTCTTGGGAGAGTGCATGTGATCAGCACAGGGCCAATCAGCACTGTCCAGACATTGGGTCTGGGGTCTTGCAGTCTCATAGGACAGAAAACTCCTCCTACAAGCTTTAACCAGTGCTTGGCTGAACACTAATAGAAGTCACAAGATGCTCTAACTGCTAATGAGAAAAGGTATTTAGCAGTTTATAGTTACCAAAATAATTGCATTTCCATGTTCTGTGTACTGTGTGAGATCAGATGTGAATAGTGAATGCAGGATCCTGGGTTTAGTAACATTTTAACACGTCAATACCCTGGCAAGTGGCAGAATATCTCAAATAAGCCCACACTAAACCGTGCCCAGCCCAAGGCCGTCATATTACATCCTGTACTTTGAGTGGAGATATCTGAATGATGCCTGCAGCTACAGGCATTATTCAGATACCTTTTTTTCTGCTGGCGATTTCCTGCACTGTAAAAACAATCATAGCGGCTGTTCATTCCCCCTCCCGCCACCCTCAGAATTCCGCAGACCAGATGGTCCCCGGCAGTCTTTATGACCTTTGGAGGCTGAGCGTGATGTTATGATGTCATGTCCGGCCCGGCAGATGTAAACACTGCCTCGTACTCGGCTGAAAAGTCTGAGATCTTTTTTTTTTTTTAACCAGGCTATCCACCCTGGAGGAGAGATGTCGGGTCTTATAGACCGTGCTCACATATGTAAACAGCATTCAAACCACACATGTGAGGTATCACCGGGACATTAGAGCGAGAGCAACAATTCTAGCCCAAGACCTCCTCTGTAACTCTAAGCTGGTAACCTGTAAAAATGTTTAAAGTAACACCTATGGAGATTTTTAAGTACCAAAGTTTGGCACAATTCCACGAGTGTGCACAATTTTAAATCATGACATGTTAGGTATTTGTTTACTCAGCATAACATCATCTTTCACATTATACAAAAAAAATTGGGCTAACTTTAGTGTTTTTTTTTTTTAATTCATTTTGTGTTGTCAACCTTAATGTCAACGTGCTAGTAGATTTGCCTTCACTTCCTGTCCTCTGGACTTTTACAATGCAAAGGAAATCCCCTCTTACCAGAACAAGGGTGTAAATTTTCTTTCATTCCTCTCTATTCCAGTTCTGCTCACCATCCAAATTCAAGGTTAAACTTTACTAGGTGATCAGGACAAATAGAGAGTGAATCTTCCTAACTGGGACACAGACAGCAATCCAAACTGCATTACTCTATTAAAAAACAAATAAATAAACATACAAAACATAAAAAAAAAAAAAAAATGGGCCCTTATGCTTTCACTTTTAGGTGCACTAAAACCCCATTCACATTAACACTGTAGAACCTGTGTGTATATATGCCTTTAGAGGACATTTCTAAACACAATTAAAAATTATTTTTCAATGATTACATTCACATGGGAATGGTTCACAAAAGGCTAATAGGCTGTTCACTTTGCAAGGGAATTTACCCCAGAGCTTGGTGAATGAGGTCAATTTCTGCTGACTTTCATCTTCCAATCAAGTGCAAGCTTTTTTTTTTGTTCGTCTTGCTTGTGTTTTGTTATTCTTTGCAAAGGGAAATTTCACCACATTTATTAAATTCCTTTGCAAAATGCAGCTTCCCTTCAAAGTTAACAGCCTATTTGATTTAATAAATGATCCCCTGTGTGTTTATCTACAATTGGGTGCAGTCAGTTAAGTTGCATTCAAAGAAGAATAGTATTTTGTGCATCCAATTAGAAACTCTAAATGCGGCTAAACCTGTTTTAAAGCGGAAACATCTAAACCCAAGAAAACGTGATCTAGGAAGCATAACATTTGTTGAAATGATTTTCAGACATGTATATACGACAAATTAATAAGTGGAAAAATAAATCTTGCAGATCATAGAAGTTGGGGGAAGAAGTTAAATGATGTACCTGTGCCAAGAAAATATATGGCACAGGTACATCATTTTACTTCTTCCCCAACTTCTATGATCTGCACTTTTCCACTTTTCCACTTATTAATTTGTCGTATATACATGTCTGAAAATCAATGATGTCCTCATTCTCCAGGATGGTACAAAAGACACGCTGAAGGCTTTTTTTAGATGTTTAGCTGGAAATGACTGGAACTTCTCTTTTACAATGACCTGTGACCAAAAATCTATCACCTTCTTGGATGTGGAGATTTTTGTACAGACAGACCAAACTTTGGAATGTACCCTGTTTCACCAACCAACTACCGGGAATACAATTTTCAGTGCTAATAGTGGGCATTACTTCAGTTTGATTAAATCAATCTCTTATGGACAATATCTTTGCCTGAGGCGTAACAGTTCCAATCAGGAGGACTTTGAAAGGGAGGCTTGTGCTCTGATGGAAAGGTTGCTGGCAAGAGTATATGCCAAGAAACCCATAAAGGGAACATATTAGCATGCCAAGCAGTGTCCCCGTGTGGAATTCATTTTTCAAGGTCAAACAAAAATCCTCTGACACCACTAAACTTACACTGAAATACACACGACGACAACAAAAAATTCTAAATATTGTGAAAAGGCATTGGTACCTGTTCAAAGATGACCCAGTGGTTTTTATGGGGTAAGCATAATGTGGAAATTGTTTATCATAGGAATAAGTCCTTGCATGATGTTTTGATACCAGGGGCAGACTGACCATTCGGCCACTCGGGCACTGCCCGAGGGCCCTGGGCCACTAGGGGGCCCCATCAGGGTTGCCAGCCTCAGGAAAACCAGGGACAGTATGTAAAAATCTGTGTTTTTTTTACATCTGTCTCTGAAATGTCCCTTATCGACATCCTTTTGGTCTAAAAATCCAGAGATTATAGCTGCCCCACCTCTCCAGTACCTTCTCAGCCATTAGAAACATGTCTGTGTATACTGTGTGATTGTATACTGTGCGTGTGTATACTGTGTGGCCCCAAAATCTCTGATTGCCTGGGGGCCCCATAATCTCCTATTGCCCAGGGGCCCCATGAGTTGTCAGTCCGCCCCTGTTTGGTACACAGTAATTTCAATAGACAATGTCAAAAAGATTCTTGTCATCATTAGGGAACCTATGTGTGTGGCTCTTGTTCTTATTGCCAATTCATCTCACAGGGCAAAAAACATCCTCTCTCAAATGGGACTATTCATGAATCCAGACACTGTAAACTGCCAAACTGCATGTGTGGCATTTTTTACATACAGTAAGAAATCTAAAGCAGAGATTCTGGCAAATATTCTATGACCATATTATGGCAAATAAATCTAGAGATATTTCTTTCCCTCTTGGCAGACATGGCTTGTGGAAGCATAATAAAAAATCCTAATTGTGTTAAATTCTTTACATTGGAATGCATACATCCGGATCCATGTGGAGGGGATTGAGACTGCTGAATTCTACAAAGAGAGACAAACTGGATCCATCAACTTGAGGCTATTAAGCCCCCTGGCCTCAATGATGCCTTAAAGGGGCTGTAAACCTATGGGTTTTTTCACCTTAATGCATCCTATGCATTAAGGTGAAAAAACACCTGGCAGTGACCAGCCCCCCGTTTTACTTACCTGAGCCCTGAAACTTGACCCACGGGGATGCGCTGTCTCTCTGCCCAGGGTTCTTGGCTCTTGATTGGATAGATTGATAGCAGTGCAGGCATTGGCTTCCACTGCTGTCAATAAAATCCAATGACGTGGGCGCCAGTGGGCGGGCCAAGTTCTGCATTCGGCCTTTATAGACGCCGAATGCTGGACGCAAGGTAATCCCCGGAATAGCGCTTGTCCCAGGGGGTTATTTGATGTGGGGAGAAGCCATGAGAGACCCAGAAGAGCTGGTTCAGGGCCACTCTGTGCAAAACAAACTGCACAGTGGAGGTAAGCATGATGTGTTTGTTATTTAAAAAAAAAAAGAACCCTTACAATCACTTTAAGATTTAAGCCATTTTTACATTAGAAGATAAGTTCACCTTTCAAAACAATTAATACAACAATTGAAATCATGGGGCAAAAGAATGCAAATGAACCATCCACATGAGTTAGCCTCTATAGGTAGTGTAGGTAGTTCATAAAATGTTCATTAGGCATTCGTAAAAAAAAATCCCATAGGAAGGGTGTTGTACTTCAGTAAGCAGCTTCACCTGAGACAGGAACAAATCTCTGAAATTACAAAAAAGAACACAAGGGGGCACCAGCTACAAGCAGCATTAATGGGTTTATTACAATTAAAAAGCCAAATGCAAATTCACAGAAACTGGACTTCCATCCAATGAGGCATGGCTCCAGATAAGCGCTTTCATTTTATATTTCTGTGAGTTTGCATTTGGCATTTTAATCATAATTAACCCATTGA
The DNA here is from genome assembly GCA_028564925.1 of Lithobates sylvaticus. NCBI lineage: Eukaryota > Metazoa > Chordata > Amphibia > Anura > Ranidae > Lithobates > Lithobates sylvaticus. The sequence goes on from CM053027.1 coordinate 133,642,473, forward strand.
TGCTGCACTTAGCTGGCACCCCTTGTGTTCCTTTAAAAAAAAAAATGCACATTTTTTTTGTAGATTTGTTTAGTGGGGCAGTTTTTAGATCTGTGAGTGTTATGGAGGCCCCCACCTTTCTCTCACTGACCACCACTTGCCTAAGATGGCGGCATATTCTGACACCATCACGCTATGGCCAAAAGTCATGGTTTGGACTGGGGGGGACCCCACACCATTAAAAATGAAAAATTCCTTTAAAAATAGTGCCTGGGGTCCCCTTAGTCTGCCTGTAAAGTGGCACATCTGTAACATGTATAGAAGCTGCTGCAGAAAAAAATAACATTTCGAAAGAAAAAGAAATGTGTCAGTGTGTCGAAAGAAAAAGAAATGTGTTTTAAAAAAACTGGCCTGGGGTCCCCCAGTCCATACCAGGCTCTTGAGTCTGGTATGAATTTTAAAGGGAAACCCATGATAAATTAAAAAAATAATTGGTATGGGGTCTCCCTAAAATCCATGCGAGACCCTTATCTGAGCACTGAGCATGGCAGGCCAGGAAAGGGAGGGACAAGCGCGTGCCCCCTCCTAAACCATACCAGGCTATATAAACCTCAACATGGGGAGGGTGCTTGCTCATCCCCCCCTTTCCTGACCTGCTAGGCTGCATGCTCGGATAAGGGTCTGGTATGGACTTGGGGCGCCGTTATTTTTTTTTTATATATATATTGCCGGCTGGCAATTGCAACCGCAAGTCAATTTAAATGTGATTTGACTCAATTTATGCTGCAGCATGTTCCGTACATCCCACAGATGCACCACTTTACAGGAAGACAAAGGGGACGCCCCGCCAGGCACTTTATTTAAAGGAACCTTTCATTTGTATTGTTTCACTTTAAGCATCATTAAAATCCCTGCTCCTTTAAAAACGATTGTTTAAAAAAATATATATATATTGAGACATGTCCCTAGGGCAGTACCCGGGGCCCCCATACCCTTTTTATGGCCAATAACTTGCATATAAGCCTATGGGCTCTTTTAATTTTTTATGTTTGGGTACCATAGACTTCATTGCACTGTTTAATTGGGCAACTAGGTGACAAATGAGGTTTAATGTGGATAAATGTAACATTATGCACTTGGGGGCTAAGAATATGCATGCATCATACATACTAGTGGGAGTACAACTGGGGGAATCATTGGTGGGGAAGGATTTTGGTAGATCATAAACTTAATAATAGCATGCAATGCTGAGCTGCAGTTTCCAAAGTGAGCAAAGTCCTTTCTTGTATTGAGAGAGGTATGGACTCCAGAGAGAGAGACATCATTTTATCCCTGTACAAATCATTAGTAAGACCTCATCTGAAATTTGCAGTTCAGTTTTGGGCACCAGTTCTCAAAAAGGATATCAGGGAACTGTAGAAAGTGCAGAGAAGGGCAACCAAACTGACAAGGCATGGAGGAGCTCAGCTATGAGTAAAGATTAGAGGAACTGAATTTATTCTCTCTTGAGAAGAGGAGATTAAGGGGGATATGATCAACATGTACAAATACCTAAGGGGTCCATATAGTGAACTTAGTGTTGAGTTATTCGCTTTAAGGTCATCACAGAGGACAAGGGGGCACTCTTTACGTCTATAGGAAAAGATATACAGAAAGGTTTCTTCACAATAAGAGCTGTGAAAATGTGGAATAAACTCCCTCAAGAGCTGGTTCTGGCAAGCTTAGTAGATTGTAAATGTAAATGTAAATAATATAACTGGGTACTAACATTTAGAGGTAAATCCAGGGAATATCCAATTGCCCCTCGGGGTAACGGAAAGGAATTTTTTTCCCCTGTTGTAGCAAATTGGATCATGCTTTGCTGGTTTTTTTTTACCTTCCTCTGGATCAACTGTGGGTATAGGATTGGGTATATGGGATGATTGTATACATTTTTTTCACTTTTGTTGGTTGAACTAGATGGGTCAACGAATCCCAAAAACCTACAAGATATCTAAATCCATAAATTATATAATGCTAAATTGGGCAACCCAAGCTGTTTGGGTTTATTGTACAAGAAAAAAAAACATTAAAAATCTTTGTAACATGCATAAAATACTGCAACCATTGGTACAAGACTCAATTAGATATGAAAAATATATATGTACTGTACGTATATTGCACTAACAACGGTCATGGATAGGGAATCTTTGACTGGCTGCAGTAAAAAGAATATGCACTGTATATTCCAAAATTCAAATATCATTAGAAAACTTCCACAGGTTCCACAAAGATAATTTCATCAGATATATTCTCAAAGTAAATTGCAATTTCTATATATGTGAGGAGATATTCTATTCAATAAATAGGTTCCCAAATTGAGGTAATGAGTAGAAAATGCCTAAATCAGATATGAACTGAAAAGTGCAAAGTCCATTGAGGTAAAAATATCTGTTCAAGTGCCTTTCTGGTATTTCTGTTTAATAATACAGATTTCAACATAGACATTGATTTTCCCAGTATTGAAATCAAGGCCATAAGCTTCCAATCAGGCATGGCAAGGTAGCCATATGATGCCTATAGCTACAAAAAGTGCCACTGGGTGATAATATTTTCAATTGATATGTTCCCACATAATGGTAATGGGTATACAAACCTATATCAGAATTATACACTGAAGAAAATATATCTGTTTCAGTGTTTCCCAGGTAATTCAGTTTGATGCATATTTGAATACAATTGCAACTCTCCAGTATAAAGTTCAAGGACATATGCCAGTGAAAAACTTCAAATTGTACATTTGTTTCATATGTATTGCTCTGCAGCCATATGTTACCTGTTCTGCACTTGCAATCTAGGGACTGAAAGTATGATCTGTATAAGTGATCCAGTTTTGGTGAAATAGCTAAACTTACAGTCTCTGTAGCTTGGCCGATAGTGACTCAAACCAAATGACATCTTACAGATCGTAGAAATGTTTATTATAAAACTTGTGCAGATCATTACAGATGAACATCAGATAGGTAAAATAAATCATAGTGTGTCTAGCTCCAGCAGAATACAGTACATGTGGCGAATGGAGGCTAAAGCATGAATAAGAAGGGTGGGACTAACTCCATAAAGCATCCCCTAGCTAAGGAGTGAGGTAGGGAAAAACAGACAATGCACGTGTAACATGATACTCCTTGTCAAAATCTATGATTTCAAATATTAAACAATTGAGAATCAATTCCAAACATTGTAAGTGAAACTTCTTTTCCAGGAACACCTGAAATCAAAAAAAGGGGAGAACAAGTAGAGTAACGCAAACATGAATATGTAAAACTTGTGAATCATTACTGGCGTTTGTAAGATGGCACAGAAGACAATCCATGAGTCTAAAGGGGAAGGCAGAAAGATGCACAAGTCCTTCTGACCTCCATTTGAATCAAGTTCTTCAGAGAAGGCAGCAACATGTACCAGTCCTTCTTACTTCCCTTGAATCAAGTTCTTCAGAGGGGAAGGCAGCAGCATGAATAAGTCATGCAATAGCTTGTACAACAAAAGACCAATTTAAAAAAGCCTTCAAATCAGTGTGAACTCATCTTTGTCTTTACAAAGGTGTTGAGTGAAATTATATTACCTCTGATTTCCTTGTCAGACTCAGGATTAACCAATTCAAATGCAGAATCAGTGTGAATTGTGATGGGGTCATCATTCAGGAAGTCAGATGGGGATGACCATGAAATTTCCAGAAACGCAGTGATAAGCTGGGTTACTATGTCTCTTGGATCTACAACTATGAGTTATGCCTCGTACACACGATCGGACTTTGTCCGCCGGACCCAGTCTGGCGGACAAACCGCTGGACTTTGCCAAACTTGTGACTTGGCATGGAGGAGCTCAGCTATGAGTAAAGATTAGAGGAACTGAATTTATTCTCTCTTGAGAAGAGGAGATTAAGGGGGATATGATCAACATGTACAAATACCTAAGGGGTCCATATAGTGAACTTAGTGTTGAGTTATTCGCTTTAAGGTCATCACAGAGGACAAGGGGGCACTCTTTACGTCTATAGGAAAAGATATACAGAAAGGTTTCTTCACAATAAGAGCTGTGAAAATGTGGAATAAACTCCCTCAAGAGCTGGTTCTGGCAAGCTTAGTAGATTGTAAATGTAAATGTAAATAATATAACTGGGTACTAACATTTAGAGGTAAATCCAGGGAATATCCAATTGCCCCTCGGGGTAACGGAAAGGAATTTTTTTCCCCTGTTGTAGCAAATTGGATCATGCTTTGCTGGTTTTTTTTTACCTTCCTCTGGATCAACTGTGGGTATAGGATTGGGTATATGGGATGATTGTATACATTTTTTTCACTTTTGTTGGTTGAACTAGATGGGTCAACGAATCCCAAAAACCTACAAGATATCTAAATCCATAAATTATATAATGCTAAATTGGGCAACCCAAGCTGTTTGGGTTTATTGTACAAGAAAAAAAAACATTAAAAATCTTTGTAACATGCATAAAATACTGCAACCATTGGTACAAGACTCAATTAGATATGAAAAATATATATGTACTGTACGTATATTGCACTAACAACGGTCATGGATAGGGAATCTTTGACTGGCTGCAGTAAAAAGAATATGCACTGTATATTCCAAAATTCAAATATCATTAGAAAACTTCCACAGGTTCCACAAAGATAATTTCATCAGATATATTCTCAAAGTAAATTGCAATTTCTATATATGTGAGGAGATATTCTATTCAATAAATAGGTTCCCAAATTGAGGTAATGAGTAGAAAATGCCTAAATCAGATATGAACTGAAAAGTGCAAAGTCCATTGAGGTAAAAATATCTGTTCAAGTGCCTTTCTGGTATTTCTGTTTAATAATACAGATTTCAACATAGACATTGATTTTCCCAGTATTGAAATCAAGGCCATAAGCTTCCAATCAGGCATGGCAAGGTAGCCATATGATGCCTATAGCTACAAAAAGTGCCACTGGGTGATAATATTTTCAATTGATATGTTCCCACATAATGGTAATGGGTATACAAACCTATATCAGAATTATACACTGAAGAAAATATATCTGTTTCAGTGTTTCCCAGGTAATTCAGTTTGATGCATATTTGAATACAATTGCAACTCTCCAGTATAAAGTTCAAGGACATATGCCAGTGAAAAACTTCAAATTGTACATTTGTTTCATATGTATTGCTCTGCAGCCATATGTTACCTGTTCTGCACTTGCAATCTAGGGACTGAAAGTATGATCTGTATAAGTGATCCAGTTTTGGTGAAATAGCTAAACTTACAGTCTCTGTAGCTTGGCCGATAGTGACTCAAACCAAATGACATCTTACAGATCGTAGAAATGTTTATTATAAAACTTGTGCAGATCATTACAGATGAACATCAGATAGGTAAAATAAATCATAGTGTGTCTAGCTCCAGCAGAATACAGTACATGTGGCGAATGGAGGCTAAAGCATGAATAAGAAGGGTGGGACTAACTCCATAAAGCATCCCCTAGCTAAGGAGTGAGGTAGGGAAAAACAGACAATGCACGTGTAACATGATACTCCTTGTCAAAATCTATGATTTCAAATATTAAACAATTGAGAATCAATTCCAAACATTGTAAGTGAAACTTCTTTTCCAGGAACACCTGAAATCAAAAAAAGGGGAGAACAAGTAGAGTAACGCAAACATGAATATGTAAAACTTGTGAATCATTACTGGCGTTTGTAAGATGGCACAGAAGACAATCCATGAGTCTAAAGGGGAAGGCAGAAAGATGCACAAGTCCTTCTGACCTCCATTTGAATCAAGTTCTTCAGAGAAGGCAGCAACATGTACCAGTCCTTCTTACTTCCCTTGAATCAAGTTCTTCAGAGGGGAAGGCAGCAGCATGAATAAGTCATGCAATAGCTTGTACAACAAAAGACCAATTTAAAAAAGCCTTCAAATCAGTGTGAACTCATCTTTGTCTTTACAAAGGTGTTGAGTGAAATTATATTACCTCTGATTTCCTTGTCAGACTCAGGATTAACCAATTCAAATGCAGAATCAGTGTGAATTGTGATGGGGTCATCATTCAGGAAGTCAGATGGGGATGACCATGAAATTTCCAGAAACGCAGTGATAAGCTGGGTTACTATGTCTCTTGGATCTACAACTATGAGTTATGCCTCGTACACACGATCGGACTTTGTCCGCCGGACCCAGTCTGGCGGACAAACCGCTGGACTTTGCCAAACTTGTGACTTGGCATGGAGGAGCTCAGCTATGAGTAAAGATTAGAGGAACTGAATTTATTCTCTCTTGAGAAGAGGAGATTAAGGGGGATATGATCAACATGTACAAATACCTAAGGGGTCCATATAGTGAACTTAGTGTTGAGTTATTCGCTTTAAGGTCATCACAGAGGACAAGGGGGCACTCTTTACGTCTATAGGAAAAGATATACAGAAAGGTTTCTTCACAATAAGAGCTGTGAAAATGTGGAATAAACTCCCTCAAGAGCTGGTTCTGGCAAGCTTAGTAGATTGTAAATGTAAATGTAAATAATATAACTGGGTACTAACATTTAGAGGTAAATCCAGGGAATATCCAATTGCCCCTCGGGGTAACGGAAAGGAATTTTTTTCCCCTGTTGTAGCAAATTGGATCATGCTTTGCTGGTTTTTTTTTACCTTCCTCTGGATCAACTGTGGGTATAGGATTGGGTATATGGGATGATTGTATACATTTTTTTCACTTTTGTTGGTTGAACTAGATGGGTCAACGAATCCCAAAAACCTACAAGATATCTAAATCCATAAATTATATAATGCTAAATTGGGCAACCCAAGCTGTTTGGGTTTATTGTACAAGAAAAAAAAAACATTAAAAATCTTTGTAACATGCATAAAATACTGCAACCATTGGTACAAGACTCAATTAGATATGAAAAATATATATGTACTGTACGTATATTGCACTAACAACGGTCATGGATAGGGAATCTTTGACTGGCTGCAGTAAAAAGAATATGCACTGTATATTCCAAAATTCAAATATCATTAGAAAACTTCCACAGGTTCCACAAAGATAATTTCATCAGATATATTCTCAAAGTAAATTGCAATTTCTATATATGTGAGGAGATATTCTATTCAATAAATAGGTTCCCAAATTGAGGTAATGAGTAGAAAATGCCTAAATCAGATATGAACTGAAAAGTGCAAAGTCCATTGAGGTAAAAATATCTGTTCAAGTGCCTTTCTGGTATTTCTGTTTAATAATACAGATTTCAACATAGACATTGATTTTCCCAGTATTGAAATCAAGGCCATAAGCTTCCAATCAGGCATGGCAAGGTAGCCATATGATGCCTATAGCTACAAAAAGTGCCACTGGGTGATAATATTTTCAATTGATATGTTCCCACATAATGGTAATGGGTATACAAACCTATATCAGAATTATACACTGAAGAAAATATATCTGTTTCAGTGTTTCCCAGGTAATTCAGTTTGATGCATATTTGAATACAATTGCAACTCTCCAGTATAAAGTTCAAGGACATATGCCAGTGAAAAACTTCAAATTGTACATTTGTTTCATATGTATTGCTCTGCAGCCATATGTTACCTGTTCTGCACTTGCAATCTAGGGACTGAAAGTATGATCTGTATAAGTGATCCAGTTTTGGTGAAATAGCTAAACTTACAGTCTCTGTAGCTTGGCCGATAGTGACTCAAACCAAATGACATCTTACAGATCGTAGAAATGTTTATTATAAAACTTGTGCAGATCATTACAGATGAACATCAGATAGGTAAAATAAATCATAGTGTGTCTAGCTCCAGCAGAATACAGTACATGTGGCGAATGGAGGCTAAAGCATGAATAAGAAGGGTGGGACTAACTCCATAAAGCATCCCCTAGCTAAGGAGTGAGGTAGGGAAAAACAGACAATGCACGTGTAACATGATACTCCTTGTCAAAATCTATGATTTCAAATATTAAACAATTGAGAATCAATTCCAAACATTGTAAGTGAAACTTCTTTTCCAGGAACACCTGAAATCAAAAAAAGGGGAGAACAAGTAGAGTAACGCAAACATGAATATGTAAAACTTGTGAATCATTACTGGCGTTTGTAAGATGGCACAGAAGACAATCCATGAGTCTAAAGGGGAAGGCAGAAAGATGCACAAGTCCTTCTGACCTCCATTTGAATCAAGTTCTTCAGAGAAGGCAGCAACATGTACCAGTCCTTCTTACTTCCCTTGAATCAAGTTCTTCAGAGGGGAAGGCAGCAGCATGAATAAGTCATGCAATAGCTTGTACAACAAAAGACCAATTTAAAAAAGCCTTCAAATCAGTGTGAACTCATCTTTGTCTTTACAAAGGTGTTGAGTGAAATTATATTACCTCTGATTTCCTTGTCAGACTCAGGATTAACCAATTCAAATGCAGAATCAGTGTGAATTGTGATGGGGTCATCATTCAGGAAGTCAGATGGGGATGACCATGAAATTTCCAGAAACGCAGTGATAAGCTGGGTTACTATGTCTCTTGGATCTACAACTATGAGTTATGCCTCGTACACACGATCGGACTTTGTCCGCCGGACCCAGTCTGGCGGACAAACCGCTGGACTTTGCCAAACTTGTGACTTGCCCACACACGCCCGGACTTCGCCGGACTTTCCGAGCGTGTGACTTGCCCACACACGCCCGGACTTCTCCGGCGGACAATCCGCGGGAAAAAGTCCGCGGGACTATTGAAAATGAACGGACTTGCCCACACACGGAGCAGTCCGTTCATTTAGAACGTAACTGCAGGTAGACGGGGCTAGCGAAGGCAGTGAATGCTGCTGCGCTAGCCCCGTCACCTGGTATAGATTTAAAGGGAATCCCCGCGCCGAAAAAACGGCGTGGGGTTCCCCCCCAAATTTATCTCAGACCCTTATCCGAGCACGCAGCCCGGCCGGCCAGGAAAAGGGTGGGGACGAGCGAGCGCCCCCCCTCCTGAGCCGTACCAGGCCGCGTGCCCTCAACATGGGGGGTGCCCTGGGGAAAGGGGGGCCGTGCGGCCCCCCCACCCCAATGCACCTTGTCCCCATGTTGATGAGGACAAGGGCCTCTTCCCGACAACCCTGACCGTTGGTTGTCGGGGTCTGCGGGCGGGGGACTTATCGGAATCCGGAAGCTCCCTTTAATAAGGTGTCCCCCAGATCCCGGCCCCCCACCCTATGTGAATGAGTATGGGGTACGATGTACCCCTACCCATTCACCTAAGGTGTAAAGTGTAAATAAAAATAAACACAAATTTTTTCAAAATATTTTATTGCACTGCTCCGGGGGTCTTCTTCCGTCTTGGGGGGTCTTCTCGCCGGACTCCTCCGCTATTTTACCTAGCTCTTTTACTGAGCAGAGGAGCCCAGCTACCTTCTCCGTCATCGCCGCCGTCGTCTGGGGGTCTCGATCCACCTTCGGGGGTCTTCCGGGGTCTCTTCTGTTCTTGCCGCTGTCGTCGCTTTCTGTGCCGCCGCCGCTGCCTTCTTCTTCTTCTTCTTTCTTCTTCTTCTTCTTCTGATGTTGACTCGTCGCTCTCTCTGGCCGGAATGGCAGAGCCGCGCTGTGCTGTGACTTATATAGGGACAAGGGGACAGGGTCACATACTCATGTCACATGGTGACCCCGCCCCCCTATGATGTCACAGTCCCGGAGGATGCCGAAGGTGGATCGAGACCCCCAGACAACGGCGGCGATGACGAAGAAGGTAGCTGGGCTCCTCTGCTAGGTAAAAGAGTTAGGTAAAATAGCGGAGGAGTCCGGCGAGAAGACCCCCAAGACGGAAGAAGACCCCCGGAGCAGTGCAATAAAATATTTTGAAAAAATTGTGTGTTTTTTTTTATTTACACTTTACACCTTAGGTGAATGGGTAGGGGTACATCGTACCCCATACTCATTCACATAGGGTGGGGGGCCGGGATATGGGGGCCCCCTTATTAAAGGGGGCTCCCGGATTCTGATAAGCCCCCCGCCCGCAGACCCCGACAACCAATGGACAGGGTTGTCGGGAAGAGGCCCTTGTCCTCATCAACATGGGGACAAGGTGCTTTGGGGTGGGGGGCCGCACGGCCCCCCTTTCCCCAGGGCACCCCCCATGTTGAGGGCACGCAGCCTGGTACGGCTCAGGAGGGGGGGCGCTCGCTCTTCCCCACCCCTTTCCTGGCCGGCCGGGCTGCGTGCTCGGATAAGGGTCTGAGATGGATTTGGGGTGGACCCCCGCGCCGTTTTTTCGGCGTGGGGATTCCCTTTAAATCCATGCCAGGTGACGGGGCTAGCGCGGCGGCATTCACTGCCTTTGCTAGCTCCGTCTACCTGAAGTCACGTGCTAAATGAACGGACTTTCCGATGATCGGCAAGTCCGTTCATTTCCCAAAAGTCCGGCGGACTAGCATACTAACGGCAGGATTGTCCGCCGGATAGTCCAGTGGATAATTTTAAAACAAAACTTAAAACCTAGTCTGCCGGACTTTTGGCGCCAAAAAGTCCGCCGGTGCCCACACACGGGCGGATTGTACTGCGGACTTCAGTCCCGCGGGAAAGTTTGTTCGTGTGTACGCCGCATTAGGCTACTGCAGCTGTTCTTTCAATGGAAGCATCACATAAAACAAAGATCTCTATTCTGGTGGCATTTGTTTGGGATGCAGAAATGTAGGAGCATGGTATATGAAATTATTCTAGTGCTCTTTCCACGATTCCCATCTTTGTTGTTTCTTTCTGGGTAATGGAGTATCCCAATCTATGTTCTCAGAAGCAAGCTGTCTTAGAAATATCTTACCCTGAATGGTAAAGGGTGCTATGTAACCCAGAGGATCATAGATGCTGTTTGCAGTAGAAAAAACTTGTTTGGTAAAGGGAAAACCACAACTTGATACTTTAATTGTGAATGTGCTTTGTTTGACATCCCAAAGCAATCTGAGGTTACGTTGCATAAGGGAAAGAGTCATTCCTAGCTAGAATTCCTTTACACTAACAGCATAGTCATCAGAGGGAAAGGCTTTCATTACCCTGTCACTGTGACAGATAATTTTGTGAAGCATGAGCTTGGCACTGGTATATTCCTAGTCCTTTGAGAGGTTCAGTTGTTTCCTCTTCTAAAGACAGAGTATTGAGAACATTGTCTATGTAGAAGTTTTTTTTCCACAAATTTATATGTATCAGATCAAAATAATTTTCTGTTCTTCTCAGACCATAGTCTGAGTTAATGACTACTCTGATCTGATCTGGCTTGTGAGAATGGTATACACTAAAGCATGAGAGGTAACAACATTCCTCTCCTTCACTAAGAAGTGGTGCAGGCTCAGCATGATCTCACACAAACAGCTTCTGCATAAATATGTCAACAAAGTGTTTTTTTCTGTTCACGGTGCGTTTTAAACAAATAAATCATGCTTATGCATCCTGAACTTTATTTGTCAGTTTCCTTCTTGAGGTAAGAAATGGTAGTGTTGCTACCCAGCTGTTGGAATTGTCCTGATATAACTCCTTACTCATAGTTTTTAGGAATTCTTTGTCTTCCATGGTGCCTGCCAGCTCATTGTCTTTAGTTAATATATTAAATACTGTGGTGCCTACATTATCATCCCATAAATTAAGAGCCTTGTTATCGCCTTTTGCAAAGAATGGCTGCATGCTTTACTGCAAAGTCTTTCTCTGACATAGTGTAATGTAGGCATTGTTTGAAACAGGTAATGTGACCATTTAGCAGGATACATGTCTTGAAAGAAGAAACTAGACCCAGCCTAGGATCCAGGCGTTGGGCATATAGTGTCTTATATGGATTATTGATTTGTTGGCGAGTGTACACTTGGGAAGTTTCTGCCAAGAAGCAGAAGAATATTGGCATTCCTCTCAAGAGCTGGTATATGGTCAGCTATGCCACTCACGTGAGAGTGGTGAGAGGCAGCTGCAGGAGTAGGGATCTCCTTTCTGTTGGTTGGAATCTGGTTTCACACAATGAGAGTGGGCAATGATAATTCTGCACTGTCATTCAGGGGAGGTACTACAAGACCAGTGGCTCTCCTGCCTGAAACTTCTGTAATTCTAACAAAGGTACCCAGGAATTATAGGAAGGCATCTCCTGTTATATTTAACAGGTGAAAATGCGTTTATATTGCAAGAGATCTGTTACTCTGATCCTCTAGAATAGTATACAGTCTTACAGTTTATTTGGGTTAACATTGGGACAAACTTATTTGGCACAGGATTTGTCACAAAGTCCTTCGCCACAGATATCTGTACATATACAGAAAAATGTAGTATGAGGCACTGTTTGGTCTGTGCTCTTCACACCATGCTTTGCCTCTGTGGTATATCCTGTGGACAGAGTGGTACTGTCTTGAAATGGATGAAGTTGCATGTGATTATCACTGGTGAATTCTATGCACTTAACAGTAGCTCTACAGTCTTTAACCGCTTCAGCCCAGTGTCAATTTAACTGACAAGTGTTCGGTCGTGCGGCGCTGCACCCAAACAAAATTAATGTCCTTTTTTTCCCCACAAACTGAGCTGTCTTTTGGTGGTATTTGATCATCTCTGCGTTTTTTTTTTTGCGCTATAAACAAAAAAGAGCAACAATTTTGAAAAAAAAGACAATATTTTGTACTTTTTGCTTTAATAAATATCCCAATTTTTTTTTTTTAAAAGCTAATTTTTTTCTCAGTTTAGGTCAATATGTATTCTTCTACATATTTTTGGTAATAAAAATCACAATAAGCATATATTGATTGGTTTGAAAAGTTATAGCATCTACAAAATAGGGGATAGATTTATAGCATTTTTATTTATTTTTTATTTTTACTAGTAATGGCGGCAATCTGCAATTTTTATCGGGACTGCGACATTATGGAGAACACATCGGACACTTTTGACACATTTTTGGGACCATTGGCATTTATACAGGGATCAGTGCTATAAAAATGCACTGATTAATATAAAAATGTCACTGGCAGGGAAGAGCTTAACACTATCAATCAAGGGGTTAACTGTGTTCCCTCTCTATGTTCTAACTGAAGGGGGGATGGGACTGTCTAGGGGTATGACAGGTCGCTGTTCATACGTTGTCTCTTCTCCCCTCAGAGAACTGGGATCTGTGTGAGCCCGGCGTGCACCCCTAGTGGACACAGGGCGAAGCAACGTAACATCGTTTCGCCCAGCCGTGCCATTCTGGTGCAGTAAAACTGCAGCAGCTGGTCAGCAAGTGGTTAACTATACAGTGCTGTCTCCTTTCTCCATTACTGATCACCGTAAGTATTTAACCTCTAGCAGCTTTTGTATGTGGCAATCCAGACCTACAGGGAATCAAGATCTGCACTAAGTTATAAGTCAGATTTTGGACACCCCATGTAGCAAAAATGTATTTTTTTGTAAAATACTCCCAAAAGGAAATCAGACCCTGCCACTTTCCTCATTTGAACCCTGCAAGTGCAGCAGCTGATTGATATTTATAAAGTTCTTCCCATTAACCACTTCCCGACCGCCCCATGTACATATACGTCAACAGAATGGCACGTACAGGCAAAAGGACGTACCTGTACGTGCCATTCTTCAGGCGGTTGGGGGGTCCGATCGGACCCCCCTCCGCCGGCGGGGACGGTCGGGATCGCTTCAGGAGCGATCCGGGACGAGGGGACGGCCAGTGGTTTCTGGCCACCCCCTCGCGATCGCTCCTGGTGAATGAGAAGCTTCCCCTTCCTGTCTATTGTATAGACAGGAAGGCGGAAGTGATGTCACGCTCGGTGCGCCGGTCTATGTGACCGGAACGCCGAGGAGAGAACATGTACAGGTTAGTGCACAAACAGTACACTGACACCAGTACACATAGGCACACAATCCACCCCCCTGTCACCCCCAGATCACCCCCCAGATCACCCCCTCCCCCCCCAGTCACAGTGTCACTAATTGCAGTGATCATTTATTTACTGATCACTGCATTTAGTGTCAGTGTGACTGTAATAACTGTCAGGGCAGTTAGTTTTAGGTCCTAGGTAGCCCCCTACCCCCCCTAATAAAGGTTTAACCCCCTGATTGCCCCTAGTTAACCCCTTCACCCCCTTTTGCCAGTGTCACTAAGCGATCGTTTTTCTGATCGCTGCATTAGTGTCGCTAGGTAACCATTTTTTTTTTTTTTTTTAACCGCCATGTTTATATAGGTTCATAAATAGGTTTATAGGTCAGGTACCCCCATATTACAACCTAAATAAAGGTTTTAACCCCCTGATTGCCCCTAGAGTTAACCCTTTCACCAGTGATCACCGTATAAGTGTCACTGGTGACGCTGGTTAGCCAGTTAGTTATTTCGTTATTTAGGTTCCCCGTCAGGTTTTTATATAGCGTCAGGTACCCCCATATATTACCTAATAAAGGTTTTAACCCCCTGATTGCCCCTAGTTAACCCTTTCACCCCCTTTTGCCAGTGTCACTAAGCGATCGTTTTTCTGATCGCTGCATTAGTGTCGCTAGGTAACCAGTTTTTTTTTAGGTTAACCGCCATGTTTATATAGGTTCATAAATAGGTTTATAGGTCAGGTACCCCCATATTACAACCTAAAGGTTTTAACCCCCTGATTGCCCCTAGAGTTAACCCTTTCACCAGTGATCACCGTATAACTGTCACTGGTGACGCTGGTTAGCCAGTTAGTTATTTCGTTATTTAGGTTCCCCGTCAGGTTTTTATATAGCGTCAGGTACCCCCATTTATTACCTAATAAAGGTTTAACCCCCTGATTGCCCCCTAGTTAACCCTTTCACCCCCTTTTGCCAGTGTCACTAAGCGATTGTTTTTCTGATCGCTGCATTAGTGTCACTGGTGCCGCTAGGTAGCCGTTTTTTTTTTGTATTACTGTTACGGGTGACGCTGGTTAGTTAGCTTGTTTTTTATACTGTCAGGGCACCCGCCATTTATTACCCAATAACGGTTTAACCCCCTGATCGCCCGGCGGGTGATATCAATTAGGTTTTAGGGTCAAATAAGGTCTGCGTCGCCCCAGGTTAGTGCCAGTACCGCAAACACCCACGCGCAAAGCATACACCTCCCTTAGTGGTATAGTATCTGAACAGATCAATATCTGATCTGATCAGATCTATACTAGCGTCCCAGCAGTTTAGGGTTCCAAAAAAAAACGCATTGTTAGCGGGATCAGCCCAGATACCTGCTAGCACCTGCGTTTTCCCCCCTCCGCCCAGCCCAGCCCAGCCCACCCAAGTGCAGTATCGATCGATCACTGTCACTTACAAAACACTAAGCACACATAACTGCAGCGTTCGCAGAGTCAGGCCTGATCCCTGCGATCGCTAACAGTTTTTTTGTGGTAGCGCTTTGATTCAGTCGCTTCAGTCAGGAGCTTTTTTACCTGTGAATCTCAAAAAAAAAAAAAAAAAAAAAATAGTTGTCGTTTTATTATTCTCTCTCTCTCTCTATTCTCTCTCTATTGTTGCTCTTTTTTTACTCCATTCTATTCTGCAATGTTTTATTATGTTTTATCATGCTTGCTTTTCAGGTATGTAATTTTGTTTACTGTGTTTCAGTGTTAAGCATTTTTTTGTTTTCAGGTGCGCCATTCAGTTGCAACGCGGATTTATTTATCTTGACAGCAACAGCGTTTGCTCCCACGATACATAAAGCCGCGACTCCAACGCTGTAGGAGGTGATTTCACCACCACAGTTAAAAAAAAGAGCATATATGCCGAAGCATGGGGGCAGCAGGGGGGGGAGGAGCGATTGGCTCCTAATGCCACGTACATACGGTCGAAATTCAGACCGTGTGTACACGGCATAACTTTTGCGGGAGGATGCCCCCATGCATCGGCATATATAAATGGTGCATGTATGCCCATCATTAGAAGTGGGTGGATGAAGGGAGGTATTCTAATGGTGGGCATACCCACCAATCAATCTCTTTTTTTCGTTCAGCCAAGAGGCTGCATGAAAAAAAAAAGATTACAATATATGTCCAGTATGTTGCTGGACTTTGAATGGTTATACCAGAATGATGCCTGCAGGTTTAGGTATCATCTTGGTATCATTCTTTTCAGCCAGTGATCGGCTTTCATTTAAAAGCAATTCTAGCGGGTAATTAGCCTCTAGATTGCTTTTACAAGCAGTGGGAGGGAATGTCCCCCCTCCCGGATATAAACCGCGCCATTGGGAAATTGGGAAAGCATTTTATCACACCAATCTTGGTGTGGTCAGATGCTTTGAGGGCAGAGGAAAGATCTAGGGTCTAATAGACCCCAATTTTTTTCAAAAAAAGAGTACCTGTCACTGCCTATTGCTATCATAGGGGATATTTACATTCCCTGAGATAACAATAAAAATCATAACAAAGAAAAAAAATGGAAGGAACAGTTTAAAAATAAAAAAAAAAACCTAAATAAAAAAAAAAAAAAAAAAAAAAAAAAAAGCACCCCTGCCCCCCCTTCTCTTGCGCAAAGGCGTACACAAGCGTTGGTCTGGCGTCATATGTAAACAGCAATTGCACCATGCATGTGAGGTATCACCGCGAAGGTCAGATCGAGGGCAGTAATTTTAGCAGTAGACCTCCTCCGTGAATCTAATGTGGTATCATGTAAAGGCTTTTAAAGGCTTTTAAAAATGTATGTAGTTTGTCGCCACTGCGTGTTTGTGCGCAATTTTAAAGCATGTCGTGTTTGGTATCCATGTACTCGGCCTAAGATCATATTTTTTATTTCATCAAAAATTTGAGCAATATAGTGTGTTTTAGTGCATTAAAATAAAAAAAAGTGTATTTTTTCCACAAAAAATGCGTTTGAAAAATCGCTGCGCAAATACTGTGTGGAAAAAAAAAAATGCAACACCCACCATTTTAATCTGTAGGGCCTTTGCTTTAACAATATATATAGTGTTTGGGGGTTCAACGTAATTTTCTTGCAAAAAAAAAAAATGTTTTCATGTAAACAAAAAGTGTCAGAAAGGGCTTTGTCTTCAAGTGGTTAGAAGAGTGGGTGACGTGTGACATAGGCTTCTAAATGTTGTGCATAAAATGCCAGGACAGTTCAAACCCCCCCAAATGACCCCATTTTGGAAAGTAGACACCCCAAGCTATTTGATGAGAGCAATGTTGAGCCCATTAAATATTTTTTTTTTTTGTCCCAAGAGATTGAATAATGAAAAAAAAAATATATATATATATTTTTTTTACAAAAAGTTGTCACTAAATGATATATTGCTCAAACATGCCATGGGCATATGTGGAAATACACCCCAAAATACATTCTGTTGCTTCTCCTGAGTACGGGGATACCACATGTGTGGGACTTTTTGGGAGCCTAGCTGCGTACGGAACCCCAAAAACCAATCACCACCTTCAGGCTTTCTAAGGGTGTAATTTTTTTTATTTCACTTCTCACTGCCAATCACAGTTTCGGAGGCCATGGAATGCCCAGATGGCATAAAACCCACCAAAATGACCCCATTTTGGAAAGTAGACACCCCAAGCTATTTGATGAGAGGTATGGTGAGTATTTTGCAGATCTCACTTTTTGTCACAAAGTTTTGAAAATTGAAAAAAAGAAAAAATAAATTTTTTTTCTTTACTTTCTTCATTTTCAAAAACAAATGAGAGCTGTAAAATACTCACCATGCCTCTCAACAAATAGCTTGGGGTGTCTACTTTCCAAAATGGGGTCATTTGGGGGGGGTTTGTGCTATTTTGGCATTTTATGGCCTTCGAAACGGTGATAGGTAGTGAGGAGTGAAATCAAAAATTTGCACCCTTAGAAATCCTGAAGGCGGTGCTTGGGTTTCGGGGCCCCGTACGCGGCTAGGCTCCCAAAAAGTCCCACACATGTGGTATCCCCATACTCAGGAGAAGCAGCAAAATGTATTTTGGGGTGCAATTCCACATATAACTATGGCATGTGTGAGCAATATATCATTTAGTGACAACTTTTTGAAAAAAAAAAAAATCTTTTTTATTTTTGTCTTTATTCAATCACTTGGGACTAAAAAAAAAAATATTCAATGGGCTCAACATGCCTCTCAGCAAATAGCTTGGGGTGTCTACTTTCCAAAATGGGGTCATTTGGGGGGGTTTTGTACTTCTCTGCCATTTTAGCACCTCAAGAAATGAAATAGGCAGTCATAAATTAAAAGCGGTGTAAATTCCAGAAAATGTACTCTAGTTTGTAGACGCTATAACTTTTGCGCAAACCAATAAATATACGCTTATTGGCATTTTTTTTACTAAAGACATGTGGCTGAAAATCTCTTTTTTTTTCAAAATTTTCGCTCTTTTTCCATTTATATCGCAAAAAATAAAAATCACAGAGGCAATCAAATACCATCAAAAGAAAGCTCTATTTGTGGGAAGAAAAGGACGCAAATTTCGTTTGGTTACAAAATTGCATGACCGCGCAATTACCAGTTAAAGTAGTGCAGTGCGAAATTGAAAAAAGACCTCTGGTCCTTTGGCTGCCAAATGGTCCGGGGCTGAAGTGGTTAAGGTTCACTTTGCACATGGACACAGACTATTAAACAGCTATTTCTTCAGAATAACAAAAGGTATGTATCTTCAGCAAAGTTTGTTCAAATTCTTGCAGTGTACATGGAACACCCAGAGGAGAATGTTTTTTTCTAAACAAAAATTAAGTTACTCTTTAAGTACAATTTTCTTAATTTATTATATGCCGATGATGTACTTCTCATACTTACAATTCCACTGATTTCTCTTTCTAATCCCCATAAGGAAATTGCAAATTATAGTGCCTAGTCTGGATATAAGACAAATAACACTAAGACAGAAGGACTGCCTCATTAAGCCAGATCTCCTGCATCGCCCATGCTATATTTGGAGAACAGACACCTCAAAGTACTTGGGGATACAACTCACTCCCACAAATAACTCTATCTGTAACGTTATCCCCTTTATCATGACATCTCAATATTCCTACAAAAATGGAAGTCCTATCACCTTTCTTTATCAGCAGGATTACCTCCATTATGATGGTCATCCTCCCTAAACTATTGTATCTCTTTTAGATGTTACCAGTCAAGGTCCCGAAAAGAGATCTTAAAAAACTCTGGGCCAATTTCCTGAACTTAATCTGGAGCTACAAACATGATAGACTTAAAAAAAATGTAGTCTCAAAGGTGGTTAGGGGTTCCAGACATTGAACAATATTATCTACATGTGCATTTGTGTCAATTAGCCCCTTGACTGAGCAATGGATTGCTCCATTCCACCCCAACGAAATGCCCTGGAGATCCTCATTGGCACTAACATTTAAATTCCTATTCCCTATACAGTTTACCACCAAATTTGGGGGCAAACTAAAGATATATTTTACCTGTCCTCCCCAAATTCTTTGACTTATTACAAGCCTCTTTTTCCAGATAGGTTAATGAATATGATCCAACCCTGGAGGCCCCAGCTTTACTGAGATTGGAACAACTGGCCATGCTTTTGACCAGATATCGCTTTCCCTTTTCCACTCTGGGGAATTATGAATAACTCCCTAATATGGCCTTCTATAGTTATTCGCAAATTCTACAATAGCACATTGATGGGAGAACGTATTTTTGGCAAACTTATATCCTTTGAGCCCATCCGCAGAGGTGGCTTTCTTAAAAAGGAAGCTACACTATTTCCTAAACCTAAAATGTCCTTATCACTATACCTAGGGACCCATTCCCAAAACAGCTGTATATGAGGACATGGGAGGACATTCTCAAGCAGAATCTACCTTTCACAAAATGGGTCATTATGTGGTCCAAGGCTCATAAGAAATTTGCATGTATGACTTATAAGGAATGTTATGTTATGTTAGGGAATGCCTGAACGATTAATTAATTTGAGGTCATATTTAGCCAAGCAAAAATTCTTTGAAATATCAGTATGAGTATGTACTGGCGATAGAAATAAATTAATATTTATTTACAAAAAAAAGTCACTTTACAAATACGATTAACAGTTTGATTAATAGGTGGACACAGACTACAGATTTGCAACGAGGTTAGAACACTAACTGTTTACCATAAGGTATATAGCGATTAGACAATAATGGTTTTCCCCTCCTTTAGATATCCTAACTGATTGGATAAAATTTGGCAGATAATAATCTGTGTTGGAATATATTGAACCCTGAACCTGCTGCAGTCAAATTACCAGGTAAAGTTCATCTAGAGTTTTTCCAATCAGGCAACTTAAAATTACCAAATTGTGAGGTGTTAGGAGAACTAATAGGGTAGCAAATCAACTATCATGAAATACTTGCACATACAAAAATCAATAATAAATATGGGAAATATAGTTACACTTTTAAAATAGTTGATTGCTTAAAATGGTCGCTGCCACACTCTAAAGCCCCATACACACGGTCGGATTTTCCGATGGATTCTGTCCTATCGGACAATGTTGTCGTAAAAATTCCGACCGTGTGTAGGCACCATCGGACAGTTTCCATCGGATTGTCCGACGGACAAAGTTCTATCTCCTGCTGGATAGATTTTCCGACAACAAAGTCCGATCATACCAATTCCGATCGTGTGTAGGGAATTCCGACGGACAAAGTGCCACGCATGCTCAGATCACATTACAAGACCAAAGCTATTGGCTACTAGCCTCTACGTAGTCCCGTCGTAGGCAACAAACGTCACCAGGTTCAGAATGATCGGATTTTCCGACAACTTTGTCCGACCGTGTGTATGCAACACCAGTGTCGAACTAAATCCGTCGGACCAAATCCAATGGATTTGGTGGTCGGATTTTCCGACCGTGTGTATGGGGCTGAAGATGGTTGCCAATTACTGGTTGTGGTTTGCCTTCCCAAAATGGTGTCTAGCTATGCTGGAGCTGTGTCCTGGCATCACTGAGGTGTCAGATAATGGGATGTCTTAGATCGAGGGTCGGAAACCCATCCATCGCGGGCTACCTGTCGACCGCCGATAGGGGACAGGTAGACTGCGAAGACGTCCTGCAGTTGCAACCCATTTCTTTCTCTAGAGCAGCGCATGCACATGCTCACTCAATCCAGGCTGCAGAGGCAGTCCCCTCCCCTTGCATACGTGCAGCTGCAGAGTGGGGAAAGCCTCCAGAATAACTTGGGCAGATTCAGGCTCTTCTCCAAACACGTCTGATTGCTTCATAGTGCTATTGCACGTCCCTCGCCACCAGCCCTCCTCCCCGATGCACGGATACCATGTGGGAAGGTGAGAGAGGATTGCTGGGAGGAATCAGCACCGCTGCACCTTCCCTGCGCCACTCTGCATTAAGAACTTCTATGCTCTCCAAGCCCTCCTGACACTCAAAGCCCTCCTGTCACCCCCCCAATACCATACCCTCCTGACACCCCCAGCCCTCCTGATCCTCCCAATACCATACCCTTCTGACACCCCCAGCCCATCTGATCCCCCCAATACCATACTCTTTTGACACCCCCAATACCATACTCTCCTGACACCCCAGCCATCCTGATCCCCCTAATACCACACTCTTCTGACATCCCCAGCCCATCTGACCCCCCCCCCCCAATACCATACCCTCCTGACACCTCCCAATACCATACTCTCCTGACACCCCAGCCCTCTTGATCCCCCCAATATCTTACCCTTCTGACACCCCAGCCCTCCTGATCCCCCAAATACCATGTCCTCCTGACACCCCAGCCCTCATGATCCCCCCATTACCATACCCATCCTGACACCCCAACCCTCCTAATCCCCCCAATAACATACTCTCCTGACACCCCATCCCTCCTGATCCTCCCAATACTATACCCCCCTGACACCCCAGCCCTCCTGATCCCCCTAAATACCATACCCTCCTGACACCCCAGCCCTCTTGATCCCCCCCAATACTATACCCTCTTGAAACCCCAGCCCCCCTGGTCCCCCCAATATCATACCCTCCTGACACCCATAGCCCTCCTGATCCTCCCCAATACCATACCCACCTCATACCCCAGTGCCATGCCCTCTTGAGACCTCAGCCCTCTTGATTCCCCTGTACTGTGCTCTCCATATCTCCCAGTACCATACTCTCCTGATCCCCCAGTACCAGTCCCCCCCTGACCCCCTATACCTTGCCCTCCTGACCTCCCTGTACCATGCCCTCCCTCATCACTTCTTGAATGTTTTCTGTGATGTGTTTTCTTACTTGTATACACCTTACCCCCATCCCTTCCATCCCTCTAATGACAAATTGATGGGTATGAAACATGTTTTTTGGGACAATGGTATAATTTCTATTTATGTATATTAGTTTTTATTTTTGGCAGTGTCCCCCTTGGTTGTGTTCTTGCACCTCCAGTTTGCTACCCTCAGATCCCCATTATTTTGTGGGATTCTGACGGTGGCTCTTTGGCCTCTGGTGGACCGTTTGTCGCTCCTCGGTATGCCGTTCTGTTGAGTTATTAGCTCTCTCTATTATTTTACAAATCTTAGTAATATCTGCTCAACGAGAGCCAATTCCTTAGCTTTTCTTCCAGCCTTTCCTTTTTCCTACCTCCCTATACTGAATTGTATGCGACCCTACTGTCAGATCGTTTTTATTATGTAACTCCTTATATTACCAATATGGCCCCCTTAAATATTTTGACAATAAATGTCTAAAGGACTTAATATACCTCAAAAATGCACTAAAGCATTCTGTTCATTTGCCACAGTTAGAATCCACATTCTTTGCCTACAGAAGACCCATTTTACTGAACAAGTTTTTCAGCTCCTCTTATCCACAGGTATATTCAGCCTCTAATAAACAACTAAGTGTTCTTATAGCTATTCACCGTACAACCCCATTTGTACTTTCATCTGAAATTAAAACTCCTGAAGGCCGTTACCTCATTTTTATTGGGCACATTTCTGATGTTGCTGTAACCATTGCATCATATTATATGTATCATATTATATAAACATCCATTATCATTTCTTTCCCGTCTTGATTCACACAAGTTAGGTACAGTGATATTATTCCCTTCTTGGATAAATCTCCCCTTCTCCCTCCTCCTGTTTCCCTAAGCCAAGGGTGCCCAACCTTTTGAAGAGAGAGGGTCACTTTAGCGACTTGGTAACCGGCTTGTAAGCACCTATAGGACTTGGAAGTGTGTTAGTCCCATCACACAGAGCTCCTATATTTTGTTCCCAGAAGCACCTATAGGACTTGAAGTGTGTTAGTCCCATCACACAGAGCTATATTTTCTTCCCAGAAGCACCTATAGGACTTGAAATGTGTTAGTCCCATCACACAGAGCTCCTATATTTTGTTCCCAGAAGCACCTATAGGACTTGAAGTGTGTTAGTCCCCATCACACAGAGCTATATTTTCTTCCCAGAAGCACCTATAGGACTTGAAGTGTGTTAGTCCCATCACACAGAGCTATATATTTTCTTCCCAGAAGCACCTATAGGACTTGTAGTGTGTTAGTCCCCATCACACAGAGCTCCTATATTTTGTTCCCAGAAGCACCTATAGGACTTGAAGTGTGTTAGTCCCCATCACACAGAGCTATATTTTCTTCCCAGAAGCACCTATAGGACTTGTAGTGTGTTAGTCCCATCACACAGAGCTCCTATATTTTGTTCCCAGAAGCACCTATAGGACTTGAAGTGTGTTAGTCCCATCACACAGAGCTATATTTTCTTCCCAGAAGCACCTATAGGACTTGTAGTAAGTTAGTCCCATCACACAGAGCTCCTATATTTTGTTTCCCAGAAGCACCTATAGGACTTGTAGTGTGTTAGTCCCATCACACAGAGCTCCTATATTTTGTTCCCAGAAGCACCTATAGGACTTGAAGTGTGTTAGTCCCATCACACAGAGCTATATTTTTCTTCCCAGAAGCACCTATAGGACTTGTAAGTGTGTTAGTCCCATCACACAGAGCTCCTATATTTTGTTCCCAGAAGCACCTATAGGACTTGAAGTGTGTTGGTCCCATCACACAGAGCTATATTTTTCTTCCCAGAAGCACCATAGGACTTGTAGTGTGTTAGTCCCATCACACAGAGCTCCTATATTTTGTTCCCAGAAGCACCTATAGGACTTGAAGTGTGTTAGTCCCATCACACAGAGTTCCTATATTTTGTTCCCAGAAGCACCTATAGGACTTGTAGTGTGTTAGTCGCATCACACAGAGCTCCCTATATTTTGTTCCCAGAAGCACCTATAGGTCTTGAAGTGTGTTAGTCCCATCACACAGAGCTATATTTTCTTCCCAGAAGCACCTATAGGACTTGTAGTGTGTTAGTCCCATCACACAGAGCTCCATATTTTGTTCCCAGAAGCACCTATAGGACTTGAAGTGTGTTAGTCCCATCACACAGAGCTATAATTTCTTCCCAGAAGCACCTATAGGACTTGAAATGTGTTAGTCCCATCACACAGAGCTCCTATATTTTGTTCCCAGAAGCACCTATAGGACTTGAAGTGTGTTAGTCCCATCACACAGAGCTATATTTTCTTCCCAGTAAGCACCTATAGGACTTGTAGTGTGTTTAGTCCCATCACACAGAGCTCCTATATTTTGTTCCCAGAAGCACCTATAGGACTTGAAGTGTGTTAGTCCCATCACACAGAGTTCCTATATTTTGTTCCCAGAAGCACCTATAGGACTTGTAGTGTGTTAGTCCCCATCACACAGAGCTCCTATATTTTGTTCCCAGAAGCACCTATAGGACTTGAAGTGTGTTAGTCCCATCACACAGAGCTATATTTTCTTCCCAGAAGCACCTATAGGACTTGTAGTGTGTTAGTCCCATCACACAGAGCTCCTATATTTTGTTCCCAGAAGCACCTATAGGACTTGAAGTGCGTTAGTCCCATCACACAGAGCTATATTTTCTTCACAGAAGCACCTATAGGACTAGAAGTGTGTTAGTCCCATCACACAGAGCTATATTTTCTTCCCAGAAGCACCTATAGGACTTGTAGTGTGTTAGTCCCATCACACAGAGCTCCTATATTTTGTTCCAGAAGCACCTATAGGACTTGAAGTGTGTTAGTCCCATCACACAGAGCTATATTTTCGTCCCAGAAGCACCTATAGGACTTGTAGTGTGTTAGTCCCATCACACAGAGCTCCTATATTTTGTTCCCAGAAGCACCTATAGGACTTGAAGTGTGTTAGTCCCCATCACACAGAGCTATATTTTCTTCCCAGAAGCACCTATAGGACTTGTAGTGTGTTAGTCCCATCACACAGAGCTCCTATATTTTTGTTCCCAGAAGCACCTATAGGACTTGAAGTGTGTTTAGTCCCATCACACAGAGCTATATTTTCTTCCCAGAAGCACCCATAGGACTTGTAGTGTGTTAGTCCCATCACACAGAGCTCCTATATTTTGTTCCCAGAAGCACCTATAGGACTTTGTAGTGTGTTAGTCCCATCACACAGAGTTCCTATATTGTGTTCCCAGAAGCACCCATAGGACTTGTAGTGTTAGTCCCATCACACAGAGCTCCTATATTTTGTTCCCAGAAGCACCTATAGGACTTGTAGTGTGTTAGTCCCATCACACAGAGCTCCTATATTTTGTTCCCAGAAGCACCTATAGGACTTGAAGTGTGTTAGTCCCATCACACAGAGCTCCTATATTTTGTTCCCAGAAGCACCTATAGGACTTGTAGTGTGTTAGTCCCATCACACAGAGCTCCTATATTTTTGTTCCCAGAAGCACCTATAGGACTTGTAGTGTGTTAGTCCCATCACACAGAGTTCCTATATTTTGTTCCCAGAAGCACCCATAGGACTTGTAGTGTGTTAGTCCCCATCACACAGAGCTCCTATATTTTCTTCTCAGCAGCACCCACAGGACTTCTAGTGTGTTAGTGGCATCACACAGAGCTCCTATATTTTCTTTGCAGAAGCACCCATAGGACTTCTAGTGCGTTAGTGGCATCACACAGAGCTCCTATATTTTTCTTTGCAGAAGCACCCATAGGACTTCTAGTGTGTTAGTGGCATCACACAGAGCTCCTATATTTCTTCTCAGCAGCACCCACAGGACTTCTAGTGTGTTAGTGGCATCACACAGAGCTCCTATATTTTCTTTGCAGAAGCACCCATAGGACTTCTAGTGCGTTAGTGGCATCACACAGAGCTCCTATATTTTCTTTGCAGAAGCACCCATAGGACTTCTAGTGCGTTAGTGGCATCACACAGAGCTCCTATATTTTCTTTGCAGAAGCACCCATAGGACTTCTAGT
The DNA here is from genome assembly GCA_028564925.1 of Lithobates sylvaticus. Lineage (NCBI taxonomy): Eukaryota > Metazoa > Chordata > Amphibia > Anura > Ranidae > Lithobates > Lithobates sylvaticus. The sequence goes on from CM053027.1 coordinate 133,668,653, forward strand.
GTGTTAGTGGCATCACACAGAGCTCCTATATTTTCTTTGCAGAAGCACCCATAGGACTTCTAGTGTGTTAGTGGCATCACACAGAGCTCCTATATTTTCTTTGCAGAAGCACCCATAGGACTTCTAGTGTGTTAGTGGCATCACACAGAGCTCCTATATTTTCTTTGCAGCAGCACCCATAGGACTTCTAGTGTGTTAGTGGCATCACACAGAGCTCCTATATTTTCTTTGCAGAAGCACCCATAGGACTTCTAGTGTGTTAGTGGCATCACACAGAGCTCCTATATTTTCTTTGCAGAAGCACCCATAGGACTTCTAGTGTGTTAGTGGCATCACACAGAGCTCCTATATTTTCTTCTCAGCAGCACCCACAGGACTTCTAGTGTGTTAGTGGCATCACACAGAGCTCCTATATTTTCTTTGCAGAAGCACCCATAGGACTTCTAGTGTGTTAGTGGCATCACACAGAGCTCCTATATTTTCTTCTCAGCAGCACCCACAGGACTTCTAGTGTGTTAGTGGCATCACACAGAGCTCCTATATTTTCTTTGCAGAAGCACCCATAGGACTTCTAGTGTGTTAGTTGGCATCACACAGAGCTCCTATATTTTCTTCTCAGCAGCACCCACAGGACTTCTAGTGTGTTAGTGCATCACACAGAGCTCCTATATTTTCTTTGCAGAAGCACCTATAGGACTTCTAGTGTGTTAGTGGCATCACACAGAGCTCCTATATTTTCTTCTCAGCAGCACCCACAGGACTACCGACTACAATGGCTGGAAGACCGCCAAGGGGAGGCAGAGCGTGCAGAGCCAAGAACACAGGGCAGGCAGGCTCTGTTTCTAGTGGACGTGGCCGTGGACGTGGTCGTGCATCGTCATCAGCACGTGGCCATGGGACACGCGCGTCTTGTTTTTCGGCAGCTGGACATGTGGAGCCGCATCATGCTGAAGGCTTGGTAGAATGGATGACCAAGCCCTCCTCATCCTCCTCATCCTCTCTCACCCAGGCTCAGGGTACTGGCAGAGCAGCTGCCAACGCGTACTCAATGGCATCATCAGCCACCCCTTCCCTAGACCCACCATGTCCTCCTGAGGAGTCCCCCGAACTCTTTGAGCACAGTGTTGGGTACATGCTCCAGGAGGATGCCCAACGATTCGAAGGCTCGGATGATGATACCCAGCTTGAGGAAGTCAGTAGTGTGCGCGCAGAGAGAGGGGATGCTGAAGGACAGCAATCTGGCAGTACTGTTCCACCAAACCGCCTAATATGTGACATGCCCACCAGGTGGAACTCAACGTTGGCCATGCTGCAGCGACTGCACACGCAGCAGAGGGCCATCAATGAGTACCTTTGCGACTACGGCACCAGGACAGGGTCAGGGGAGCTTGTTTTTTTTTCCCCACGTCAGTGGAGCATGATCAGGGATGCATGCACTGTCCTCTCACCATTTGAGGAGGCCACGAGGATGGTGAGCAGTGACAGTGCATGCATCAGTGACACTGTACCTCTTGTCCACCTGTGTTGGAGCATATACGCTGCGTGGGATAATGGACAGGCACTTGAGGCAGAACAGAGGCAGGAAGAGGAGGACTTCCTTGCCTCTCAAGGCCCCCTTTATCCGGACAGTGTTCCTTCTGTCCCACCCATCACACAGGAAGAGGATGAGGATGAGGAGGAGGAGGAGGAGGAGGATTGTGTGACCATGGAGGTGGAGCCTGGCACTCAGCATCAGCAGCAGCAGTCTTTTAGGGATGATGTACAGTCCCAACAAACCAGTGAACTTGTACGTGGCTGGGAGGAGGTGGCTGGCGATCATGTCATCCTCAGTGACCCAGAAGACTCCGGGCCGAATGCCTCAGCTAACCTACGCTGCATGGCCTCCCTGATCCTGCAAACCTGCGGAAGGATCCTCGTGTTCTTCGGATCAAGGAGAGGGACCATTACTGGCTGGCCACTCTCCTTGATCCACGGTACAAGGGTAAGGTTGCGGACCTTATCTTGCCGTCGCAGAGGGAGCAGAGGATGAGACATCTCAGGGAGGCCTTGCAGAAAGGTCTGTGCAACGCGTTCCCAGAAACTGGGAGGTTACAAACTCCTGGTCCTGGGCGACGAGTTGCTGAGGCTTCGGTCAGTAGCAGAAGGAGCGGTGGGGAAGGTGGACGTCTGACCGATGCGTTTCAGACAATTTTTTAGTCCGCAGGCCCCAAGGTATGATCGGTTCCAGCAACCATCGCCAGCGTCTGATATACATGGTGCAGGAATACCTTGGGGCAAGGTCAGACTTGGACACCTTTCCCACCCAAAATCCTCTGGCTTACTGGGTCCTGAGGATGGATCACTGGCCAGAGCTTGCACAGTATGCAATTGAGCTACTGGCCTGTCCTGCCTCCAGCGTTCTTTCCGAACGCACATTCAGTGCTGCTGGAGGATTTGTCACCGATCATAGGGTGCGCCTGTCCACCGACTCGGTTGATCGACTGACCTTCATCAAAATGAATCAGTCTTGGATCACCACCAGCTACCAGGCACCTGAAGCGGATATAACGGAATAATTTATAATGTCACATCCCTTCAAGACTGCCTATGCTGATGCTGAGTGACTGTCCTCTTATGTTCACTGACTATCCTCTTCCTCCTCCTCAATGATCCATGCCACCACACCAGTGCCTAAGGCACAATTTTTCAGCCCCTGTATAACAGGGGCGTGTACTTACAATTTTTTTAAAAAAAATGCTTCGCAACAAGTGTGACTGCTGTGCTCCAAGTACACTATCTGTGAGGGGTTGCAGTGTTGTGGCACCAGCACCAGTGCCTAAGGCACAATTTTTCAGCCCCTGTTTAACAGGGGCGTGTACTTACAATTTTTTTAAAAAACGCTTCGCAACACGTGTGACTGCTGTGCTCCAAGTACAGTATCTGTGAGGGGTTGCAGTGTTGTGGCACCAGCACCAGTGCCTAAGGCACAATTTTTCAGCCCCTGTTTAACAGGGGCGTGTGCTTACAATTTTTTAAAAAAATGCTTTGCAACACGTGTGACTGCTGTGCTCCAAGTACAGTATCTGTGAGGGGTTGCAGTGTTGTGGCACCAGCACCAGTGCCTAAGGCACAATTTTTCAGCCCCTGTTTAACAGGGGCGTGTAATTACAAATCTTGATCTAATAGTTCACAGCAGGGCCCATTCCTGCGCCCACCAAGAGTAACTATGAGGGCCTACAGTCTTGTGGCAACACCGTCCACCACCACCGCCAAAGGCCCAATTTTTCTGCCCTGTTCATCAGGTGCTTGCAATTACAAATCTTGATCTAATAACTCACAGCAGGGCCCATTCCTGCGCCCACCAAGAGTAACTGTGAGAGCTTACAGTCTTGTGGCAACACCGTCCACCACCACCACCACCACCAAAGGCCCAATTTTTCTGCCCTGTTCAACAGGTGCATGCAATTACAAATCTTGATCTAATAACTCACTGCAGGGCCCATTCCTGCGCCCACCAAGAGTAACTGTGAGAGCTTACAGTCTTGTGGCAACACCGTCCACCACCACCACCAAAGGCCCAATTTTTCTGCCCTGTTCAACAGGTGCATGCAATTACAAATCTTGATCTAATAACTCACAGCAGGGCCCATTCCTGCGCCCACCAAGAGTAACTGTGAGAGCTTACAGTCTTGTGGCAACACCGTATATGTATGAATACAGTATAATGAAAGTCTTGACCTTTATGACTTGCAATGTAAAGCTTGTGAACTGACTTATATAACTATTTGAGTTAGAGCAATATTTATAATCAGTTCAATTCTGTGATAGGTGTTTCCCCCTGTGTTTGTCTTTCTCAAAGCTGAGACAATGGTTGGTCACTGGATAACCATGCTTGTTAATCTGTTGTGTCCACAAGTCTTCCTGAACACAAATTTATGGGATCTGGAGATCCTTGTAAATATTGGTCAGTTTGTCTTTGGTCCCAGGTGTTGTGAGTATACCAGAAACCCATTCATTGTTCCTATCATGAGTTCTGTAAGCAGGGTTGTTTATCTAACATCCCCGGAAGTTTATTATTCTGGTGCTGGTTAAATGTATATAGGACTGTGTCTCTGGTCTAGTAAGAAAATTCCAAGAGCCCAAAGAAAACAAAAAATGATAAAAATATGTATATTTCTTCCCATAACAGTTCTGACAGGAATATGCATATAAGATACTTTTGCACTGGTACTGACGGGGGGACGGGAGAATGTACTTTTCTTTAGGTATGGGGGGTTGTCTTAGCAGGTGGGTGGCAGATTGGATGGCTCCTAAACTGTATGAAATCCTCATAGAAGATATGTTTGTGAGCAGGACTCCAGACTCCATATTCTAAACGTTTGGATATAATATTTGCATTTTAGGTTTGTTATATAAGAGGTTTAAGGGTTATTTAAGTTGAAATCACTAATATATATTGCCTTGAACAATGAATTCTATGAGGCACAAGTATGACCTATCACACTCTAGAAAAACTAATTAATAATGTATTGCTTCGCTAAAAGCAGATGCCTGGAGCAGATTGGCTCATTTGTGAAAACTGCTGCAGTAAGCAGTAATAAATGTAATTAACATGGATATTTAAAGTTTTTGCCTACAAAGTAATTGGTCTGGGAATTAGTAAAGAGTAAACCTATGATGAAATTAGTCAAGTGTTCCTTGCTTCCTTGATTGGAGTTTTATGATATTTTCATTCTCTGTTTGAAATGTGTAGATATATAAAATTATGCAAGATGTATTCATATCTATGTATGAGCACTCTGGAACTCATACATTTCATTAAACTGTGATTATTTCAGTGTGGGATGAAAAGCCATATTCCATTCACATTCCTGCTGTAAAGTATTGGTAATTATTGATTCAGCCTGAGTTACTGTCAAAGGTACACATGCTAATTTGCTGTACAATGGAAGAAACCTGCAAGCATTCTATCATACTAGAGGTAATATTTGTTGTCAAAAGTAACAATCAAATTATATTTTAATTATAGGGAAAATTAAATTAAATGGGCTGTTTTATAAGAAACATTGGTTTACTGAAATAATATTTTCAGTGGCGAGCAATCAAACTGAACAGAAATGGCTATTAATATATATCACAAGAGTTACTTTTCTCTTTAATATGTCGTATTTCTTTGTTACGCGAACAAAGAGGTTGGCATGACTGGATTTATATCAACTAAAGAAAATTGCACACAGGCAGCTCAGCAGTGTATTAGTATCATCATCCTGCAACAGGAAGTTATGTTACTATAAGATATCCAGATAAGAAAGTTTGCAATAAATTAGCATTAAAGGATTTATACAGTAAAGCCCCGTACACACGGACCGAATGTCGGGAGACAACAGGCGGTTCACAAAAAATATAGCCGACATTCGGTCCGTGTGTGTATGTCGGTCTGTCTGCCTGACAGAAGCCGACCATTCGGCAAGGGCAGAGAGTGCTGATCATAGTGATCTGACGGCGGGGGGGGGGGGGGGGTCCCGCTGTCAGAACACAACAGCTCAGCTGGGGAGATTGCTGAACTAACCTTGCATGGTTATTACAGCAGCTCTGACCGGAGCTGTCAGGTTTTTTTCATGCAACCCGCTGGTGTTTACATATATCTTTTTTATTCTTATACAAGATAATGCATGTACTAATGCATAGGGATGGGCTGAACACCCCCCTGTTCGGTTCGCAGCATAACATGCAAAACAGGCAAAAAATACCGTTAAAGTTTATGGGGCACGAACATGCTCATTTTAAAGGCTTATATGCATGGTCTTAAAAAGTGTTTGGGGACCTGGGTCCTGTCCCAGGGGACATATATCAATGCAAAAAAAAGTTTTTAAAACTGAGTTTTTTTCGCGAGCAGTGATTTTAATAATGCTTAAAGTGAAACAATAAAAGTCTAATATTCCTTTAAATTTTGTACTGGGGGGTGTCTATAGTATGCCTGTAAAGTGGCTCATGTTTCCTGTGTTTAGAACAGTTGAGAGCAAAATGACATTTCTAAAGGTAAAAAGGTAATTTAAAAGTACTAGCGCTAGCTATAGTACAGGCTATAATGAATTGTACACATAAGTACAGGGCAATACACATAAAAGTTCATTGATAAAAACAGAATGAGATTCCCCCACAGGGGAACCCCGAACCAAAAAAAAAATGCGTGGGGGGTCCCCCCCCAAATTCCATACCAGGCCTTTCTGGTCTGGTATAGATACTAAGGGAACCCTTCTCCAAATTTTTTTAAAAAATGGCGTGGGGGTCCCCCTTAAAATCCATACCAGACCCTTCAGATCTGGTATGGATTTTAAGGGGAACCCCGCACCAAAATAAAAAAAAAATGGCATGGGGTTATCATGATCACCACCTCAAGAGTTTGTTGGAATGTGTTCTAATGCTGCAAATTTGACTACGCTGTTGTAACCAGCGTGCATTTCAGTTACATGGTGTTCTATTGGAGTTAGCAATCAATTGCTATTGATGTAGTATATGTGATCTTTTATTCTACGCTAGAAAGCACGTTTAGTTTTCCCCAAATAGAAGCTGTCGTATTCACACAGCATAATGTACACCACGCCCTCCATCTGGCAGTTGACGTGGAGTACAGCAGAATGTAGTCTGCCATTTGACAAATACATTGATTGATTTTCGTATATCTATGGACAAAAAGTGCATGAACCACATTGCCAAGTCCCTCTCAAGGTGGTATCCTCATTTACTGCATTTACAAGGTGACTTTGTGTTAGCCTGTCCCTCTGCTGACAGTTATAAGTGATGATAACACGAGTTATATACTCCTCATTTTTACGAGATCTCTTACATAGGGCTTCCTGTCTAGTCTGCTTTTGCACTCCCTTAAAGGCTTTTTTAAGGGAGGTTTTCGAGGATCCCCTCATGGACAGGCGCCCACGTAGTTCATCTGCTTCTTTCTTAAAGAGGACGTCATTGGAGCAGATTCTCCGCAGCCTGAGAAACTGTCCATAGGGGATACTATTAATGAGAGGGATAGGAAAACTACTAGCATGTAGGAGGGTATTCCCTGCCATCTCCTTGCGGTACAAGGTTGTATTGATGTTTTTGTCACCTTCAATCACTACTGTGATATCCAGAAAAGGGATTCCAACAAACTCTGAAGGTGGTGATCATGATAAAAAGATCTTACAGAGAGAAATGTGGTGGATCTATTCTTTGGCTTCTACTACATCCCCCGGCCTTAATGATGCTATGAGTTACAAACCATTCCTGTAACAAAAGATATGTCTTTCCCAACAAACTGTGTTATCTGCAGTTATAGTAGATGCAGTTTCTCTATCGTGGTCCACTATATGCTTAATTTGCTGTGCCCTTATTCTCTTGATGATCTGTCTCTTTTTTGTGAGTGTGTCTTCTTGTGGTGTGTTTTCTTTATCTTTTTGTTTGGTATTATGTTTAGTTTTGTGATGGTTTGAATATTTGTTTTGTATTGTCCTTATTGTTTGTCCCTGTACATGGGGCTATTCATTTCCATTTAATATTTTTTATTAGATTTTTCCAAACGATTTCAATCAATCGTTATGTCAAGGAATCCCTGGGTTTATATCTCAGGTTATTTGAGTATTGTATTGATTGGGGGATTTTTACCTGGGAGGGGTATTTACCTCTAATATATGGGATAGTGATGCCTGATATACGATGTAGGGCCCCTTTATCTGTTTGTATTTTCTGGCCAACTGCTTTTTTACCTGCCTGTGTTTGACTTTCCCACGGTGGTGCTTGATGGGTTAGAGCCCAATGCGTGTCCTTCCCTTTTCTCCCCATCCTGTAGAGGTGGGCACCTGTCGCTGACTGTGCTGACCTGCACGTCACTGTACAAACGCCTCTTTGACGGAGATTCCTCTCCTTCAGATTATCAGCTGACAATGGGTTTTGGTGACAAATTTGTTTTTTTTACTACACATACTACTTAGATATTTCTCTATCTCAGATCCAGCCTTCATAGCTGCATTTGTATTGGGTATCTGGTAACTGTGTCCATATAGGGTGGGTGTTAATTGTATGTTTCTATGTTTTTTAACCATGTCGTAATTTTTTTTTATATTTTTTAAATATTGTTCTCCTCTCTTTATGTGCCCACAAAGTCCACCTATATTTTGAGTTTCTCAATCCTTTTTTGCAAATTAGTAATTTTTCTTCATAAATTTTGACCAAAATGTATTCTGCTACATATCTTTGGTAAAAATAACCAGATCAGTGTATATTTTTTGGTCATTGTGAAAGTTATAGAGTCTACAAGCTATAGTGCTAATCATTTCTTGAGACACTAACAAGCCAGTAAAGTACAATTGCCCCCACATGACCCCTTTTTAGAAAGCAGACATTCCAAGGTATTTAGTAAGAGGCACGGTGAGTTTTTTTAAGTTGTATTTTTTTCCCAAAATTCTTTGGAAATTAAGATTTTTTTTTTCTTTTTTTCCCCACAAAATTGTCATATTAACAGGTTATTTCTCTCACATGGCATGTGCATATCACAAATTACACACCAAAACACATTTTGCTACTCCTCATACCACATGTGTGAAACTTTTTTTTTTACAGCCTAGCCACATAGAGAGGCCCAACATGCAGGGAGAACCGTCATGTATTCTAGGGACATAAATTACACATTTCATTTCTTGACTACCTCTTGCACATTTGAAGGCCCTGGAGCACCAGGACAATGGAAATGCCCCAACAAATTACCCCATTTTGGAAGGCAAACACCCCAACACATAATCTATGAGACATAATGAGTCTTTTGAGCATGTCATTTTTTTTTCACGTGTTTTTGGAAAGTGAAAACCTATTTTTTTTACACAAAGTTGTCCATGTTTAAGATATTTTTAACACATAGCATGTACATAGCAAAAATGACACCCCAAAACACATTCTGCTACTCCTCCTGAGTATGGCGATACCACATGTGTGATACTTTTACACAGCCTGGCCACATACAGAGGCCCAACATGTAGGGAGCACAGTCAGATGTTCTAGGAACATACATTTCAAATCTAATTTCCTACCTATTACACTTTTGTGAGGCACTGTAGGGCACTGATGGGCACTATAGTGGCATGGATGTGGCACGTATAAGCACTGATGTGGCATGGATGAGTACTGATGTGGCATGGATGAGAACTGATGTGGCATGGATGTGGCACAGATGAGTACTGATGTACCATGGGTGTGGCAGGGATAAGCACTGATGTGGCACGGATGTGGCATGGATGAGTACTAATGTGGCATGGATGAGTACTGATGTGGCAAGGATGTGGCATGGATGAGCACTGATGTGCCATGGGTGTGGCAGGGATAAGCGCTGATGTGGCACGGATGTGGCATGCGTGAGTACTAATGTGGCATGGATGAGTACTGATGTGGCAAGGATGTGGCATGGATGAGCACTGATGTGGCATGAATGAGGCATGGATGAGCACTGATGTTGTATGGCTGTGGCACGGATGAATACTGATGTGGTATGGATGTGGCATGTATGAGCACTGAGGTGGCATGGATGAGGCATGGATGTGGCACGGATGAGTACTGATGTGACATGGATGTGGCACAGAAGAGCACTGATGTGGCATGGATGTGGCACGGATTAGTACTGACATGGCATGGATACAGCATGGGTGAGTACTGATGTGGCACGGATGAGCACTTATGTGGCATGGATGTGGCACTGATGAGCACTGATGTGGCATGGATGAGTACTGATGTGGCAAGGATGTGGCATGGATGAGCACTGATGTGCCATGGGTGTGGCAGGGATAAGCGCTGATGTGGCACGGATGTGGCATGCGTGAGTACTAATGTGGCATGGATGAGTACTGATGTGGCAAGGATGTGGCATGGATGAGCACTGATGTGGCATGAATGAGGCATGGATGAGCACTGATGTTGTATGGCTGTGGCACGGATGAGTACTGAAGTGGTATGGATGTGGCATGGATGAGCACTGAGGTGGCATGGATGAGGCATGGATGTGGCACGGATGAGTACTGATGTGACATGGATGTGGCACAGAAGAGCACTGATGTGGCATGGATGTGGCACGGATTAGTACTGACATGGCATGGATACAGCATGGGTGAGTACTGATGTGGCACGGATGAGCACTTATGTGGCATGGATGTGGCACAGATGAGCACTGATGTGGCATGAACATGGCACGGATGAGTACTGATGTGGCATGGATGAGTACTGAAGTGGAATGGATGTGGCATGGATGAGTACTAATGTGGCATGGATGAGCACTGATGTGACACGGCTGGGCATGGATAAGCATGGCTGAGGCATGGCTAGGTATAGATGAGCATGGCTGGTTATGGATGAGCATGGCTGGACATGGATGGGCATGGATGAGCATGGCTGGGCATTGATGAGCATAGCTGGGCATGGATGAGCATGGATGAGCATGGCTGCACATGGATGAGCATGGAGGAGCATGGCTGGGCATGGATAAGCATAGATGAGCATGGCTGAGCATGGATGAGCATGACTGGGCATGGATGGGCACGGATGAGCATGGCTGGGCACGGACAAGCATGGCTGGGCATAGATGAGCTAGAAGGGGCACAGATCAGCACTCTGGGCACTTCACACCCAGCCCACAAGCGCTGCTTCACCCGCTCCCTCCTCTCCTCACACACCGGAGGAGCTGTACCGGACATGCGCCGGCTTGTTTACAAATGATTGCTCTGTCATTGAACGGAGCGATCGCGTGGTAAAGGGCCACTGTCACCACTTTCCCTAGGGATGCCATTATGGATGAGAACAGTTCTGACTGATCAGTGCAGTCACATGCCAGTGCTGACCAGTCAGAACTATCCCTAGGGAAATAAGAGAAAGAACAGTGCAGTTCTAAAGCACTAAGACTGCTGTACCAGGGTGCCTGGATAGTGAAACTGGATGCACAACATACTGTATGTAATATGTATAAATAGCAGCCATGAAATACAAAGACTTACTTGATAAACTTCGCTGCAACAAGAATAGTCAGTAAGCATATTTCTTAGTGCTTAGTAGAATGCTAAGCATAATTAAGCATGGAACACACTTTTTACTAGCTTGTGTGACGCATACCAGATGACAGTTAAAGGTAGTTGAGCAATTGTAATTTTCTATGCCTTGGGGTCTGCTTTCACTGCATTTAGTAGCTGCAACAAAGTCATAGAGTGACTAACAACCAGTGATCAGAAGCACAGCTATTTAAATGGTTTTCTTCCATGAGTTCCTTTAATGTGCTAGTAACAATAACTTGGCTGAGATATATCTCCCCAACGAACAGTTTTATAGAGTAGACAAAGTCTTTATGTGAAGCTAATACATGCCATTTTAACTGCATGGAATTAGAAGGGAAAAGATTAAATTCTTAATTTAATGTAGATTATAACTGATTTCAAATGAGCTTGTTGTGCAGAAAACATTGCACCCAAGTTAAAAAAAAAAAAAAACGTTAATTTTGTTGCTCCGGGACTGATGATTTTTTAAAATAAAAACTGTTTATTATTCTGCAAAGCAAAGACTAATGACTAAGGCACTCTACTAGTCTCTTTCATGCCTTCTGTATGTCATGTGGTATGTACAAATCCATAGTATGGAAAGAGAACCCAATGTGACCAAACTGCTGGACCATGACTAATTTGACAGTTAAGCACAGCAACATCCTTTTGGCAAAAAGAAGACTGATTCTACATGACAGGAGACAGATTTCAAGAACATTTTCATATTCCTTTCTACAGAGATTTTTTTTTAATCCGGATATTGTCAATGAGCTGTGAAATTTCCCTAGCATAAATAAATTCTGTGGTAAAGAGAAAAATCAGTTTTCCCCAAAGTCTGCATTTCTTAGTCTCTGTTTTACTGCTTCATAATAAATAAAAAGTACTTATCACAAGGCAGTAAAGATGAGTCTGAACTTGCATTGAATCCAGATTATGCTTTTTTGCTTGATAAGGATATCCACCAAATCACCACAATTTTTTTTCTTTTGACATTCTCCATTATTATTATTATTTTACAGGATTTATATAGCGCCAACAGTTTGCGCAGCGCTTTACAACATGAGGGCAGACAGTACACTTACAATACAAATCAATACAGGAGGGATCAGAGGGCCCTGCTCGTTGGAGCTTACAATCTAGAAGGGAGGGTCAATTTGGAACAAAAGGTAATACTGTGGGGGATGAGCTGATGGAGAAAATGAAAATACAGTTGTTAGGTGGGGGCCGTATAGGCTTCTCTGAAGAGAAGGGTTTTCAGGGATCGTCTAAAAGCTAATAAAGTAGGAGATAGGCGGACAGATTGGGGTAAGGCATTCCATAGGATTGAAGAGGCTCTGGAAAAGTACTGGAGGCGAGCATGGGAGGAGGTGATGAGGGAGCTAGAGAGCAGGAGGTCTTGAGAGGAACGAAGAGAACGAGTAGGTTGGTATTTAGAGACTAGGCTAGTGATGTAGCTGGGGGCTAAATTGTGGATGGCTTTGTACGTAGTTGTTAGTATTTTGAATTGAATTCTTTGGCCGAGTGGAAGCCAGTGGAGGGATTGACAGAGAGGAGTGGCAGACATAGAGTGATTGGTAAGGTGGATGAGTCTGGCAGCAGCATTCATGATGGATTGCAGAGGTGATAGACTATGTAGAGGTAAGCCAATAAGAAGTGAGTTGCAGTAGTCGAGGCGAGAGATGACGAGCAAGTGAATTAGGAGCTTTGTTGTGTCATTGGTTAGAAAGGGGCGTATTTTGGCGATGTTGCAGAGGTTGAGGCGGCAGGATTTGGACAGTGATTGGATGTGTTGTGTCTTGAAGGAGAGTTCAGAGTCCAGAACTAGACCTAGAACCTTGGCATGCGTGGATGAGCTGATAGTTGTGCCATCGATTTTGACAGAGAGATCAGGGGAAGGGGCATACGGGGGAGGAAAAATTATAAGTTTGGTTTTGGATAGATTGAGTTTGAGGAAGTGGTGTGACATCCAGACGGATATATCTGATAGTAAATTAGTGATACGTGAGGAGATAGAGAGAGTGAGCTGAGGGGTAGAGAAATAGATTTGAGTGTCGTCAGCGTAGAGGTGGTATTGGAAGCCATGGGAGGCTATCAGTTGACCCAGGGAGGAGGCGTAGATTGAAAATAGAAGAGGTCCAAGAACAGAACCTTGGGGGACCCCAACAGAGAAAGGAAGAGGAGAGGAGGAAGTAGAGTTGTAAGAAACGCTAAAGGTGCGGTTGGATAAGTAGGAACCAGCGAAGAGTACAGTCACAGAGACCAAAGGTGTGGAGATTTTTGAGGAGGAGGGGGGGGGTCAACCGTATCAAAGGCAGCAGAGAGGTCCAGGAGTAGGAGTACAGAATAATGTCGATTGGTTTTGGCCGTTAGTAGATCATTTGTTAGTTTTAGGAGAGCAGTTTCTGTGGAGTGTTGAAGACGAAATCCAGACTGAAGAGGATCAAGAAGACTATTATCAGCGAGGTGGACGCTCAGTCGGTTGTAGACCAGACGTTCAAGGAGTTTGGATAAGAAGGGGAGCAAGGAGATGGGGCGTAGGCTAAGATTGGATGGGTCCAGTGAGGGCTTTTTAAGTATGGGTCTGACAAGTGCGTGTTTTAGAGAGTTGGGGAAGATGCCAGAAGAGAGGGAGAGATTGAAGATGTGGGTTAGAGAGTGTAGCATAGAGACAGAGGGTGAACGTAGAATTTGTGAGGGAACAGGATCCAGAGGGCAGGTGGTAAGGTGGACATTATCAAGTAGTTTAGCAACTTTGTCTATAGTGGTGGGGTTGAAAGTAATGATTGTGCCTGTGGGCATGAAGTGTGAAGCGTGGGGGGTATCAGAACAGTAGAGATCTCTGCACGAATTGTATCAATCTTCTGTTTGAAGTGATTGGCGATCTCCTGGGCAGTGAGTGAGTTGGCGGGTGGAGGCGGTGGAGGACGAAGTAGAGAGTTGAAGGTAGAGAAGAGTTGACAGGGACGGGATGGTAATTTGCATTAATTTTAGGTTCAGTGTAGTGATCAGTGGGCTTCTCCGTGCTGACTTAATGTCCTTCATTTTTCCTCAATGCCAGCCTACATTTTCCATGAGAAATTGTGAAAACCCTGTATGAAAGCATTACAGACCACAGGGGTAACCATTTCCCAAGGACATGAGAGATGGATATTTCTGGCTTGCAGCTTCAAAAAAGGCAAATTTTAAAACTAAAAAAAAAAAAAATATATATATATAGCTAGTGGGGGCCAAAATGGGTACTAATCTTGGGAATAGATACAGAACCCAAAGTTGGGCTCAAAATATATTTTCTCAAAATGTGTGTCCCCTACAAATACACTATACATTCTCTTTGACCTGGTACTTTCTGGGTCACTGATGTTGATCTAGTATGCCACTCAGAAAGAGTCAGGGTAAAGTAATAAATCCTTATCTGCGTGCTTGTTTTGGGCCAGGGATTTAAAGTGGGGTGTATAATAATAGGGGGCGCTGTGAACTTAATAGATTGTACTAAATGTTGTACATATACAGATAAAGTGCATAGTGCTTAGCTAAATAGTAATTAATGATTAATTAATAATTCAGTGCTAAAATAACAGTGATTTCTAAATATTTCATCAAAACCAATATTTCATCAAAAAACTAATATTTCATCAAAAACAAATGTGCACAAATCTTTTGTGATGCAACTTCCACACCATCACCAATGGCAAACTTCATGAGAAAACACCCGGTGGATGTGAGTGAAATTGCTACTCACCAGACCACCATGACCTCTTTAACTAAAAAGAAGGTCAGATGGGGCTTTTTTAAATGTGGATCTGTGATCTTGCTGGTATGTCAGAGGAGATGTGGCTGGAATCTTCATCAGGAAACACTTTGTGATTAATTAATCATTAATTACTATTTAGCTAAGAACTATGCACTTTATCTGTATATGAACAACATTTAGTACAATCTATTAAGTTCACAGCGCCCCCTATTATTATACACCCCAAATCAGATAAGTCTAGCACTATTGTACTTTTAGGGGAACAGCTCATATATATTTATAATTTCTTAGAACTAGCTCACTTAGTTATTCCATAGCGCAAGGTTCTTCTATTTTTCACAGGGATTTAAATTATTGAGAACTAAGGATTAGCATGACAGTCAGCTTACCATCCAGCTGCAATTTTTAGAAAGCAAGGTCTGCAATTTCAGCCTATTTGCTATTCACCATGGGAAAATGCTCACAGCCTTTGATTATAACCCCTTAGTCCATTAACCACTAGCCGACCAGCCGCGGCAGTTATACTGTGGCAGGTTGGCTCAGATGGGCAAATCGCCATAGCTGTATGTCGTTCCTTTGAGCTGTCACAGCAGGCGCACGCACCCGCTGCGTGTCCCTAGAGCCAATGCACGTACCCAGTGGGTGCGATGACCGTCGGGCACCTGCTATCGCTTGTGACAGAGCGGGAACCGGGATCTGTGTGTGTAAACACACAAATCCCGGTTCTCTCAGGTGGAGGAGAGAGATTGTGTGTTCATACCAAGTATGAACACTGTTCTCTCTCCTCCCCTAGTCAGTCTCATCCCGCCTACAGTTAGAACACACCCAGGGAACACAGTTAACCCCTTGATCGTCACCAAGTGTTAACCCCTTCCCTGCCAGTGACATTTATACAGTAATCAATGTCTATTTTTAGCTCTGATCACTGTATAAATGTCAACGGTCCCAAAATAGTGTCAAAAGTGTCTGATCTGTCCATTACAATGTTGCAGTCCTGAGAAAAATCGCAGCTCACTGCCATTAATAGTAAAAAAATAATAATAATAAAATAGAATTGATTGAGATTTTTTTTTTATCAAAAATATGTAGAAGATTACATATCGGCCTAAGCTGAGGAAATTTTTATTTATTTTTTTTAATTTGGGGATTATTTTTTATAGCAAAAATTACAAAATATTGTGTTTTTTGCAAAATTGTCGCTCTTTTTTTGTTTTGTAGCGCAAAAAATAAAAACCTGCAGAGGTGATCAAATACCACCAAAAGAAAGCTCTATTTATGGGAAAAAAATGGGGAAAAAAAGAACATACATTTTGTTTGGGTACAATGTCACAGGACCGCGCAATTGTCAGTTAAAGCAACGCAGTGCCGTATTGCAAAAAATGGCCTGGTCAGCCAGGGGGCAAATCCTTCCAGGGGTGAAGTGGTTAAGAATATAAAACTATGTACTGTAAGTAGACTCATTATTCATGCACAACTCCCAGGTGATATGCTGAACTGAACAATTATTCTACCTGCCAAGAACAAAATGATCATTGACCCCAAATTTAGCTTTCTCTAGAAAGTGTTCAATTCCATTCCACAGCACTTGGGATATTACATTATAATTCAATATTAATCAACATAGCCCAAATAAATGTTTAGATGTAAAACTGTATAGCTAGCCATGGAATTGCTATTTTTAACCCTTTCATATAGTACCTAGAGTTAAAAGCACAATTTATGAAATAATTAATAAGTAGCACCTGTATAAACATTAACAAATAAATATTTTTATGTTGAGAGTTTGCAATTTTTTGTAAAATTGCTGCCTTCTCTGGTAATGTTTATGAAAACTAAGAAAGACTTCCTATTGTTATTTGAAGAAAGAACGCAGACATTTACAATAGTAAAACATTGATGTGAAAAATAAAGGTCAGGTACACTTCTATCAAAAAAGATACTAATTATCTATTTATTTATTTTTAACATTAGGGATTTTTATTTAGTTTTTGTTTTAAAAATGTATTTAGCTCCATAATCATAAATGCATCATTAACTGTATTTTTAAATGCAAGCAGTGAAATTTCATTATTTTGGTATCAACCTCATGTAATCCTCTGCACAGCAGCAGTGGAATGTGAGAGGAGGGAGATGTAAAAAAAGATAAACAGTTCATAAGACAAGAAGGGTGCTGAAAGAAAGAAAGAAATCGGAGGGACCGACACATGAGCATTACTCTGCTGCTTCTCTTTTCACAGTCCAGTCATAGGCTCGGGCAGGTCTAGGATGAGTTGGAAGTGAAGTGAGTTGAATGATGCTGGCCATCAGACTGAGGACATCTAGTGGCAGAAAAAATGTAGTGTGGTAAAATTCTATGGATTAAAGGTAAATATTGCAAAAACTGGTATTGTTAATATACCTTTTAAGGGTCTGATTACGTTTATCTGGTTAATTTTAGCTGGAGTTTTGTTTTAAGTGGTGTGTGTAAGTACGTGTATGTTTTTATGCTATTGCAGGTTCACATGTACTACAATAATATTTATTGTCCTAAATAGTATTTACGTATTGTCCTAAATGGTATTTATTGTCTTAAAGGCAATTTAAAGACACAATTTATTGCAACTCTATAATCATTCATACATACAGTATTTTTTTTTTAATCATATACTTTTTTATTAGAAAAAGTTTATTACAATTTACAACTTATAACAATACTACGGTAATACATAAAATACATGCCCACCAAACAACTAAAATTACATTTACAAAAAAAAACAATCCTAATAGACAATGCAACTTCCAGATTATGCATTCATTGTTACTTTAGACCTACCGTCTATGCAATGGTTTAATAATTACCATTTTCCTAAAAACTTTGCAACCTTAAAACATAATTGTTATGCTCGCTTACTAATTACTTCTTAAAGAGGAAGTAAACCCTCAGCAAAAAAAAAAAAAAAAAAAAAAAAAAAACCTGCAAAACAAAGGCATAATTAGCCAGTATGCATAGCATACTAGGCCCCCTGGCGGTAATCCCGAGTCTGGCTCAGGGTGGGAACTTCAGTACCAAAAGCGGTAACCCCGAGCCAGACTCGGGTTTGCATTGCAGGATACAGGGGGAAGTACTTACCTTATCCCCTGGATCCTGCGATGTCTCTCTGCTGTGTGAGCAAGCAGTCTGCTCGCTCGATTCACACAGTGCCCGAGTGCCGCTGATCTCCGTTCCCTGCAACGTTATGACGCACGGGAGCGGAGATCGGCGCCAAATTCAAAAAAGTTAAAAAACACAAAACACATACAATACTGTAATCTTACAGATTACAGTACTGTATACAAAAAATACACATCTCATTTGTCCCTAGTGGTCTGCCCAGTGCCCTGCATGTCATTTTATATAATAAATATTTTTTTTCTGCCTGGAAACTGGAGATTGTCCATAGCAACCAAAAAGTGTCCCTTTATGTCAAAAGTGGTTTTAGACCAGCTAGAAAACAGCGATAATAAATTAGAATCACAATTTATCATCAAACACTAAATTTAATGACAGCGACAATTCTGCAACTGAGCAAATTTCAGTGTTTTTGATTTGATTAAATTATTGAATAATTTTTATATATATTTTTATTATATTATAATTTATGATTTTGTGTTTCAAACTTTATCATACCCGTGATGTCTAGTAGACTCTGGTTCAGACAGATTTAAGTGAGTTATTCATAAGAATTGCATGCCTACAATATAAAAACTGCAAATTTCCATGCAAAATAATTGTACCGCTTTCAGCACAAAATTCCAGACAGAATCATACTGCCAGGGAGGCTAGCTAATTATATATCACTTACCTCAGATTGAAGCCCCCGCATCAGTCCACGTCTCCCCCTCCGAGCGCCGACATGTTGTCCTGGAGTGACTTCTGGGTATCGCGGCTCCGACGCTGTGATTAGCGCGATGCCGTCACTCCGTGCATGCGCACAAGAGCGGCACAGTACAACTGAAGCATCGGCATATAGCGCCATTGCTTCAGTTGTCTTAAGTGCGCATGTGCTGCATGACCTGTTAGCTACAGGTAAGCCTTAATATAGGCTTTTCTGTAACATAAAGTTGTAAACAAGGGTTTACAACCACTTAACAGCTTATATGTATTTATACCATACAAGTGAAAACAGCGCTAGCAATGGTGGGTATACAAAAACAACTAAGTGACTATATAAAATTATATCAGTGGTCACAAAAAATGATTTGCATCATAAATGTGTCAAATAAATATAAGCATAAAATTGCATAAAGGAAAACTCTTAATACAGTGTCCAGTGAAAAATAATCCAAATATGAATTGTGAACCAAAAACAAATATATGTGCAAAAAAAGAGTATATTTATGTGAATGTCCCCTTGTAGGACCGAACTCACCAAGCAGACAAATGCAGCAAGCAGGCAGGTAAAGGCTGGCAAAGCAAACAAACAAGCTGATGGTAGGGGCTTCAGAAAGCGATGCAAGTAGCAAGCAGGTACAGCTGATAAGGCAGATAGCATAAGCTGACAGTGCAGGAGCTCCAAGAAGCGACAAACACATGCAGGATCACAGGGGGATTTCCAGCAAATATTCCATCGACAGGGGAGAAAAAAACTTCATATAGTGAAGTACTGTAAAATAAAACAAAAAGGAGCTGCTCGCTGGGCGCTACTTACAAGATGCAAACAGGCAATGAGCACTCAGAGAAACTTCCTTTATTCGCCGCTCTAAGCGTGCGTTCCATGGAGGCAGGAAATGGCGTCAATGGTTACAAATTGAGCCGGAAATTACGTCGATGCGTTTCGCCCCTCCTCCAGGGCATTATCACAGATTCTGTTTTAACGCCCTGGAGGAGGGGTGAAACGCGTCGACATAATTTCCAGCTCAAGTTGTAACCACTGACGCCATTTCCTGCCTCCTTGGAACGCACGCTTAGAGCCGTTTCGGTTTTACATCTTGGACAGTTTGATGTTGCTGCTTTTCCCCAAGTGTGTAGTTTTTGAGGAGTATAGTGAGACCTGTGAATAAAAAATAACTGGGTCAAACACTGTGAAGAGCATAGGGAAACTCTGGTTAAATTTTCCAGAGCTTGTTCTCATTCCTCATCACTAATATTCTCCAAATCCATATGCCACCGCCCTAGACTATCACTCTGGGGGTTATTTACGAAAGGCAAATCCACTTTGCACTGCAAGTGCACTTGAAAGTGCACTTGGCAGTGCAGTCACTCTAAATCTAAGGGGTAAGTCTGAAATGAGTGGAAGCTCTGCTGATTTTATCATCCAATCATGTGCAAGCTAAAATGCTGTTTTTTATTTTCCTTGCATGTCCCCCTCGGATCTACAGTGACTTTACTTCCAAGTGCACTTTCAAGTGCACTTGCAGTGCAAAGTGGATTTTCCTTTAGTAAATAACCCCATCTGTGTACTAGCGCTAGTTGTTTTTTGTAGGGAGGAATATAAGTCTCCAATAAGTCTCTGTTTTGAATTCCTTGTAAATACTGCCAAAGTTAAACTTGTGGAGGGATTGTATTTTAATGGGAAGGTCGCTGCCTGACTCTGCAGAGCATGCCGCAACTACAAGTATTGAAAGAATAATTTGTTAGTTAGGTGGTATTTTTCTGCCAGTTTAATAAATGATGTAGAGCTTCATTATCAAAAAGCTAATGAAGAAGGACAATACCAGCACATGCAGTAATTACATGTAAATTTAAAATTCAGGCAGTTTAACTATCTGAATTTGATCTGCCATCAACCTCTTGCAATAAAGCAGAGGTGGAGTGAACGAAAAAACAGAGAGACAGAGAGGTGAGCATATACAGCACAGTATCTAGTGGCAGAAAAAAAAGTATTTGTAGCATGAACTCCAGCATCCAAACTAACTCCAATTAGGCAATAGAAAACCTACTAGGGACTACCTACCTACAACCTAAATGGGACTTTATGTAATGTTTTTAGAGCCATCTTTAGTTAACCATTTTGCATATGCTTGCCATATAGTAACAATATATCACAAAGTTAAATTGGAAATTCTGAGATATCACTTACTAATCTTAAAACTGTTCTCACTCCCCTTCTAACACCTATACTAACTACCCCCCTGAAGAAAGATGCATGAATTTACTTACCTTACCTTATACTCACCTGGCCCTCCTCGATATCACTCGCAATTGCCTTGGATGGATCGGAGAGGAGGGTCGGTGGGGAAGCTTGCACTACACTCAGTGGAAGAGCTTGAGGTGCTTGGACAAAATTAGGTGCCCTAATCTGCACAAGCTATTTTGGAGACTTTCAGTGGTCCACAGGCACATGTATGCAAGGGGCGGTGGCTGCCTCTAAAGTCTAGGATTGACTGAGTGTATGCCTGCGCCCCATGCCAGCTGTGGAGGAAAGCACAGGGTCGGCAATGCGTGTTTGCAATCTACCTGTCACTGTGGTTTACAGGTAGATCGCAATTGATAGGTTGCTGACCCCTGGTATAAGCTGTCTGCCCTCACACAAGTTGAGTTTGGTTGTGCCACTTGATCCTGACACAGGCAAAGATGACCTCTGCATGCCTCCCTTTTTTAATGTTGCAATTCTGTTTCTGATTCAGAAAAGATAAGAGGCCAACAGTCTTTGCAGCAAATTTGAAACCTGACCTATGATGGTGCTGAGAGCCAAACACTGGTTGGTACCAGCACATGGCATCAGTCTGCTTTTTATCCTGTATTCCTTTTTTACTTTTAATCAAATAAACAAGGATGTCAATGTCACTCTTCTGGACTTTCCATAACTGGATTAAATAGGAAATAAAGCTTTGTAGTAACTAAATACAGGAATGTGGTGTATATTTTTTTTCCAGAAAAGGAGTTACAAGCCTTAGCAAAATTAAATATTTTGATCAATTTATAAATGGCATATGCTGATCACTGAAGATGATTTTTTTTTTGTTAACATGGTTTTATTGTATCTGTTTTGAAAAACATACAACATGTACAGTCGATTAGGCAATACAAATTGTGGTTAGATTCATCACGCAGGATGAATAGAAGTCAGGTCATATTAAGCAAATGCTTAGAGAGGCAAAAAAGATGTGCACGCATCAATTATAATGAGATACAAAGGTGAAAGATCTTACAATACAAAACCATCACGTAAAGAGCCTGAAGTTGAACAAAATTCTATTATAGGTTCCAAGCACTTCCAGTTGTCTAGCAACAGCAATGCTAAAGGACTGGGTCTGATAGAAAATAAAGTATCCTAGACATGACAAACTTCTATGAGGGTAATGCAATGTGATGCCTCTACTAGTAGACATTCCAATAGCTCCATTTATTATTAAATACTAGTCATAACCTGGGCCCAAGGTGTTTCAGAGGAGAACAAATTCAAATCAAGACTATAAATCATTAAGCTACACAGAATATGGTGTGTAAAAAGGTGAGATTAATAGGGTAACCTGCAATACAAGCTGTTTGTGTTGTGATCTATTGCTACAGGGGGTGTAATTTATTGCAGCTACAAAAAGTGTGAACAAAAGTGCCTAAATCTGGGCAACCCCCCAAAAAAATGTTGAAAATGTTGAATAGAAGGCATGGACTCTAGTGGGGGTCATGTACCACCTGGTATGTAATTTTAAAGCCATTTCCAAAACTGATATAAATCTGGCACGTTTTAACAGGTTTGTTAGCATATCAAGCCATTCATCTGAGCAAAAAGACATATCCAAGTCTGACTCCCAATGGGACAATGGAATTGGTTTCTCCAGTAGGTGTAAATCTTTAAGATTTAGATATATTGGGGAGATAACACATTATATAACAAAAAAAAAATAGTGGCTTTGGTGGGATGGACATTTTAATGGCCATAGTTTTGTCCAGGAAGGTGATATGGTAAAAAGATCATAGTTTTGATAGATTTATGAATTTCAGAAGCACCAAGAGGTAACTGGCTGGATAAATGGAACTGAAGGAAGTACTCAAGAATGACACTTTTATGACTGCTGTGATCAGCTAGCTGCTATTTTGAGTGGCTTCAAGAAAAAAAAACAAAGCAGCTGGAGAATAGCTGCATGAAGAAACTACGTCTGTGAGCCTGAGACAACTGTTAACTCTGTGGAGGTTCCGTTACTACCTGAAACTAAATGTAACTTGATTTAGAAACCAAATCAACATGTCATGAGGAAATTTTAAGCACAGTAAAGCATTAGGATGGCCTTTCTATAATCTTCTTTGAACTTATATATGAATGCTGAAGATTGGTGATCCAATAGTTGAAATGCATATGTGGTGAAGTGTTGGTGAATCTGGAGATTTTATAACCACTGGATAACTGGATAATACCCACAGAGGGAGAAGGCATATTGGGACATGTTGATAGATCTGAGTAGAAAGTGAATGCATAGGTTGATTGTTGCATACACATGGTCGGACAAAGTTGTCGGAAAATCCGATCATTCTGAACGTGGTGACGTTTGTTGCCTACGACGGGACTACGTAGAGGCTAGTAGCCAATAGCTTTGGACTTGTAATGTCATCTGAGCATGCGTGGCACTTTGTCCGTCGGAATTCGCTACACACAATCGGAATTGGTGTGATCGGACTTTGTTGTCGGAAAATTTTTAGAGCAGGAGATACAACTTTGTCCGTCGGACAATCCGATGGAAAATGTCCGATGGTGCCTACACACGGTCGGAATTTCCGACAACATTGTCCGATAGGACAGAATCCATCGGAAAATCCGACCGCGTTTATGGGGCTTAAGTATACACCAAGGAGATACAGGATTAGACACTTAAATTCATGCTGATGTGGACTGCTAATATGCTGATATGCACTTTGTTTTGATTATTTACTATATTTATTTATATGATTGTGCAAGCTTTTTTAGGGGTTTTCACCACTGTTCTTTTTTTATCCAAACAATTTTATTCAAGATGTTCAGTTGGCAATACAACCTCATAACAAACAGGTACACATATCTGTCAGAGTTTGAACCATGTGGAAAAGACAAAAACCAGGATCCATAATCAGTGACTGACAAATACAGAGACCTAAATGTGTAGAGACAAGGATCTTAAATGTAAAGCTCATACAAATACTACGTAAAATAGAACTGGGATCAGGTTTCCTGACAGTGACATGCGTATCAAACAGAGAAATTTGTGGTTTTGTGGAACAAATTTTATGAGCAATAACTGAGGTGAATAAATAGTGCAGAGGGATGAGGGAGTAGACTGGCAGAGTTTCAAGGTGAAGGGGACATCTGTTTTGGTGGCGGGGGGCTTCATATCGATATTGCGGTAGGTTTCAAAAAGTCCCACTAAGGCCAAAGGGATCCTCCTAATTGAGTGAACTGTTCCAGGAATAGGACTCTGTCATCCCAAAAAAGGAGATGAGGAGAAAAAAGGGGGGAGGACCATAGGGGGTAAAAGACGGGGTGGGGGGTGTATAGGGAAAGGGAAGGGGGAACATCAGTCCTCCAGTGGGATGTTTACACAGCCAAATCCTCCTTGTAGTTAGATAGGTTCATGATGAGTGGATTATACTCTAGTGAGTGGGAAGGAAAAAGAAAGAGCCATAAACAGCCCCAGAAAGGACATGTATGTTGTATATTCGGACAGAGTGATGTGGGGAAAACTCAGTCAGGTGCCTCTGTGTTTGTTATCCCATCAAAGAGAGGTCACCCATCAATCAGTGGTAAGAGTCAGTTTCTCGGAAGTGAAGCCAGCAGGCCCATGTTGCTGTGAACTTAGAGGGAAAATATTTTGCTATAACGCCTCCATCTACACGACTTTGTTTGCGCAAGTGAATCATTTTGGGAGGGAAAATGCATGAGCAGAGCCCTAGTGGAGGGGTATGGACATCTTGGCAGCATTCGCCATGTGCATTGCAAGAGATTTGAAATAAGCTCTGGATGCTGGGGAGTAGTCAAGAATGTAGGTCATTACTTGGGATATCACTGAGTGTACCTCACACCAGAAAAGTTGCAGCACCGGGCATTCCCACCAAATAAGTAATAGGGAGCCAACTGCTTGGTGACAGGGCCAGAAAGAGTTGGGTATGGCTGGGTCAAATTTATGAAACAGGGTGGGCATCCGGTACCACTGTTAGAAGAGTTTGTAGTTGTTTTCCTGGACTGATTCTGTTGTTTTCCTGGACCAACACATTTGCAGACCCTTTGTGAAAATTTCAATATATGGGGTCCCACTCCTTAAGAGACAGGTCGTGTTGTAGGTCCCTGGTCCAAGCAACACACGCCTTCCCCAAGTTTGTGGGTTCATTCTCCCCCATGAGATCATGGACCATGGATATGGCGTGTTGAGGGGTAGTGTGTGAGCAAAGTTTTTCATAGGAGGTAAACGCATGTTCTGGGCTGCTTAGAAAATGATGGCTTTTGTAAATGGGTCCATGGGGTTAAGTGGGCATTGTGCCATTGAGAGGAGAGCTGTTTGTGTGCAAGCAGTTTGCCATCTTTAAAGAAGTGATGGGATCTCAAAACAGAGGTATATTCTGCACCTGCAAGGAATGTGGTAGCCATCCCAGGCGGGAAATCAGGGTGTGTCGGATTGGTGATAAGGGTCTAGAAATGGAAGACACACCAGACTTAGAACAGACCGAGCAGAAACAAGCAAGTGTGGGTCCAATAAGTGGATGGTCTCAAAGGGCATGTAGGATGTGGCACCACAACAACCATGGGGTGGTGGGTAATGGCATCACTGAGAATGCAACTTCAAGATGGACCCAAACATTTTCTCGATGATGTTTATCACCACTGTTTCATCACAGCACATATATTGGTATTTGAATCTACACATTCCCTTATAGTGTTTTTCCACACATTTACCTTGGAAACCAATTAACCATGGGTTTTATTGTAGGGAGGTTTGTAAAACATTGTTTTTATTTCATGCATATTATTTTGTTTTCATATGATGATGCATATTGTGATATTATTTAGCCTATACAATATATACAAGATGGAAGGGTAGCGCTGCACTTTTGTTTGTTATTTTGGATGATGTAGTAGACCGCAGTATGCTACATGTAATCTCTGCAGAAAGAAGAGCTGTGAGTTGGAGCGACAAAGGAGGGGGGCAGATGCAAGACCAATCATCATGCACAAAGAAAAAGCAACTCTAATCAGCCTTTATTATAAGAAACTTTTGCACAGAGGCAAAGTACAGGAGTAGTTTTATGCTGGATTCCTGCACAGACATGAAGGAAATACACAAAGGACACCAAGCTACAAGTAAGTAATGGCTTTTTTAGGTTGACAATATTTGTTTAGCCCGAATTTAATTTTTAAACATGCCATTCACCTGTATGGTAAGACTTAACATATCAGGATAAATCTTTACATAAATTAAGGCAGCCCATGCATTTTAAATGCTCATGCATAAAAAGTAACTCTCAGTGGAGATCAGGGCCACTGTTAGCACTAAACATAACATATAAATCATAGAAAATGGTGTAATGGGGATATTGGATTGTCATTGGGAAACAAATGAAAAAAAAATCCCCAGTGGTATTACTCTTTGACTACTTTATTGAATCATTAAAATATGTTTTACATCACAGAGAGCATATTGTTCTAGGTTCCCAGTAACTGCTACAGTATAAAGGTTAACCTACATTTGCAACTAAGACTGTTTGCAGGTAACACTGAAGAATGTGTTTAATAACTATACATTTAAGTATGTCCCACAATGTGCCCTGTCCTCTTCCTGCTGCTTCCAGTGCTTTGGGGGTTAACAAGCTTTGTATCTCTGGGCTCAGCTGCACTAAAGATGATCCAACAAGGACAAGCCTCCTCCTGCCATCTCCTCTAATGAGAAAAGTTATTTCAATGGTTACACTGCCTATAAAACGATCTGAGAATGGGGGAGGAAATACAGTGACTGATCAGACTCTCCCCCATTCAGACAGACTAATCAATGAAAGACTTTTTTCAAAGTAGGAGGAAGAAGGAGAAGGTATGTTTCTAAACATCTGTTCAGCACAAAGACCCAAAGCTCTTAAACCTCCTCAACACTGGAAGTTTAGCAGCAGGAAGAGGACAGGGCACCCAGCCCTGCAGTGAGGATTTCTACAGAATTCTGTGTTCCTCACATCACGGGACATACATTAATATGGGTAAGTAATGTAATATTGTTTATTTTATAAACAAAAAAGAAGTTAATTGGGTAAAGATACAATTCATATATATATATATATATATATATATATATATATATATATATATGTATGTGCATGTGTATGCATGTATGTCGGTACGTGTAAAAATACACATGCACGTTCATTCTTTTCCTTCCCCCCCTCTTTTCTTCCCCGCCCTTCTTTTCCCTTTTTCCTTTCTCTTTTCCTCCCCCTGCTTCTATTTCTTTTTTTCTTCTTCTCTCATTCTGGGTTTTCTCCATCTTCTTTACACCCTTTTTTCCTTATCCCTCTCCCGTCTTCTTCCTTTCTTCTGATTCCCCACTACACCCCCCTCTTCCTTCACTTCCTCAATTTTCCTCCCCGTCGGCCCCCCCTCCCCCTTCCCTTATCCGCATGTAGTCTGCTCTTATCCTCTACACTCAACCCTTTCCAAATTACAATATTAATATTGAGATGGTAGCTGTTTTATTCATTTATACCTGCCCTTCCCTATGATTACTTGCAGTTCATCACATACTCAGGGCCTCCCGTATCCGCCCTGGGTGGGACACCCCTAATTCGAGTGCCCCAGGTGCCCCGATCTTTTTGAGCCCTCTTGGGATCCGAGCGGTGAGTCATGCCTACTCACATTATTCTACTCCAGCCATCACTAATTCATTTTTCTAATGCTGTTATGATTAATTGACTATTGTAACTATGAGACTGTATCTTTCTCTGCTTCAGATGCTATGATTTCTCCTGAGGAAGCGACCCTGTCGTGAAACTAGTCAAGAAAAATTTGCCGGCATCTGCACTCATCCCCACACCACGGGAATGTGGACCTGTTTGAATATTGTTTTTCGTCTTAAAAATTTTTAATTTTGTGTTAGCAATCCTATGTTTGGCTTGCATATACTAAATGTTTTATGTATTTTCTCTAAATACATTTTATTTTATTCTACTAATATGTTTCTAACTCTATGGGTATCGATATAGTCCATCATTTCCACAGGTGTTGCATGGTAGGACCAGGGAGTAGTCCATGCGGATGCACCTATATCTCTACATTAACTGTCTAGGATGAGGATACCCACCCCTATTCCTTCTTTATACAATAGAGGCCACACCAATATCTTTATGTATAATGTTGTTATTTTGATATAGACAATTACAAGCTGAAATATGTTAAAAACATTTTCATTATTGTGGTCCTCTTTACAATAAATAAATTCCTTTACACAAACACATGGAAAGCATATGTAAACACAGCAAACCGAAGCCTCTTTGACATAAGCATAGTACACACATACCAAAGTTCGGCCTGACCAGCAGGAACTGACAAAATTGGCGAAATTGTACGTGTGTACCACTGTCTCCTCAACAGAAGCCAGGCTATTGACTAATAACTAGGGATGAGCCAAACACCCCCCTGTTCGGTTCACACCAGAACCTGCAAACAGACCTAAAGTTCGTGTGAACTTTAGAAACCCTATAAAAGTCTATGGGACTCAAACGTTCAAAATCAAAAGTGCTAATTTTAAAGGCTTATATGCAAGTTATTGTCATAAAAAATGTTTGGGGACCTGGGTCCTGCCCCAGGGGACATGTATCAATCCAAAAAAACTTTTAAAAACGTCAGTTTTTCCAGGAGCAGTGATTTTAATAATGCTTAAAGTGAAACAATAAAAGTGTAATACAGTAAACCCCCGCTCTATCACGGTTCAGTTTTTGCGGTCCCGGTATATCGCGCTATTTTAATTAGGACCTGTTATTCTGATATTGCGGTAATATTTCACCATTTTGCGGTTATGTAGCGGTGAATCAGAGCGAGGCTGCGGTGGAACGCATGCCTCGCTTGTGAACCGCACCGAGCGCATTGACGTTAGAGGGGGCGGTAACTTTGCCAACCACAAGCAAGGATAGCCGCAAACATGCCACCCAAACGCCCATCATCTAAGGCTACGGCTTCTGGTGAGCCAAAAAAGAAGAGGAAGTTCCTTACGATTATGAAGGTGAAACTGCTTGATATGATAAAGGAAGGACAGAGTTATGCTGCTGTAGCCCGCCATTATGGTATGAATGAGTCAACGATTCGCTACATCAAGAAGGATGAGAAGAATATCGAGCAACTGCTGCACTGTCCATCAACCAAGCTGCAAAAAGAGTTGTTTCTTCCCGCAATAAAAACATTGTTAGGATGGAAACTGTGTTGGCCATTTGAATCCAAGATTGCAGAAAAAAAAAAGCATCACATTGAATGGTAACACCATCAGGACTCAGGCAAAGAAGCTGTACGACACTTTTGCCAATCAAGGAGGCTCTGAAGAAGGCGCTGCCGCAGCCGAACAGTCAGACAGCGACAATCCTGATCAGCCTTCTAGTACATCTTCATCAGGAGGTTTTTCTGCCAGCAAGGGATGGTTTGACCGCTTCCAGAAATGCTATCAGTTGAAGAGCGTTTCATTGCAAGGTGAAGCTGCATCTGCCGACAAACAAGGTGCTGCAAGGTACACCAATGAGACCTTCAAGAGTATCATCGAGGAGGGTGGGTACCAACCAGTGCAAGTCTTTAATATGGATGAGACCGGCTTGCTCTGGAAGAGAATGCCCAAATGGACCTACATCATGAAGGAGGAAGCCCGAGCCCCTGGAATCAAGGCTTATAAGGACAGAGTAACCTTGGTTATGTGTGGAAATGCTGCTGGGTTTATGATCAAGGCAGCCCTGATCTACAAAGCCAAGAACCCCAGAGCACTGAAGAATAAAAACAAGAACCAGCTACAGGTCCATTGGATGCATAACAGTAAGGCTTGGATGACTAAAAGCCTCACAACTGAGTGGTTCCATAATTGTTTCATCCCAGCCGTCAAGGTCTACCTTGCCCAACTTGGCATTGATTTTAAGGTGCTTCTGCTGATGGATAATGCAGGAGGTCACGCCACGGATCTATCATATGAAGGAGTGCAAGTTGAGTTCCTTCCACCCAACACCACGTCTTTAATTCAGCCCATGGACCAGGGTGTGATACAAGCATTGAAGGCGCTGTACACTCGCAACTCCTTGAATCATCTTGTCGAATCCATGAACAATGATGAAAATTTCAATTGGAAGGACTACTGGCATAATTACACCATTGCAACCTGTCTGGAGAACATACAAATGCCCTCAAGGAGATGAAGAAGGAGACTGTGCATGCCTGTTGGAAGAAACTTTGGCGAGAAATTATACACAATTATGAAGGGTTCTCTCCTGACAAAGTTTATCATTCAGCTGTGGACAAGACAATTAGGCTGGCAAAGTTGCTAGGAGGTGAAGGTTTTCAGGATATGACCCAGGACGACGTCAATGACCTAATTAAAACCCATTCAGCTCCACTAACCGATGAGGATCTGACAGAACTCACCAAGTCAGCGAGTGAGGAGGAAGTGGAGGAACAGGAGGAGGAGGAAGAAGATGAAGGCTTGTCAATTGAGCACTTTGGCAGGGTCATGCATACTGCCAATGACCTGAAACAGATGTTAGCTGAGTGGGATCCTGACAGGGTTCGTTCACTGCAGTTCCAAAACAGCATTGATGGAGCCATCCAGGTGTACAAGAACCTCCTTGCCCAAAAGAAGAAACATGCCCAGCAACTGCCTATAACTATGTTCTTCACAAAACAGAAGAAGGCCGCATCCACCCCAAGTACCTCCACGGCCACCTCTGATGTAGAAGTGGGGGTTCTGGAGCAGCAAGAAGATGACCCACCTACACCTGAAGAAGCTCCTGCTGAACCTGCGCCTTCAGAAGAACAGTAGCTGCTCTTATTTGCTTATTTGCTGCTTATAGTCATCTTCTTTTCTGCTGTACTGTTGTACTGTACATACAATACTGTACTGTACTCTATTTTTTACTGTACTGTACAGTATACTGTTAACACAGTTATTTTTGTGTTTTAAAAATCATCTTGATCTCTCTCTCTATCTTTTATGTGTTTCTATTGCGTAAAAGTGTGTTTAAAGACCTTTAAATGCTATTAAAAAATTAACAAAACATGCCTAGGGTGTATTTAAATAGGGTCTTTCTATTTCGCGTTTTTTTAGTTTTTACGGGTGGGTCCGGAACGTAACCCCCATGATGGAGGGGGGTTTACTGTATTCCTTTAAATTTCATACCTGGGGGGTGTGTATAGTATGCCTGTAAAGGGGCGCATGTTTCCCGTGCTTAGAACTGTCCCTGCACAAAGTGTAATTTCTTTAAAAAGCACTCGCGGTTATAATGAATTGTCGGCTCCCGTAATAGCGAGAACAGTCATTGAAAGTCATTGATTAAAAAAAAAAATATGCGTGGGATTCCCCCTAAATTCAATTACCAGGCCCTTCAGGTCTGGTATGGATATTAAGGGGAACCCCGGGTCAAATTTAAAAAAAAATGACGTGGGGTTCCCCCCCAAATATCCATACCAGACCCTTCAGGTCTGGTATGGATTTTAAGGGGAACTCCACGCCAAAATAAAAATAAATGGCGTGGAGTTCCCCCAAAAATCCATACCAGACCTTTTATCCGAGCACGCAACCTGGCAGGCCACAGGAAAAGAGGGTAGCATGAGAGAGCACCCCCCCCTGCTGAACCGTACCAGGCTACATGCCCTCAACATTGGGAGGATGCTTTGGGGGTCTGTGACCCCTCAAAGCACCATGTCCCCATGTTGATGGGGACAAGGGCCTCATCCCCACAACCCTGGCCGGTGGTTGTGGGGGTCTGCAGGCGGGGGGCTTATCAGAATCTGGAAGCCCCCTTTAACAAGGGGGCCCCAGATCCCGCCCCCCCCCCCCTGTTACAAAAGTACCCCTACCATTTCACAAAGAAAGTGTAAAAAATTGTTAAAAAACACACAGACACCGTTGGGATAAGTCCATTATTAAACAAAATAAATAAAAAAAAGATTCCAGCGGTGGTAATCCACTCTTGCTATCCAGCGATGGCTGATCTCTTGTCCGGGGTCCAGCGATGGCTGATCTGATCTCTTGTCTGGGGTCCAGCGATGGGTGATCTCTCCCGATGACGTCCAGCGCAGCACATCCTGTCTGCACGGAAAGGCTGCAGGAATCCCAGGTCTTAGCTGAGGAGGACTGGGCAACCCGTCACCTGACCCTGCCCCCCTCTGGCGCAAGGGGGAAGCCGGGCTTCCCCAGTGACGTACGGGTGACCCCGCCCCCTCTGATGTAACGGAAACCTGCGTTACATCAAAGGGGGCAGGGTCACCCGTAAGTCACTGGGGAAGCCCGGCTTTTCCCTTGCATCAGATGGGGGCGAGGTCACCCGTACATCACTGGGGAAGCCTGGGTAACCCCTTGCGTCAGACCTTATCAGGCTGTCAGGATTACCTCAGTGTCTCCGTGGAGACAGGATGCGCTGCGCTGGACGTCATTGGGAGAGATCACCCATCGCTGGACCCCAGAGAAGAAATCACCCATCGCTGGATAGCAAGAGTGGATTACCACCACTGGAATCTTTTTTATTTTTTTTTTTATTTTTAATAAAGGACTTTTCCCAACGGTGTCAGTGTGTTTTTTAACAATTTTTTACACTTTCTTTGTGAAATGGTAGGGGTACTTTTGTACCCCCTCACCATTTCAAAGGGGGGGGGGCGGGAACTGGAGATCCCCTTGTTAAAGGGGGCTTCCAGATTTGGATAAGTCCCCCACCCACAGACCCCCACAACCACCGGCCAGGGTTATGGGGATGAGGCCCTTGTCCCTATCAACATGGGGACATGGTGCTTTGAGGGGTCACAGACCCCCAAAGCATCCTCCCAATGTTGAGGGCATGTGGCCTGGTACGGTTCAGGAGGGGAGGCGCTCTCTCGTCCCCCCCTCTTTTACTGCGGCCTGCCAGGTTGCGTGCTCGGATAAAGGGTCTGGTATGGATTTTTGGGGGGAACTCCACGCCTTTTTTTTTTTTGGTGTGGAGTTCCCCTTCCATATCCAATCCATACCTGACCTGAAGGAGCCTGGTAATTTAATTTGGGGGAAACCCCATGAATATATATATATTTTTTTTTATCAATGACTTTCAATGACTGTTCTCTGTATTACGGGAGCTGACAATTCATTATAGCCACGAGTGCTTTAAATGACTTTTTTTCCTGCAAAAATGACACTTTGTGCAGGGACAGTTCTAAGCACAGGAAACATAAGCCCCTTTACAGGCATACTATACACACCCCCCAGGTACGAAATTTAAAGGAATATTACACTTTTATTGTTTCACTTTAAGCATTATTAAAATCACTGCTCCCGAAAAAACAACAGTTTTTAAAACTTTTTTTTGCATTGATACATGTCCCCTGGGGCAGGACCCAGGTCCCCAAGCACTTTTTATGACAATAACTTGCATATAAGCCTTTAAAATTAGCACTTTAGATTTCTCCCATAGACTTTTACAGGGTGTTAACGGCTTTTCGAATTTGCCACGAACACCCCAAATTGTTTGCTGTTCGGTGAATAGGCGAACAGGCAATGTTCAAGTCGAACATGAGTTTGACTCGAACTCAAAGCTCATCCCTACTAATAACCAATGGCTGCAAGCCCTGAACTATGTATTCTAAAGGTAGGGGGGGGGGCGTACTGTCAGAATACAATAGAACAGCAGTAGAGTTTCCTGCATCAACATCGCTTGTGTTGATGCAGGGATCTGTTTTTTTTTTTGTTCAACCCATTGGTTAAAAAAAAAAAAAACTGTGCATAACCAGCTTAATTGGCACAAACTTGTACATATGACAACCTCATATTTAATTTCCTTTTTTCAACTAAACTTAAGGCTTTGCTTCCATGGGTAAGGGTTTATGGCTGATGCCAAGTTACACCGAGCACCCAATCTGTTGTGTGTACTGAACTGAATGTCACAGAACACAATTCTGTATCTGTAAGTTTTGAATGGACTCTGGTCCGAAAGTTGCAGGAAACATTTGGCTGTGTCACCCTATTGACACACATCTTCCATCAGCAAAGTAGAAGTGTTACATTGGCTGTGGACATAAGTAGAACCCTCTGTTTCAGCATCCATGGCTTGTGGAGACCCAGTCTAAGGCCTCATACACATGATCGGACTTCCATCGGACTTTTCAGTGTATTTTATTCCGAATGGGCGTTGGCCGTGAACTTGTTCTGCATACACACGGCAGAACATTTTCAGCCAACTTTCACCAAATCACGTGGTTTTTCAGTTCTTTACCGCCACCCTTTGGACAACTTCTGCTATTGCTGGCTGATGTTTAGCATTGGTTCTGAGCATGCGTGTTTGTACTTTGGACTTTAGTCCAATGGACTTGTTTGAAAAGTTTGTTGTTTTAAAAAGTTTGTTTTGAGAAGTTTGAGAGCATGCACAGCGAACATTTGTCCTTTGAAAAAGCAAGAACAATTGTCCGATGGAGCATACAGACGGTCGGATTGTCGGATAAAACAGGTCCGTCGGACCGTTGTTGTCGAAAAGTCTTATAGTGTGTATGGGCCTTAACAGTGGTAAATGCAGTTGCACTGCTAGAAGATGTTTGCCAGGTAACATAAGATATGAGTGGACATTGTTGCCTGTTGTCAGACCAGACAGTAGCCTTTCAACAGCACTGTCCAACTGTAACTAGCTAAAAAAAAAATATGTTATGATATGTCAATTTTTATCATTTAGCCAATCACTATTGCAGTATCCAGTATTAGGCTGCACCATTGGATGTCTGACTTGCCTCCCCAGGAGATAGCCATAACCATTTATGCTTCGATGTTGCAAGCAGGTCCAAACCTATTCTGGAGAAGAAATATGTAAAGCTAAGTTCTGACAGGCACCAAATGCAGAAAACCAGTGTGTTACTAAAACAGTTGTCCACTTGTTTTGCACTGCATGCAAAACATGCACATTCAGAATCGCTATGTTAGCATATCATAATAAGAAAAAATTATAACAACAGCAAACAGTATCTTTCAATAGAATATTGAGCAAGAAAATTCCTATTACTGAGTTTCAAAAGTTATGAATAAATATGGCATTGCCACTTAATATAGTTTTGCATTTCTCGTGGCTTAATAGAAAAAAAAGTATGCTTCCTTAAAATTAAAATGTGCACTTAGAGGTCAAACATCATACTTGATTGTTATTTTTGTAAAGATGTAATAGGAAAGGAATAAAGACATTAAAGTGTGAATGCAAAGGATATTAACCATGTTATCAGAAAGCCAATGAGTTTTGGTTTGGCATATCCAAGGCTTGCAATTACCATTTCCTGACAGTCAACATTGTCCTTGATGTTTGATAAGGCCTGGTGCCATTCATCCCTTGCATTGAGAATACCATCCATCTTCTCTTTGCTTAACAGATAAGCGTATCTGTCTGTCTAAATCTCTTGTCTTCCTCTGCCTTACATAAAAAAATCACATTCTATTTGTGACTGAGACATTTCCTCGATGTAACCTTCTGTGCAGTTAATCCTCTAAACATGCAATCTAAATCCTGAGTGCCAGCACAGTGTATTAAAGGATTTGGTCAATAAGTACAGTACAATTTGATGAACATCAGATTGGTGACAAAGAAGATCTGTCTTTTATGTACCTCTGAGACCACTTGATGAATCTTGAAATATTAATGGGTCTGCTTTTAGTAGTAATTTTGCTTTTTGTAAGGCTGACATTATTTGAATCAAAGAAAATTCAGTCCCATACCATATTCTAACTGAGCTGACTGTAAAGGTCCATGTCATATGACTTGGTTTCATTTAAAGAATTCCAGGTATTCTGGGTCCTCTGCGGAGAGGCATCCCTGTCGCATTCTGCTCAGCATGGGTGCCATTAAGAGATTGCTTTGCATGTTAACAAGGTGGAACAAAAGCAATTAAATACGGTCCGTGATACTTTTTTATTTGCAGCAACATCCAACTTTTCAGGACAAGGTGGGAAAAATGCAAAGCATTCTCTGAATAGAACTTATGCCCAGCAGCTGACCTCCTGTGTTCAAAATACAGCAGGGCAGTCACTTGCATGAGATCTTAAAGCTAGTTGAGATGACTACAGTAGTCGTGCCTACTGCAGTGATTTTTAGCTTCTAGGGGGATCCCACAGGTATGGTATTCACATACCGGGCTGGACCAAAGCAACTATGTAAAAATATCCATACCTGGAATTCTTCTTTAAGTAATTTATTTTGATACAGTATATTGTTTTTTGCCATTTAGAACCCGGTGCCAGGAAATTTTTGGTGTGGGGTTCAGCATGTGGTACCCTAACCTGACTATTATGCCCCGTACACATGGTCGGACATTCCGACCACAAAAGCATTCTTTTGGCCGATTTTGGCCGAAAATTGTCTTGCATATACACGGTCACACAAAGTTGTCGGAAAATCAGATCTTTCCGAACAAGGTGACGTATAACACGTAGAGGCCAGTAGCCAATAGCTTTCGTCTCCAAATTTTTTCTGAGCATGCGTGGCACTTTGTGCGTCGGAACTCTCTACACACGATCAGAAAAAGTCTGATCGGATTTTGCGGTCGGAAAATTTTAGATCCTACTCTCGGAAAAAGTCAGCTGCAGCCCACACACGATCGGATTTTCCGACAACATAATCCGATTGGACTTTTTCCATCGGAATATCCGACTGTGTGTATGGGACATTAAGCTTTATTAAATGAATCCTTAACATTTAACCTTCCCCTTAAAGTGAGTGAAAAACCCTAACTATTAATTTATTTCACATGCTTCCTTTTGGGCTGATAAATGTACAATTTAAATAGTTTCCTTTTATCTGTTTGAAGAGTGAAAAACAAATACCTGTTGGTCCTGCCAGAAATCTTTTGATCTCCTAACTTTCTGTACCCTCTGCAGCACTGAAATATCCATCAGTGTTAGCAACCCTGCCCAGTTCACCTTTGTGCACTACCCCCCATATCCCTTATAAAGAGTGGTAGAAAAGGTGTTCTGTAGTCCAAATCAGGAGTGAGCAGCCCAGAGTGACAATGGTGCTTCTTCTATATACAGTGCAGTGAGTGAGCGTTGTAACTCTTATGCCCCATACACGAGGTCGGATATTCAGATGGAAAAAGTCAGATCGGATTATGTTGTCGGAAAATCCGATCGTGTGTGGGCTCTAGCAAGCTTTTTCCATCAGAATTACAGACGGAAAAAATTTGAGAGCAGGATCTAAAATTTTCCAACAACAAAATCCAATCAAACTTTTTCTGATCGTTTGTATAGAATTCCGACGCACAAAGTGCCATGCATGCTCAGAAAAAATTTGAAGATGAAAGCTATTGGCTACTGGCCTCTACGTAGTCCCGTTGTACATTTTATACGTCACCTCGTTCGGGGCGATTGGATTTTCCGACAACTTTGTCCGACCGTGTGTGTGCAACACAAGTTTCATGTAATAGTCTCTGATGCTTGGGCATTTTTGGATGTTTGTGATGCACTGTGGGGCTGCTGTCCTCAGAGTTGAGCCAGCTCTGTAACCAAACACAAGAAGGAAAGAAGGGGGAAGCGCCACCTAAGTGCAATATAACAGGGGGTTTATTAGTACAAGTTAAAAACACTTACAACAGGCTGGCTTGTCCGACAGAATGCCCTGGGTTCTTACTCCTGCATGGTCCACTGAGTTTAGGTTCCCTGGGAAGTAGTGGAGGTGGAAGGAAGTTCCTGGGGTAGGAAGTGTAGGAAGTCCACACCAAACCAGCCTGGAATGCTCGGGCAGATGTGACGTCACCAGGAGGGGACCAATTTGCTGGAATGCTAGGATGGAAATGCCTGTGCCCTGTGATATTGCAGATTCTCTATGGGGTTTAGGTCAGGAGAGTTTGCTGGCCAATCAAGCAAGTGATACCATGATCATTAATATCAAGAATTGTTTTCCTTTACCCAAAAATGAGAGAGGAAAAAAGAATGGACTTTACAGGCACTAGTTTATGAAAAATATTTTTTAGTACAAAATTTATTAAGTAGCATATATAATTAAACAATAAAAGACACACAGTACATACATAACACCTATATTGACAAAAAACAATATTAAAAGGCTGGGAACTCGGATGGACTGTCCCTATGGGTATTACAGTACCACACGAAGATTCGCTAGACGTGGGGTCGGTGTGCATAGGGTATAAACACCATGAATTCTTCCCACTGGATTGTGGACTTGCCCAAGAAGGGGGTTGGTCATCGGTTCCGCCAATTAAAAGTAGAAGAACTTTTTGCTCGACATGTTTCGCGACTCCTAGGTCGCTTCCTCAGGAGCTTATGTTCTACTGATGCAGAGCCCTGACCCAGAAACTCTCTATACGCTGGCGCCGGTGGGCCCACCAGATGGTTTCACGTGAACCCCCCTAAAAGAACAAGAGGGGGGGAGGAGGAAAGATAGACACCGTGGGCCACCAAAAAGCAGCGAACACCAGCTGAGAGTGGCGGCCATACATCTGCCAGACAGCCGCACCACCGTTCAGCTGGACACACACCATCCTACTTCACCCTTCCTGCAAGTACGAACCTCCCCCTTTGGGTATCAAGTTCCGGGTGTTCCAGCAGAGTGAAACCTTAAGCAATCTACTATATCTCTTACAAATACCTACTCCATTACCATTTATGTCCCCATAACCCTGTCCCTGCACAGCAGTGCCGAACCTCGAGGGTCT
The DNA here is from genome assembly GCA_028564925.1 of Lithobates sylvaticus. NCBI lineage: Eukaryota > Metazoa > Chordata > Amphibia > Anura > Ranidae > Lithobates > Lithobates sylvaticus. The sequence goes on from CM053027.1 coordinate 133,707,184, forward strand.
CACTGGTTGTGAGGGTACCCGGTAGAGGTGGTGACGCTGCTTTTTGGTGGCCCACGGTGTCTATCTTTCCTCCTCCCCCCCCTCTTGTTCTTTTAGGGGGGTTCACGTGAAACCATCTGGTGGGCCCACCGGCGCCAGCGTATAGAGAGTTTCTGGGTCAGGGCTCTGCATCAGTAGAACATAAGCTCCTGAGGAAGCGACCTAGGAGTCGCGAAACATGTCGAGCAAAAAGTTCTTCTACTTTTAATTGGCGGAACCGATGACCAACCCCCTTCTTGGGCAAGTCCACAATCCAGTGGGAAGAATTCATGGTGTTTATACCCTATGCACACCGACCCCACGTCTAGCGAATCTTCGTGTGGTACTGTAATACCCATAGGGACAGTCCATCCGAGTTCCCAGCCTTTTAATATTGTTTTTTGTCAATATAGGTGTTATGTATGTACTGTGTGTCTTTTATTGTTTAATTATATATGCTACTTAATAAATTTTGTACTAAAAATATTTTTCATAAACTAGTGCCTGTAAAGTCCATTCTTTTTTCCTCTCTCATTTTTGGGTAAAGGAAAACAATTCTTGATACTATGTAGGATGTGGCACTCACTTATATGACAGGTGTTTTGTAGGTTGCCACCTTGGGACGCAGCAATCCTCTTTCTCGACCATGATCATTAAACCAGATATTGGTACTTTTGGCAGTGTGGGCAGGTGCCAAGTCCTGCTGGAAAATTAAATCAGCATCTCCATAAAGCTGGTCAGCAGAGGGAAGCATGAAGTGCTGTAGAATTTCCTGGTAGAGGGCTGCACTGTCTTTGGACTTGATAAAACACAGTGGGCAAACACCAGCAGATGATATGGCTCCCCAAATCACCACTGACTGTGAAAACTTGTAACACCCTAAACCTCGTGCAACTTGGATGCTGTGCCTTTCTCCAGACTCTGGGACCTTGATTTCCAAACTAAATGCAAAATTTACTCACATCCGAAAAGAAGACTTTGGACCAATGAGCAACAGTCCAGTCCTTTTTCTCCTTAGTCAGGAAAGACACTACTGATGTTGTCTCTGGTTCAGGAGTGGCTTGACACAAGGAATGCAACAGTTGAAGCCCATGTCCTGGATACTGTGGATCTATGTGTGTGGTGGCTCTTGAAGCACTGACACCAGCCGTAGTCCACTCCTTGTGAATCTCCCCCAAATTCTTAACCAGCCTTTGCTTCACAATCTTCTCAAGGCTATGGTTATCCCTGTTGCCTGTGCACCTTTTTCTACCACACTTTTTCCTTCCACTCAACTTCCCATTAATATTCTTGGATACAGCACTCTGTGAACAGCCAGCTTCTTTAGCACTGACCTTCAATGACTGTCTTCGGGACAACTGTCAAGTCAGCAGTCTTCCCCGTGATTGTGTAACCTACTGAGCCAGACTTAGAGACCATTTAAAGGCACAGGGAACCTGTTGTGGAAAATGTTATTAATGTATGTTGTCAGATGCCCCAGTGTCGGTTTTGCTGTAATGCGCTCATGTGGGCGTATTCGCACATACAGACGTTGGCGGAAGACCATTGGCTTGCGAAAACATTCCTGTGGACACTGCAGATCTGTTTGCTTTTTAGGGATGTTCATTTATGCCTCACCAGGAGACTGGCCACTTCTTGGCGACTGCATTAATGACGCTAAGCGAACATGTCTGTGTACATTGGAACTGTAGCATAGCTATATGAATATTATGGCCCACTGGGCCATAGTTTGGTATGGTTTGCATCACTGCTAGTCTTTTTTTTAATGTATACATGTCTGTGATTGTTTCTTTTGAAGGAAAACAAATGTCCCTGTATTGTAACATCCTGTATTGTATTGTCATGTCCTTATATGGTCATTCACATCCTGGGTTGCTTATATGAGGTCACAAGGAGGAGGAGGGTTTAGCTGTTGGGTGCAAACCCTCCAGGGTGTGGCTTCGAATTGATATGTAAATAAAAGCAGTCTGCTCTGAGAGGACAGACAGTCATGCTGGCCGTTTGCTGAGAAGAGGACACAAGAATAATGCTGTTGATGGGGCCTGGCTGGGAAGCAGGGGTTGGGAGTTAATGGCTATACAGACAGTCAGAATTTTCCAGGACAAACCTTTACAGGTGTTTTAAGTTAACCATTTAAGGACCAGGCCTATTTTTCAAACTTGTTGTTTACAAGTTAAAATCAGGTCTTTTTGCTAGAAAATTACTTAGAACCTCCAAACATTATATATATTTTTTCAGATACCCTACAGAATAAAATGGTGGTCATTGCAATACTTATATATCACACCGTATTTGCTCAGCGGTCTTATAAGCGCAATTTTTTTATAAATAATACACCTTTTTGAATAAAAAAATTAGAAAACTGTAAAGTTATCCCATTTTTTTTATATTGTGAAAGATAATGTTATGCTGAGTAAATTGATACCCAACATGTCATGCTTCGAAATTGCGCCTGCTCGTGGAATGGCAACCAACTTTGACCCCTAAAAATCTCCATAGGTGAAGTTTAAACATTTCTACAGGTTACCAGTTTGAGTTACAGAGAAGGTCTTTTGCTAAAATTATTTCTCTTGCTCTAACAATTGTGGCAATACCTCACATTTGTGGTTTGAACACCATTTACATATGCGGGCACGACTTACATATAGTTATTCTGTGCGCGAGCACAACGGGACGGGTGGTTTAAATTTAATGTAAACATTCCTTGTCATAGAAAAAAAGCATGACAGGACCTCTTTAATGTGAGATCTAGGGGTCAAAAAAACCCCACATTTCATATTTAAACTTAAATGTAATAAAAAAAGAAATAAAAACGATTTTTTTTCAATAAAAAAATGTTTCTCCTTTAAGACCATTGGGCGGAAGTGACGTTTCACGTCGTTTCCATCACCCAACAGTATGGAGCCGAGTGGGGGGTCATCTTTCCCTCACTTGACTTTATGCCTCACAGGAGAAAGGACCCGATCGCCTCCGACACTACCGACGGCACCAGTAAAAGTGATTTTGCATCGAATCTGCCGCAGAGACCATTTTTATCTGAAAGAGGACCGCCCGCTGTTTTTAAAAATACCGGGGTTATAGCAGCTATCTGCTGCCATAACAACAGTATTCAACATCAAAGTAGCGATGTATAACGACGGCGGACAGTCTGGAAGTGGTTAATTAACTGATTATAGTGTGACACCATGAGTCTACAATATTGAGCTTTTTCACAATATTCACATTTTTTGAGATACAACATTTTGGGTTTTCACTAGCTGTAAGCCATAATCATCAAAATTAAAAGAAAGAAATGCTTGAAATCACTCTGTGTGTAATGAATCTATATAACACTGTATATGAGCTTCACTTTTTGAATTGAATTACTGAAATAAATACATTTTTTGATAAAAATTTCTAATTTATTGAGATGCACCTGTATGTTTTTATTCTTGAGTTTAGATTTGCTTTGGTAATAATCCTGAAATGTAACTCATTACACTTAATCTGAGCCTAACACTTTACCATTAACCTTAAAACTCCCTAAAACTTCCAGTTCAAACCTTAAAGTGATTTTTTTTGGTTCTGCTTATTTTTTTTTAAATTAAAATAAAAAAGGTTTATACTTACCTTCCTCTGGCAATGATATTACCTCTTACCTCTTCTTTAGTGGTCCCCTGCCTGCACGCTCCCCTCCTTCTCCCTGTGAGTACCCTGTGGAGCACTCATACAAGAGTGCTCCTGAGTCGGGCTGTGTGCATCCATAAACACACAGTGTGGCTCAACCATGCCCCCCCCCCCCCCCCCCCACATGGGATTCCACTGACAGCAGCTGACCCTGTGTCCCATGAGAAGAGGGGAGAGAAGATCTGCAGATGGGCACAGTGCTGGATCGAAAGAGGACTTGGGTAAGTGTTCGGAGGGGGTGGGGGTATGGAAATAGTGGGGTGTTTTTTTTAACTAAAAGGGGTTGTAAACCCTCATAGCTATGCATTCTATGCATTAAGGTGAAAAACCTTCTGTAGTGTTACAGCACCCCACCCACCCCCCCCCCCCCGTTTTACTTACCTGAACGCTGTCATCCTCCAGCTCTACCTGGTGTCTCATGTCCTGATTGGATAGATTGATAGCAGTGCAGCCATTGGCTCCCGCTGCTGTCAATCAAATCCAATGACGCGGTTTCGGGGGTGGCGGGCCGAGTCGTGCATTCTGTGTGAATGGACACAGATGCAGGACTCGGGAGCACGCCCACACGGGTGTCCACCTTAGGAGAGCCTTCTCCAATGTGGACACTGGATGTGGAGAGGAGCCACCAGCGCCACTGAGGTATGCCGGAAGAGGAGGACCGGGGCCACTCTATGCAAAACGAACTGCACAGTGGAGGTAAGTATTTAAAAAAAAAAACGAGGGTTTACAACCCCTTTAATGCAGATAATGCATTAACTTAAAAAAAAACTAGATTTTAGAACCGCTTAAACCCCTAACCTAAATCTTACCATCCACTTCTTGCACCACAACATACTTTAGGAGATGTTCCCCTAGCAATGAGCCGCTGACTGCAGGGGCGCATGCGCACAGGGGATTCTCATCTGAAAGCCCGGCAGACGATAGCCCCTGCCGCGAGTGATGATATCGCGGCTCCGGCCACACACAGCGCCTGAGCAGCGATACCCGGAAGACGCGCCGAGGGAACATGTCAGCTCCCTCTGCGTGGATCGGGCAAGATCTCCCGCTTTAAGAATAAATTTACTTGGGATGTAGTGACTGCTTTAAACAGAATGGAAAAAATCAAGATGTTGCTCCTTGTATACTTCTATTTTCCTACTGTGCAACTGACACAGCACATAAGGCTTATTCTGACCTTGGCCAGGAACACTACTCCATGACACAATGACATTTTCTGCATGTTTTTATGAGCGTTAGAGATTTAAAATGTATTCGGCATCACAGACTCATGCTAAAGGTCAAATCAAGCATTGTTTGAGCATAGCCTGCTGAGATCAGCAGGTGACTTCTGTAACATTTCAACTGGAGATATGTTATTTTGTATAAGGAACTATTTTATTTTGCCAGTAGACTGAATAACATTCATAATTTTTAAGAAAACTGCAAATACTGCATATGTATCTCCTAGAAAAAAAACTATAATAGTGTTCCGATAATCAGTGGACTTTAATGCATCAGATTAATTATCACAAATTCACATCAAGTAATAGTCCTCATGTTTGCAAAAATATTTATAGCAATACTTTGATTGATCATTAAAGCGTAGCTCCACCCTAAAGTGGAACTTCCGCTCATCGGATTCCTCCCCCCCTCTGGCATTACAATTGGCACAATTGGGGGGGGGGAGCGGGGAGGAGACCTGTCTTTGACAGGTCTCCTTTCCCACTTTCGGGAGTCCGGCCACAGCCGTGATGTGGCCGTGAAGTCACCGCGGGGCTCCCTCCTCCTCCTCCCCCGGCCGATGGGCTAGAGAGGAGCAGGGCCTCACACATGCTCAGTAAGGTTCCCGGCATTAAGCCAAAAGGCTACACTGCCAGGTTCCCTTACCTGCAATGGTGACGGCAGCACCTGACAGCTGATGGCAACATCAGCTGTGGTGCCAACTTCGAGGGACTGCAGGACAGGTAAGTGTGCATTTATTAAAAGCCAGCAGCTGCAAATTGTAGATATACCTGTTAAGTTCATGTTTTGCTCTCTTTCAGAATATATTTATACTCCTTTCATAAACACCTCCGAAGAAGGGATATCATCCCGAAACATGTTAGGCGATCGAAGGATTCTCTATCTATATTCATTTGTAACAATTTCTGTTTAAAACATACAGTATGCAAAATAATTTTTTCCTGTATTGTTATTAAACTTTTTATCAAATATATATATATTTTTTCAAATAAATGATTTAAATAAATTCTGGTTGCCCTTAAAGTCCTATTGTACCGGGGGTACTCGTGTCTCTCTTTGGAGGGTCCATATAGAATCAAGAATACTTAACTAAAGGTGCCTTTTCCCTCCATGGAGTCCCGTATACATGGCACAGGTGATCGGGACCAGACACTTGCCTCATGGCTATTCTGGGTGAGACTAAATTTGTATAGGATTTTACTGGTAATATAGAACTTGAAAAGCCCATCCCCAGCCAACTCCCTTGGCAATATGACCCCTCAAGGACTTGATCAGGTAACAATAACATTCCTTTGGTATACAGTAAAGCTATGTTTATGTCCTTATATGGCTAGGATTTGGAGGCCTAGAATTCATTAGTGAGCAACAATATGAACCAACAATAATAGGGAAATATGCACTTTCCCCAACACTCCACCCCCTGGCTCACAAATCATATAATGCCTCCAACTGTACATAAAGGCAACATCAACAATGAAGAAAGCACCTGACTATTTGTAAACAAAAAGAATAATTCTCCCGCCCCCTGGTTTACCTTAAATGAAAAATGGGGGCTCTAAAGTGTATCTAAACTAAAGTGTAGATACTTATTCTATTTTCCTTTCCCTGTCTGATTTACCTGCACAGAAAATCTCATTCGGCTATGTTAGGGCTGAAAAATATAAAAAATTTCAAAACATATAAAAAAAAATATGTTGGACCAACAGAAGAACACCAAACATTTCCTTTCGAATGCACAGGAGCCGGTATGAACATCAAACTTTCCTTTCCAAGAGTTTAAAAGTGTAAACTTGTCAAAGTCCTTCATATCTGGGGATGGACAGCAGAGTCTTAGACATCCGGTTACCAGATTGCAGCTGCAACACAGCAATTGCAACACTGTAGAACTGAAAGAACTGTAGAATACAAAGTCCATATCCCCTGGGCTATTGCAGCTCACAAGCCATAGAGGTGCAGGCACATAACCACATAGTAGCTGGAACTTTACAGACAGTGCAGGCACTTTACCATCAGAGCAGATAAAACAGTTCCAGTATTTCACCATCAGGACAGATAGAACAATTCAGGTACTTAACCATGATAGCGGATGGAACAGTTCAGGTACTCAACCATCAGAATAGGTAGAACTTGCACCAACAGCTCAGCTGCTGATCACTGGAAAAGTCTTTATAGACGGTTGCTGCTGTCAAAAGCGTTTGTCTCCTTTCTCCAATATGCTTGTGGTTGATGTCAAGGCAGGTGTGTTTCCAAGACTATCAGTCCAACATTCCATAACTAACAATAATGCCCATATAGCCCATCATAGATTTCTGAACAGTTTAATCCATATTCCCTAGTGACCTGGCTTAACACTAAAAGGAAATTCTCAGCTTTTTCGTTCAGCATGAAAATATTGATACATTTGTATCCAAACGAAACAATAGGCCCAACGTTAAACCACTTACTGTGTGTATTCCCTCTGTATACTCTGGTCTCCCCCCACACGCTAAAGACATGCTGGCAGGCTAACTGGCTCTTGTCTACGCTGACTAGGGATGGGCCCGTGTTCGTTTCGAACCCATGTTCGAATCGAACATCGGGCGCTCGCCCGCTCGGCGAGCCCAGAACTATTTGGGCCGCTCGCATCAAATTCGTGTGATGCGAGCGGCCCGCAATGCATTGCGCTAGTCGCAGTGCAATGCTGGCTGATGATTGGCCAAGCATGCACTGTGACCCCGCATGCCACAAATGTAAACTGAATATGAAAAAATAAAAAAAATATAGATAAAAATGTGTGTGTAAAGCAGCACGAAATGGACCCAGCAGCAATATATATCCCTAATGAAAAACAGCCCCAAAACCTGGCCGTCCAAGTCCCTAATAAAAAACAGCCAACAACAGGCTGTCCAGATCCCGTATTGCCTCAACGGGTAATAAAAACGCAATAGATGAGAGGACTTGGACAGCCAGGTTTTGGGGCTGTTTTTCATTAGGGATATATATTGCTGCTGGGTCCATTTCGCGCTGCTTTACGCACAAATTTTTATCTATATTTTTATTTTAATTTTTTCATATTCAGTTTACATTTGTACCCATTAATAGACACTATTCTAGTTGTTTGACTTCTAAACTGGAATGTGTTGTCTGGGGATTATAACTTCATAATTCATAATTAATCTTGTAGCCTAAGAGGATGTGATCGCCCACAATTAAGATGGCGTTATTGGCCGTACTTCCGCATCTCAAAGCGAGGCTTGGGCTTTAAATGGTGGTGCGTCGCTGCGTTGCCCGTTCCCCATTGAAAACGACATCTATGTCGAAACTAGTCTGGAAGGGTAGGCAGTGACGCCACCACGCTACACAAAGGAGAACGGGCTCCTGTACTTGTCGGCCGGCAGTCTGTTTTTAAGTGCTCTGAAAGGAGATTTTATGTAAGCGCAATATTTATTTTTACTTATTAAATCGGGTGAAACGGAATTATGCTATGGGTGGCCTGTTTCCTTTTCTTTCCTAAATGTGATCCCAATGAGCTAACGGAGGTATAGACACCCTTTAACCCTTTTGGTGGAAGATCAGGAGAGAGAGAGGGCAGGGATATCCACACTAGGGATGGGCCCGGTGTTCGATTCGAACCCATGTTCGAATCGAGCACCGGGCGTTCGCTCGCTCGGCGAGCCCAGAACTATTGGGGCCGCTCGCATCAAATTCGTGTGATGCGAGCGGCCCGCAATGCATTGCGCTAGTCGCAGTGCAATGCTGGCTGATGATTGGCCAAGCATGCACTGTGACCCCGCATGCTTGGCCAATCACAGCGCCGGCAGCGAGGAGAGGCATAATTGGCTACAGGCAGGATGCCTGTAGCCAATTATAGCTCAGGGGCTTTAGTACACGCCCCACGGTATAAGAGGCCTTGCATATTATGTTTCAGTCACAGTGTCAGCGTGTCAGTGTGTTGCTGACTGCTGACAAGATATGCTCTATTTATGGGGATTTGTGTGTGCGTGCTGTTAGAACAGCATTGCAGTATCACATCTGGGGGGTGTCTATAGGTGGCCTGTGAAGGGGGGCAGGTTTCCTGTGCTTAGAACTTTCCCTGCAAAAAGTGTAATTTTTTGCAGGAAAAAAGCTATTTAAAAGCACTCGCGGCTAATGAATTGATGGCTCCTGTAACACAGAGAACTGTCATTCATTGATAAAAAACAAAAGTACCCCTACCATTTCACCAAAAAAGTGTCAAAAATGGTAAAAATGACAGGAGACGGTCTTTGACAATTCCTTTATTAAAATCTTCTTTCTTCTTTCTTCATCCTTCGGTTTCTTCATCTTCTCCTTCCGTCATCTTCTTCCATCTTCTTCTTCCATTTTCTTCTTCCTCCGATCCGCTTCTTCTTGCGCTGGTCTTCTCGTCCTTCTCGTCCGGCATCTTCTTCCGTCGGCGTCGGTGTCGGTGTCTCTTCTCGGGCTGCTCCTTGCAATGGGAGGCTCCCGCTGTGTGAGGCTCCGCTCCGTCTGACAGGTCTTTTATAATGGAGGGCACCTGGTGACCCCGCCCCCTCTGACGCACGGGGACGTCATGGGGAATTCCCTATGGCTTTCCCCATGACGTCAGAGGGGGGCGGGGTCACCAGGTGCCCTCCATTATAAAAGACCTGAGAAGGACGAGAAGACCGGAGCAAGAAGAAGCGGATCGGAGGAAGAAGAAAATGGAAGAAGAAGATGGAAGATGACGGAAGGAGCAGATGAAGAAACCGAAGGATGAAGAAAGAAGAAAGAAGATTTTAATAAAGGAATTGTCAAAGACCGTCTCCTGTCATTTTTAAAATTTTTGACACTTTTTTGGTGAAATGGTAGGGGTACTTTTGTACCCCCTTACCATTTCACACAGGGGGGGGGGGGATCTGGGGGTCCCCTTGTTAAAGGGGGCTTCCAGATTCCGATAAGCCCCCCGCCCGCAGACCCCCACAACCAATGGCCAGGGTTGTGGGGAAGAGGCCCTTGTCCTCATCAACATGGGGACAAGGTGCTTTGGGGGGGACCCCAAAGCATCCTCCCAATGTTGAGGGCATGTGGCCTGGTACGGTTCAGGCGGGAGGGGGGGCCGCTCTCGTCCCCCCCTCTTTTCCTGCGGCCTGCCAGGTTGCGTGCTCGGATAAGGGTTTGGTATGGATTTTGAGGGGGACCCCACGCCATTTTTTTTGCCTAGGGTTCCCCTTAAAATCCATCCCAGACCTCAAGGGTCTGGTATGGATTTTGAGGGGGACCCTACGCCATTTTTTTTTTTTTTTTTGGCTGGGGTTCCCCTTAATATCCATCCCAGACCTGAAGGGCCTGGTTATTGAATTTGGGGGGACCCCCACGCTTTTTTTTTTTATTTTTTTTATTTTTTATCAATGACTTTGTTTTTATGAATGACATTCAATGAATGACTGTTCTCTGTATTACGGGAGCCGTCAATTCACATTAGCCGCGAGTGATTTTAAATAGCTTTTTTACTTGCAAAAATTACACTTTTTGCAGAGACAGTTCTAAACACGGGAAACATGCGCCCCTTTACATGCATACTATAGACACCCCCCAGGTACGAAATTTAAAGGAATATTACACTTTTATTGTTTCAATTTAAGCATTATTAAAATCACTGCTCCTGAAAAAACGGCCGTTTTAAAAAAAAAATTTGCATTGATACATGTCCCCTGGGGCAGGACCCAGGTCCCCAAGCACTTTTTATGACATTAACATGCATATTAGCCTTTAAAATTAGCACTTTTAATTTCGAACGTTCGCATCCATTAAAACTAATAGGGTTCTAAAGCTCGCACGGACATTAGGTCCGTTCGCGGGTTCTGGTGCGAGCCGAACGGGGGGGGGTGTTCGGCTCATCCCTAACGCTGACCCTAGTATGTGTGTACAAATTTCCCATACATAATGTGTCACCATACTCTACATGCCAGTCCCACAACCAAGCAATCGGGGAGAATCCAGGAAAACCAAGCCTAATTAATTTCCTAAACATTTAACAAGAGGATTCACTCAAGTGTATCAAACAAGGTGGCCAAAGGATCGCTGAATGTCAGATATAACAATGTATATATCAATATTTACAGTACCTTATTTTGAAGGACTTGGTATAAAATGTGCAATCATTGCAGTAATCATGATTATCTTTGCTTAAAAACAACAATTATGAGTGAACATATTTACTTTTTTCCATAATGAATGACATGATTGGCTTGAATTCAAACGGTCATTCATATAGAAAAATATACTTCAAACCAAACACCAGTTGTGTAAAACCTTCAACTTTTAGTATAACCCATTCTCTTCCTGTACTGTTCACATCCTGTGGATTCTGTTTTTCACACACTCCAATAGTGGTTCTGCATTACAGGCCACTACAATGATTATGGCAGAATATACCAAAGTAGATGCTGCTATAAATCAAGCTAAATACACACAGGAAGGGACACTAGAGGAAGATATACGAACACATTATGTTTATCTTTGGGTATTCTTACACAATATGTAAACCATTCTAAATCTAATACAATATTACTATTGATCAAACGCTAGTGTTTTTCTCTCTTGTTTCAAATCCAACTTAATCAAAAGAAAAAAACTTGAATACCCAACATGCAGCATTAAAATTATTAGCTCCTCTGTTTACAATCAGTTCTTACAAAAACTGTCATTACATTCATATAAACAAACAAAATGTTAATAGCAATAGTCCATTAACCCTTTCACTGTCAGAGCCGTTTTTGTATTTTTTGCACACATGTTTAAAAAATAATTTTAGGCCTGAAGATTATACAAAACCCACAAATATTATATATAACTATTGTGCTCATTAAAGTTATGCATTCGTGCAGGGGTCTCTAAACTATGGCCCTCCAGTTGTTCAGGAACTACAATTCCCATCATGTCTAGTCATGTCTGTGAATGTCAGCGTTTCTCAATGCCTCAAGGGATGTGTAGTTCTGCAACAGTTGGAGGGCCGTAGTTTGGAGATTCCTGATTAGCACAATGAGGTATTAGGTACAGGTTTCCAAAAAGATCCTCCAACACACATGATGGTAACAGGCGCCATCCCTAAAGTATTTCAAACACCGGAATTTTTTTTTTTTAGGGGACAAGATGCACAAAATCAACAAAGACTGGGAAAATGGAAAGATATCCTGCCAAAACACACAATTTAGAACAGCGTATAGTGAAAGGAAATCGGATAAACCCACAAGTCCAGATATAGAGATTTCATTTAGTTTATCTATAATAAAAGGGGAAATTCTAAAATGAGATCTTAGCTTCTGTCCTTCATAAAAAATTGAGAATTTTGAATTAGTTAAAGTTGTGTGTTTGTATGCAAGAAAATTGAATGTGACAGTATTACATGAGGGTAAAAAAAAATAAAAACAGCATCATTCCTTGATGAAATTGTAATGTTACAATCTGTTCATTTTGTGATTAATTGAGAACATAACATATAATCAGGGCAAATCATCCACCGTGATGGGAGCTAGCACATGTGGACACAATGTGTGCATGTTCCAAATTTCACACAGTTCTTAAGTTGCAAATGTTGTCACAAACAGCCACAAATGTGTGTTAATTACTTGGTTCGTTTTCAGATTTTCCCTAAAACATCAATGATGTTCTTCAATTTTGTTGAACATCATTGATGTTTTGCTTTATCTCATCTAGATCTCGATTGCAGACCATTATCTCCCGATGAGTACGTGTGCACTTTCAGTGGTAAAGTGCGATTCTTCTTCCACAACATCCACGTCACCTAAAAAAAACAAAAATAAAAAAAATGTCTCTTGGAAATGAGGCAGGCATACATTGATTGCTTACCAGTAGCTGTGTTCTCCCACACTCACCTGTTGTGGTGACAAGTTCTCCAAGTTCTATGATCTCTCCTTCCTCCTCCTCCTCCTCTGCTTCTAGTCTTTCCCCTTCTTTGGGAGGTGTGGGTTTTCTGGTTTCCTCAGACGTCCCGAGTTTTCGCTCCCCTATGAGAATGTACAAAAGGAAGATTTAGCACCACAATCTATTGAGGGCAGAAATAGGAAATGTAAAACATTGCTTGAAAGTGAGGGACAATATTTTTGGTTGGCCAGTTACAAATGACAACAACATGAATGTAGTCACTTTGTAAAGGTGCTAAACTTACTAGCTTTTTGGTAGAAGTTTGTCTGATGGAGACACCCCTCTAGTATCCACTGGAGCACATGTGTGGAAAAAGCATAATAAAAAGGGGGTTTGGGTGTCCCAGCACTAGTGCTCTAGAGTCCAGATGGGTAAACAGCTACTGAGTGACCTCTCCTTTACATTGAATAAATTAGCTTGACATTCTTGATGACATCTCTATTGAGAACAAACTTCCTTTCACTAAAAACTTCACCAAACCTCGTATTATAAGTGGCCGAACGATCGAGGTTGAGTACGATCGAATGGACACACACGAACATGACACTGGCAGAAAGATCGAGGTTGAGTACAATCGAATGCACAGACGAACATGAAAGTGGCCATTTTCTAATGTACAACATTGAAAAAATACAAACACATGGAGCAGTATGCAAGAAAGAAATCAAACACAAAACACAACTACTTACTTTTTTGAAGAACTCGCTTGATCTTTCTGTACTGATCGGGCTCCCTCAGTTTCAGGTCTGACCAGCGTTTCCTCAGTTGCTCCTTGGATCGTTGTACCCAAAATGATTGTACTACCTCCTCACAACTTTAGACACGATCTTGGCCTTTCGGACATTGGGGTTGAGGTAAGGCCCATACTTCCCATCATAGTCACTCCTCTTTAATATGTCCACCATCTCCAACATTTCTCCAAAAGACATATTGGAGGCCTTGAATTTCAGGCTCCGGGATCGGGACGTTTCTGCCTCCGGCCTTTCCTCGTCCCCCACCTTGTTGGTGTAATATTTGGGGCGCACCTGCTGTGTCTCCGCCATGTGCTCTCCCCACTGCGCCATAAAGAGAAGGGGTGGGGAATAGATGAGAAAGATCGTCAGGGGCGGGCGGAGTTTGACGCATGCGCACTGTAGATAAAACGTCACACGCCTGTGTCGTAGCCACGATCTGTGAGACGAGGGGAGAGAAAGCTCACGCACGAGACGATCGCTAGAACGAAGGTACAATTTGAACTTGGTACATAACTAGCCTAGACTGATTAGACCTTGAGGCTTATTTATGGAGAAGATTAGGAGAGTTTAGCCTGACATTATTTATAGTGTTTTGTGTGGTGTTGTGTCTTGCAGAGATTATGCAGGGATTCAACGATGTGAGTTTTCTCCCCCTCTTCCTTGATAAGTACAGGGAAATGACCCTATTATGGCAGGCTAAACACCCCGATTACGGCAACAAACCAAAGAGGTACGCAGCCATTCTGAAACTTGTGGAATTTGTAAAGCCAAGGATGCCCACGGCAACCGTTCGTAAGTTAAGACTCAAAATTGCCAGCCTGAGGAGTGCGTATTTCAGGGAGCGCAAGAAGGTCCTGAAGTCCCAAGCCTCTGGAGCTGCAGCAGATCAGGTCTATGTCCCCAAGCTCTGGTACTATGACAGGCTCCATTTTCTCAAAGACCAGGCTGATGTCACGGAGTCACTCTCGACTCCTCCTTCCACGCTTCCTTCCGCGCAGGCCACCCCTGATGAGGCTTCCGAGGAGCAACCTGGGCTTTCCAGTCTGGAAGATGTGGAGGAGCCCAGCTTGAGCCAGGTATAGTAGTTTTGGAACCAATTTTGTGAAAACTAAATGATGTTCAGTTAATTCAGGATCCCCAATTGCTTAGTTCCTAACGTGTTTTGACATATCAACAGACAGTAGTGTTGGAGACATTTGGGGCCAGAATCTAAACTGCAGGGCTGAGAATTGTATGGTTTTCGATTTGTAAACATTTCGCAACAGTCACTAGATTAAAATTGTGTGTGTTTGATGAACAAATAACTCAAACTATGTCCCTTTTTCATACACAGGAAGACCTCAGCCAGGAGGTGGCTGTGGAATGTGGCAGTCAGGAGGAGGAAGGGGTTAGTGGTAGCCAAGAGGTGGGTAGTGGCAGCCAAGAGGGGGGTAGGCCTAGGAGCCTGACGGTCTCCCAAGTCCCTCCCCTCCGCCTTCCCTACAAAAGGGCGAGAAGGGGGGGTGAGGCGGGAGAGTCAGCGCTCTGGCTGATCAGAGAGGCTTCAGCCTCCCTACTTGCCACACCCACCTACAAGGAGACCTTTGGCTCCGTGGTTGCCACGAAAATGATGGCTATGGAGGTGGGGCAACGCAACATGTGTGAGAAAGTCATCCTCAAGGTCCTAAATAAGGGTATGGCTGGGGGGATGACCCCACTCACACATGTTTGCGATAGTGACCTTGCTCCGCTTCCTCCTCCTCCTTCTGCCACCCCACCAGCACCACAGCCACAGCGTGCAAGGAAGCGTGGAAGGAAGACAAGAGAGTGACGACCTGGATTCAGTCTGGTCTGAGAGAAGATGGAGCCTCTGTAGTACCAGAGCCTGGGGACCTAGATGGCATCTGCTGCAGTTCCGGATGTTTTGGACTTCAGGACCAGATAGCACTCTCCTTAAGATACGTAATCCTCAGGCCACCAATTTTAGAAGCTTCAAAAATGATGTTTGCCGTGGGTGTCCAAGGCTTTGCTAATTCCCCAAGTTTCTCCATCGCTGTGTTCCTCTTTGGTTTGTTGCTGAGACCTAAATAAAGGTATTTTTGATTTGAAAAACACATTGCCTATGTGTTTTACTTTTCTACAATGACAGTTTATTTGTGAGTAGGCAGGTACATTTCACAAATCAAGTCCAATTAACAAGGGGCACCAACAACAAACAAACTCCTACTAAATTTAAGCAACAAATACAAATGTTAATAATGTTGTTTTGCTAAGTTGAGACACACAACCCCCCCTCAAAAATCTAAATAAATTATCCTGAAAATATGTATTCCAAACAAAAAACAAAAATGACAAATCATCCCAAAAATATAACAAACATTCTTTTACGATCTGAGGAAAAATAAACATCTAGTCAAGAAATCCTGAAAAAGAATAAATAAATAATTTTGTGAGAAGTGAGTGTGAATAGGAGCAGCTAAAACACGTCATTCTTCTTGCATTGTAAAGAAAAAGAGAATGCGCTGCATTAAAGACATTTTAACATTGCCGCGTGACAAATGTGCTGTGTCGATTAGGAACGGTAGTTTTACCTGACCGATCGCTTCCGTCACAGAAATTCTTCTGAGCATGCGTAGCACTTTGTCCGTCGGACTACGCTACACACGATCGGAATTGGTGTGATCGGACTTTGTTGTCGGAAAATCTATCCAGCAGGAGATAGAACTTTGTCCGTCGGACAATCCGAGGTAAACTGTCCGATGGTGCCTACACACGGTCGGAATTTCCGACAACATTGTCCGATAGGACAGAATCCATCGGAAAATCCGACCGTGTGTATGGGGCTTAAGAATCATTAACCACTACTCTCTGACTTCTGTCATTCAGCCAGTTTTCTATCCATTTACAAACTGATATTTCCAAGCCTGTAGACCTTACCTTACACATGAGCCGTGTGTGGGGAACTGTATCGAACACTTTTGCAAAATCCAGGTATACCATGTCCACAGCCACCCCTCTGTCCAAGGTTTTACTTACCTCTTCATAAAAAGAAATCAGGTTTGTCTGACAACTTCTGTCTTTCATGAACCCATGCTGTCTGTTGCTTAAAATGTTTTTTTACAGCAAGAACTCGTCTATGTGGTCTTTTATTAAACGCTCCAGTATCTTCCCGACTATAGAAGTTAAACTAACAGGTCTATAGTTACTTGGTAAGACTTTGTTCCCTTTTTAAATATAGGCTCCTTGTTCGCCCTGCGCCAATCCAGTGGTACTATTCCCATCATTAATGAGTCCCTAAAAATTAATTACAATGGCTTTGAAATTACAGAGCTCAATTTTTTTAGGATCCGTGGGTGGATTCCATCTGGTCCAGGTGCTTTATCCACCTTTATTCTAAATATAGTCTAAATATTTCTGGACCATATCACTTTTGAGCCATTGTGGATCATTCGGGGCTGTGTCAATACCACCCCATTATGGACATGAGCTCCCCCATGCTCTTTTGTATACACAGAGCTGAAGAAATTATTTAATAAATTAGCCTTCTCTTTGTCCCCAGTCACCCACTCTAGATTATTTTGTAAAGAGCCTACATGCTCAGACCTGAACTTTTTACTATTAATATATTTGAAGAATTTTTTTGGGTTTGTCCTACTATCTTTTGCAATCTGTCGTTCGTTTTGAATTTTTGCAAGCTTGATTTCCTTTTTACATATTCTGTTAAATTCTTTGTAACATTTAAACAACACTAGTGTTCCTTCATTTTTATATTTTTTTTAAAAGCTCTTTTCTTATTGTTTATAGCTTTTTTTTTAACTTTGACCGTGAGCCACATAGGTTTTATTTTAAGCCTTTTAAACTTATTGCCATGGGAATATACTTTGCAGTGAGGTCCCAAACAGTCTTTTTGAAGAATTCCCATTTCTGTTCTGTGCTCATTGATGCCAATATTCCCTCCCAGTCTAAGTCCTGGTGAGCAGCCCTCATCCTTGGAAATTTTGCTCTCTTGAAGTTGAGCATTTTTATCTTTCCTGTATGTATTTCTTGCTTACATCTAACATCAAATGAAATCATGTTATGATCACTGCTACCCAGGTGTTCCTTTATCTGAACATTAGTAATAAGCTCTGCATGGTTTGAGATTACCAGATCCAGCAGAGCATCATTCCTAGTTGGGGCCTCAATAAAACTGGACCATAAAATTGTCCTGTAATAGGTTTATACATTTTTGCCCTTTAACTGTCCCAGCAGTGCCATTACTTCAGTCAATTTCTGGGTAGTTAAAATCCCCCATTATTATCACCGTCGCAGCCCTTTCCATCTGTGCAAGGAGTCTCTACCTCCTCATGAACATTGGGTGGTCTATAACAAACTCCAATGATTAATTTTGAACTATGCACATCTATATGCAGTTCCACCCTTAATGCTTCAGACTCATCACACTCTCCATCAACCAGGTCCTCTTTCACTCTTGCTTTAAGATCACTTCTCACATAGAGACAGACCCGGCCACGTTTCCTTTTTACCCTGTCTCTCCGAAAGAGTGCATAGCCAGGAATATTAATAGCCCAGTCATGTGAAGATTGAAGCCAAGTTTCAGCAATACCGATTACATCATAGCTCTCCTCATGCACCAGAGCTTCCAACTCACCTATTTTGCTTGGCAGACTTCTGGCATTGGTGAACAAACACTTTAATGCATTACTACATTTTTCTCTGGTGTCTTTCATATCATTTTTAGTAGTACAAATGGCACTATAGTTTCCAATGGTGGTTTGCAACATGGGAAATTTCTGGTCACCTGCCATAACTCTCCCCCATCTTTTCCCATTCCACCCTCCATTAATGTCAGACCCCTAACACCTATCTGCCCGATGTAATTCTAGTTCACCCTCCCCCTCAATCCTAGTTTAAATACTTCTCCAGCCTTCCCATAAACCTCTTCCCCAGCACAGCAGACCCCCTTTCCATTCAAGTGCAAACCGTCTTTAGCATATAGGTTGCACCCCAATGAAAAGTCAGCCGAGTGCTCTAGAAACCCAAATCCCTCCTCCCTACACCAGGTCTTTAGCCATGCATTCAGCTCTCTAATTACCCCCTCCTTTTCCTGTGTTGCGCATGGCACAGGCAATATTTCAGAGAATATCACCTTGGAGGTCCTTCCCTTCAACTTGCAGCCTAGTTCTTTAAATTGATTCTTAAGGAGCCTCCACCTTCCATGTATACTGTCATTGGTTCCAACATGGACCAAGACAGCTGGGTCATGCCCAGCCCCTCCCAGTAATTTATCCACCCGGTCCACCACATGCCAAACCCTAGCACCAGGGAGACAGCAAAACATTTGGCAATCCTGGCGGCAAATTATTCTATCAGTCCTTCTGATTATAGAATCCCCTATTACCACCAACTGTCTAGGCCTACCTGCACTCCCCTTACCACCTCTACTAGATGGTCTGCTCTCCCGGCTGTTAGGGGTAGCAGTGACATCTAGGGCTGCCACCTCTGTGTATGCCACCTCCACATCTTCACCCAACTTGGCAAATTTGTTTTGATGCACAAATACAGGATTGGCCTTCCTTTTCTGTGAGCCCCTTCCACTCCCTCTAACTACATTAACCCATCTTCCTATCTGATAATACTGACTTGCCACTCCACCCTCCACATCACCCCTACTGATCACCTGCTCAGCGAGCAGAGGACCCCTTTCAAGGTTGTCCTTTCCGCCCAGAGTTGCAACGTGCTCCTCCAGGGCCTGTACCATGTGATCGCTTTAATTTTGTTGATGAAAAGACATGCGTATAACATTGGGAATTGGTGAAGCTGCTTTCAATGACATGAAATGTGCTAAATTAACCTTCCACTTGGCAGAAATGAAACTTATGTCATCTCACTTTGATTCTTTCTTCATCTCAAGGGGACCTCAGCATGTGAATCTCAGAGAGAATCAATAATCATATTTCTACCTGTTTTGTGCTAATGCATCAGACAGCAGTGATGGGCACACCAAGTATAATCAAAAGCTAAAAATATTTCAGCATCTGTGTAGAGAACACAAGCTGAGTCATTCTGGTGCTAAATATAGATTGGATCTCTGAAAGCAATCTGGTTAAGTAGCTTTGAAAGCAGCAGATACCTGCATTGTCTAATTTACAATAAAGCATGGATGGTGCAGAAACAAATATGTGATTTATTATTAGTTTTTAAATGTGTGCTTCATAAAATGTCCCAGTTCTGTAACACAACACGTTAAATAATGGTTTAGTTTATTGGAGTGAACATTTGTCTAATAGAAAATAAAAAGTTTTTCATCATAGTATTAAAATAAACCCTTTTCTAGAGAAAAAAAATACTTTAAGACAGATTTACAGTACTTAATGTGACATTCACAAAACATTTACTGTGGTTGAATCAATCACTGCAATTTAAAACGTGTTCTAGGTGGATTCACCTACAGCGAATGGTGAATGTCATATTCAATGATTTATAAATTTGCCCCTTACTGTTTAATGGATCAAGATGGAAAAATCAAACATAAGAATGAAATACAAAAAAATAGGATATGTGCATCTCAGCATCCCTTTATTTAATATGAACATACTTGCAAAGAGCAAACATGCATGAAACTGATTTGGTGTGTATGGATGAGTTTCCTTAAAACCTGCTTAATATGCATTTTATTTTACTAGTTCAGCTGTGCTATGTGTTTTCCTTGTGTTATATTATATGCCAGACTCTGTTGAGTGATCCAAAGTGCTGTATCAGAGATGCTGCAAGTGTTAACTAGACATGATTTTGTTGCTGTCCAATCTTTGGGGAGAGGATTGAACCAACCTTTAACCCATATGTTGAGCGAATTCTGGAAGTGCCTTGGCCTGCAGGCTGTAGTCTCAGCTTGGGATTCTGTGCTGGAGCCCTTAAGGGCTGCAAGCCAGAGCCTATTGATGCTTAAAGCGGAAGTAAACCCATCGATTTAACAGTCTAAAAAAAAAGGCATGCCGTGAATGCTAACTGCACATTGGCTGTGCTCTCAACCAAACAGTCAAACCATCCAATGGCTGGTGTCATAACGGATCACATGTGCAGCACTGTGGCAGTTGAAGATTAAACAGAGGCAAAGATGGCAGCTTCCTTGGTTGAAAACGATAGGGGGGTTTACTTCCACTTTAAGGACCACATTTGTGCTGTTACTGTAGAGAAAGAAAGTAGACAATTGAGCATACATAGGAACTTCCACTGCTCTGATTGTTGCAGTAATCAATCTGACATTGAGAACCCCTATCTTGCGGGGGCTACCTCTACTTCTCTCTGTCTGTAGAGGCATAGGGGGCTGTCAGCCTGAGAAGCAGTTTTACTTTTGGTTATTCCACCTACCACCCAAAGTGCTACAATCAAGTTACAGAAAAGTTATCAAGAACTGCACTACCTTTTTCTTCAAGAACCAAGTGAATACAATGCCTAGGGAAGGATGATCTCATTTAAGGATCCCATGTGAGTGGAGGCACTGCCAGAGAGAATATATTTGAAATGTTGCATTCTTCCTCTTCAGTGGACGATGGGCTCAAGTGCTAGAATATAACCAGTGTGGGGTTTAGCTTCAAGTGAAGAGCTTGTAGAGAGATAATCAAAATGCCAAAATGTATTTAAGGGATTCCTGCCCACATTCGTACATCAGCATTGCACAAAACAGAAGTTTCCTCTGTTATTTAGCCTCCTTGCTAGTTGTGAGACCACACTGGGTCTGCAGTCATGTTCCATCACAGCTCACATACAACTTTCCCCAACAACACTGATTATACCACAGAGAAGACAAATTATACCCCAGGTGTTGAGGAACAAGGCATGGTCAGTGTTTAACCCCCTATTTACTGTTAAAGACCTTTCATTGCAACCAGTTTATCTTATGAAACACCAAAACCTACAGTATGTAACAGGTACACTCCATCCACAATTTTTTTCCCTTTGACTGAAAGGGGGTGTGTGTCACAGTAGTTACGAAAACAGAAAATACCTAACCAGGAAACACTAGGGTGACAACTATTCTTTCTTAAATATTAATCCACCACCACCCCCTCCCTCCTGGCACAAAAGTAAGCATCTAAATTAGTAAGACAGAAATAACCAACAATTATTCAGGAAGTCCTGGGCTTGTCCTTGAGGCAACCCATGTTACCTGTTTATTTGTAACATAATTATGTTATGTAAATAAGGAAAAATAACGTCAAATTAACCAAGAAACCATATTCACGCTCTTTAAAAAATAAATGTATTTGGCAAGAGTTTTATTTTACCACAACACCATTATTATCTTGTATTTTTTAACCTCTAGGATACAACTATGTTGGTGTCCCTTGTTAATTTGACATTGTATTTTTGAAATGTACCTGCCCAACTCACAAACAAACTGTCCTTTTTGAAGTAAAACACATAGCCAAGTATTTGTCAAAAACAAAATTTTGAATTTAACAAAATAAAGAGGAAGGCAACGCTGGAGAAATAGTTGGCATTGATGAAGCCTTTGTACCCCAGGGCAGACATCAATTATTTTACTGTCAAAATTGGTAACCTGAGGAGTCCATTTAATTTAACCACTTTCAGACCGGACCAATTTGCAGCCAAAGGACCAGGCCCCTTTTTGCGATTCGGCACTGCGTCGCTTTAACTGACAATTGCGTGGTCGTGCGACGTGGCTCCCAAACAAAATTGACGTCCTTTTTTTCCCACAAATAGAGCTTTCTTTTGGTGGTATTTGATCGCCCCTGCGGTTTTTATTTTTTGCGCTATAAACAAAAATAGAGCGACAATTTTGAAAAAAATGCATTATTTTTTATTTTTTGCTATAATAAATATCCCCAAAAAATATATAAAAAAACATTTTTTTTCCTCAGTTTAGGCCGATACGTATTCTTCTACATATTTTTGGTAAAAAAAATCGCAATAAGCGATTATTGATCGGTTTGCGCAGAAGTTATAGCGTTTACAAGATAGGAGATAGTTTTATAGCATTTTTATTAATAATTTTTTTTTTATTATTAATGGCGGAGATCTGCGATTTTTTTTGTGACTGCGACATTATGGCGGACACATCGGACATTTTTGACACATCTTTGGGACCATTGTCATTTTTACAGCAATTAATGCATTTAAATGCATTGATTTCTGTATAAATGACACTAGCAGTTTAGGGGTTAACCACAAGGTGGCAGTGTAGGGGTTAAGTAGGCCTAGGGGTGTGTTTTTTACTGTGGGGGGGCGTGGCTGTCAGCTAGTGAATGCTGATCTCTGCTCCAATCACAGGGAGCAGAGATCGGCGTCACTAGTTGCTAGGCAGAACAGGGAGATGCTGTTTATCTCGGCATCTCCCCGTTCAGCCGCTCCGTGAGACGATCGCGGGAGTCCCCGCGGCGATCGAGTCCGCGGGGACCGCGGCCGGACTCACGGGGGTCCCGACCGGCGCGGGAGCGCGCCGCTCCCGGCGCGCTCCCGATGGCACGGACAGGCGAAAGGAGGGACGTATATATACGCCCTCCTGCCTGTACGTGCCATTCTGTCGACGTATATCGTCGTGCGCCGGTCGGCATGTGGTTAAAGGAGCACAATACGGTCCAGGACTCCGAGAGATTGGGAGCAGCAGCAGATGACGTATATGTACCGAGGTTGTGGTCTTACAACAGCCTGCATTTTTTGCCAGACCACATCAAACCCAGGCCATCACTCTCAACACTTCCTTCCACGCTTCCTTCCATGTTTCTGTGGATGTGGTGTTGGTGGTGTTGCTGGAGGTGGTAGAGGAGTATGGTCAAACACACACAGGTGGGTTTGAGTTGTTAGTTCGCCCCTCGTCCCCTTGTTTAGGGCCTTCCAAATTAGTTCTTCACAGATTGTGCATTGGCCCTCCTCCATGTTTTCTAGTTTGCTTCCAGTGACAAGTCCAAATACCTTGTGTACACCAGGGGTCGTGTTAAGTGCCGCAGTAGCCTGTTTGAGGAAAACAGCCGCGTACTCCTCAAGATTCCTTGCCTTCCTGGTCCTTTTGGTTGGAGGGCGGAGGGGAGGAACCTGGATTCCGCCAGGCTGCTTGCCATGGCCTCTTCCTGGCTGAGACTTTCCTGTGTATGAAAATGGTACATAGTTTTTGGTCATCAATCACACACGATTATGAGCTCATGACTGTTGCAAATTGAATATTAATAAATAGAAAAGACTATCATTCTGACCCCAGCATTTTTCATTTTTGTCCCAATCATTTTTGGCTTCTATTGTCTATTGATATGTAAGCCACTTTGTTAAATCAGAAATTAGTGATCAACAACAATTAGTTAACATCATTACATTTTTGACAAGAAATATGTTCAACAATGTTATACCTGGGTCAAGCTGGGCTCCTCCACATCTTCTTCCTGGGTGGAAGGCCCAGGTTGGACTTCAGAAGCCTCAGCTGATGTGGAAGGAAGTGTTGAAGGAAGTGTTGATAGTGATGGTCTGGTCAGTCTGTCATAGTACCACAGCCCGGGGACATATACGTCATCTGCTGCTGCTTCGGATCTCTGGGAATCCTGGACCTTCTTGCGTTCCCTATTATATGTGCTTCTCAGGCTACCAATTTTGGACTTCAAATAGTTGATGTCTGCCGTGGGATACACCGGCTTCACCAATTCCAACAGTTTATCCAGCACTGCCTTCCTCTTTTGCTTGTTCGAGTAGTCCCTGCATTGAACTTGCCAGAGACATGGCAGCTCCCTGTACTTATCTATGAAGTTGGGCAGGAAGTCAGGGTCTGTGAATTTATCCACCATTTTATATGCAAGACACAACACAAGACAAACCCTAATGTCAGGCTAGACTCTCCTAATCTTATCCCAATATGGGCCTCAATCTCTAAGCAGTATAGGCCACTAACCACTGATGCACCAAGTTACAATTGTACCTTTGTTTGAATGATCGGCAATAACGATCCTCCGTCCTCCACTCACAGATCGCGCATCGCCCGCGTGTTCCGCTTTATATACACTGCGCATGCATGAAACTCCGCCTCTGTCCTTCTTTCTAGTGTGTTCCCTGCCTCTTCTCTTTCAGGGCAGAGGGAGAGCACATGGCGGAGACACAGCAGGTGTGTGCTGAGAGCAGCAACGACGAGGAAAGCCTGGAGCAAGGCAGTTACAGATCCAGGAGGAGATATAAGGCCTCAAATATGTCCTTTGAAGAGATGGTGGACATCTTGAAGAGGACCGACTATGATGGGAATCATGGACTGTACAGAAACCCAAATGTGAGAAAGGCCAAGATCATGACTAAAGTTGTGAGAAGTCTGCATAGGAATTTTGGGGTACGACGATCCAAGGATCAATTGAGGAAATGCTGGTCAGACCTGAAATTGAGGGAGCAGGATCAGTATAGAAGGATCAGGAAAGTTCTGCAAAAAGGTAAGTATTTGTCGTGTGTTTCAATTACTATTATTACTTTTGTGCTGGTCCATGTGCTTTTCTTTACTGTTGTACAGTTTAAAATGCCAAGTTTGAGGCTTGTGGGCACAGTAATCGTTCGTATTAAACATTGTTCGTTCAAAGTTTTTGGCAGATGCAGGTTAACTACATTTTTTCATGCCTATTTTGATTAAAAGAAGTTTATTACATTGTTGTCTAGATGTGTTTGAAACTATAATGAAATGACAACTTGATTCAGTGTAAGGAGAGGACACTTAGCAGCTGTTTACACATCTCGATGCAGAATAAAAGGCCATTGGAGAACCTAGGAGACAGCTAAGAAACACAAGCAGTAAATCAAATGAAATATGAGTTTAGTTTTTCCAAAAAATTTTATTTTAAAAAGCTTCCAGATTCTCTGGAAAATCAATTGCCCCCCTACCCACGAAGTACTCCACATAGCTTTGCTGTACTTCGCGGGCGCTTTGGGGGGGCAAGCCAGGACGGCCAGTTTCAAGTGCCGTCATTGTTTGTGCGGGTGAGTTGGCCTCAGTGGCAACTGAGACCAGATAGTTGGCGGCATTCTTCCTTAGGAAATTATGAAGAATGCAGCAGCTCATAATGATATGGTTGAGTTTGTATTCGGCCATATTGATAGCCGTTTGGAAAAGCCGGAACCGGCTGGCCATTATGCCAAACTCATAACTCATAAGACACCACCAACATCACAATACTACTGTACCCCTTGTAATTGAAGTAGTATGACCCCGAGTTGGGGGGTGGGACGATCCTGATGTGCTTCCCATCTATCGCACCATCGCAGTTGCGAAAGTCCCACTGATGGTCGAATTGGGAGGCCACAGTCTGCCATTCCTGTGGGTTGGAAGGAAACTGGAGTTAAACAAGAAAAAAAAAATTGTACTTTTGCACATAACATTGCAAGCTTATTAGATACAAACATTCTTGGCCAACATAAGTATAACATGTATTGAATTTAGTATTTAAAGACAAAAGTATAAGGTCCACTTATCAGATTCCTCCCTCTGATGAACCGTTGTAAAAATGTTATGGTGGGAGGGGGAGATGTTTTGGACAGGTAAACCTCTTCACTTTATTGAGAGCTGAATGCATAAATAATGTGTGTTACTTTGGCCAGCCCCTCCTTACTTACACTATTGGCAGCACACTGGACAGGTAAGAAGTTTCATAAGCCAAAAATAGGAATACACACTGTCCAAATTGAAGCACATTTATACATTCTTCAATTACCTTTCAAGATAATAGGAGAACAAAACTTTAAACAGTACCAATTGAAAGTATTCAGGCAGGCACTTGAACTACATGCTTTGGTGAATTCATCAATAAATCTAAAATCCAAATGAGGTAGATATAGTGTGTATGGTTTTGGCAAAGTCAGATAGAGTATTGGTATGGGTTGACTTAGCGGTTGGGGGGGGGAGGGTTCCAAATGAGTTTGGGCCCCCCCAAAAAAAGCCTCTTGCACGCTGCCTGAATTTAAGGACAACAATAACATTTGGACACATTTTAGGGGGTGTTTAGGGTAAGCACTACAATGGAGCTGACAAAATACATTGTTAAGTGACTAGGCTAGGTGTATATGGGCCCAGAATAGCATGCTGGGGAGGTTAGTGAAGGCAAATATGCATGAAGGACAAAAAAGGAGCATTTAAAATTTACAGCATGCATGAGAACAAAGAGGACATTCACAGCATATTACAATCATGGTAATTATGGAATGATGAAATAAATACAATACATTAGCAAAAATTAAATACATAGAATGTGATGTTAAAGGTTAAAACGTATCTTAACCACTTCCCGACCGCCCCCTGTATATTTACGTCGGCAGAATGGCACGTACAGGCAGAATCACGTACCTGTACGTGACATTCTTCCGGCGGTTGGGGGGTCCGATCGGACCCCCCTCCGCCGGCGGGGACGGTCGGGATCGCTTCAGGAGCGATCCGGGACGAGGGGACGGCCAGTGGTTTCTGGCCACCCCCTCGCGATCGCTCCTGGCCAATGAGAAACTTCCCCTTCCTGTCTATTGTATAGACAGGAAGGCGGAAGTGATGTCACGCTCGGTGCGCCGGTCTATGTGACCGGAGACGCCGAGCGGCGAACATGTACAGGTTAGTGCACAACACTACACTGACACCAGTACAGTTAGGCACATATTCCACCCCCCTGTCACCCCCTGATCACCCCCCAGATCACCCCCTCCCCCCCCAGTCACAGTGTCACTAATTGCAGTGATCATTTATTTACTGATCACTGCATTTAGTGTCAGTGTGACTGTAATAACTGTCAGGGCAGTTAGTTTTAGGTCCAAGGTAGCCCCCTACCCCCCCCTAATAAAGGTTTAACCCCTTGATTGCCCCCCAGGTAACCCTTTCACCCCCTTTTGCCAGTGTCACTAAGCGATCGTTTTTCTGATCGCTTTATTAGTGTCACTGCTGTCGCTAGGTAACCATTTTTTTTTTTAGGTAACCGCCATGTTTATATAGGTTCATAAATAGGTTTATAGGTCAGGTACCCCCATATTACAACCTAAATAAAGGTTTTAACCCCCTGATTGCCCCTAGAGTTAACCCTTTCACCAGTGATCACTGTATAACTGTCACTGGTGACGCTGGTTAGCCAGTTAGTTATTTTGTTATTTAGGTTCCCCGTCAGGTTTTTATATAGCGTCAGGTACCCCCATATATTACCTAATAAAGGTTTTAACCCCCTGATTGCCCCTAGTTAACCCTTTCACCCCCTTTTGCCAGTGTCACTAAGCGATCGTTTTTCTGATCGCTGCATTAGTGTCGCTAGGTAACCATTTTTTTTTTTTAGGTAACCGCCATGTTTATATAGGTTCATAAATAGGTTTATAGGTCAGGTACCCCCATATTACAACCTAAATAAAGGTTTTAACCCCCTGATTGCCCCTAGAGTTAACCCTTTCACCAGTGATCACTGTATAACTGTCACTGGTGACGCTGGTTAGCCAGTTAGTTATTTCGTTATTTAGGTTCCCCGTCAGGTTTTTATATAGCGTCAGGTACCCCCATATATTACCTAATAAAGGTTTAACCCCCTGATTGCCCCTAGTTAACCCTTTCACCCCCTTTTGCCAGTGTCACTAAGCGATCGTTTTTCTGATCGCTGCATTAGTGTCGCTAGGTAACCAGTTTTTTTTTTGTATTACTGTTACGGGTGACGCTGGTTAGTTAGCTTGTTTTTTATACTGTCAGGGCACCCGCCATTTATTACCCAATAACGGTTTAACCCCCTGATCGCCCGGCGGGTGATATCAATTAGGTTTTAGGGTCAAATAAGGTCTGCGTCGCCCCAGGTTAGTGCCAGTACCGCAAACACCCACGCGCAAAGCATACACCTCCCTTAGTGGCACAGTATCTGAACAGATCGATATCTGATCTGATCAGATCTATACTAGCGTCCCAGCAGTTTAGGGTTCCAAAAAAAAAACGCATTGTTAGCGGGATCAGCCCAGATACCTGCTAGCACCTGCGTTTTCCCCCTCCGCCCACCCCAGCCCACCCAAGTGCAGTATCGATCGATCACTGTCACTTACAAAACACTAAGCACACATAACTGCAGCGTTCGCAGAGTCAGGCCTGATCCCTGCGATCGCTAACAGTTTTTTTGTGGTAGCGTTTTGATTCAGTCGCTTCAGTCAGGAGCTTTTTTACCTGTGAATCTCAAAAAAATAAAAAAAAATAAAATAGTTGTCGTTTTATTGTTCTCTCTCTCACTCTATTCTCTCTCTATTGTTGCTCTTTTTTTTACTCCATTCTATTCTGCAATGTTTTATTATGTTTTATCATGTTTTATCATGCTTGCTTTTCAGGTATGTAATTTTGTTTACTGTGTTTTAGTGTTGAGCATTTTTTTGTTTTCAGGTGCGCCATTCAGTTGCAACGCGGATTTATTTATCTTGACAGCAACAGCGTTTGCTCCCACGATACATAAAGCCGCGACTCCAACGCTGTAGGAGGTGATTTCACCACCACAGTTAAAAAAAAAGAGCATATATGCCGAAGCATGGGGGCAGCAGGGGGGGGAGGAGCGATTGGCTCCTAATGCCACGTACATACGGTCGAAATTCCGACCGTGTGTACACGGCATAACTTTTGCGGGAGGATGCCCATCATTAGAAGTGGGTGGATGAAGGGAGGTATTCTAATGGTGGGCATACCCACCAATCAATCTCTTTTTTTCGTTCAGCCAAGAGGCTGCATGAAAAAAAAAAGATTACAATATATGTCCAGTATGTTGCTGGACTTTGAATGGTTATACCAGAATGATGCCTGCAGGTTTAGGTATCATCTTGGTATCATTCTTTTCAGCCAGTGATCGGCTTTCATGTAAAAGCAATTCTAGCGGGTAATTAGCCTCTAGACTGCTTTTACAAGCAGTGGGAGGGAATGTCCCCCCTCCCGGATATAAACCGCGCCATTGGGAAATTGGGAAAGCATTTTATCACACCAATCTTGGTGTGGTCAGATGCTTTGAGGGCAGAGGAAAGATCTAGGGTCTAATAGACCCCAATTTTTTCAAAAAAAGAGTACCTGTCACTGCCTATTGCTATCATAGGGGATATTTACATTCCCTGAGATAACAATAAAAATCATAACAAAGAAAAAAAATGGAAGGAACAGTTTAAAAATAAAATAAAAAAGCTAAATAAATAAAAAAAAAAACAAAAAAAAAAAAAAAAAGCACCCCTGCCCCCCCTTCTCTTGCGCAAAGGCGTACACAAGCGTTGGTCTGGCGTCATATGTAAACAGCAATTGCACCATGCATGTGAGGTATCACCGCGAAGGTCAGATCGAGGGCAGTAATTTTAGCAGTAGACCTCCTCCGTGAATCTAATGTGGTATCATGTAAAGGCTTTTAAAGGCTTTTAAAAATGTATGTAGTTTGTCGCCACTGCGTGTTTGTGCGCAATTTTAAAGCATGTCGTGTTTGGTATCCATGTACTCGGCCTAAGATCATATTTTTTATTTCATCAAAAATTTGAGCAATATAGTGTGTTTTAGTGCATTAAAATAAAAAAAAGTGTATTTTTTCCACAAAAAATGCGTTTGAAAAATCGCTGCGCAAATACTGTGTGGAAAAAAAAAATGCAACACCCACCATTTTAATCTGTAGGGCCTTTGCTTTAACAATATATATAGTGTTTGGGGGTTCAACGTAATTTTCTTGCAAAAAAAAAATATGTTTTCATGTAAACAAAAAGTGTCAGAAAGGGCTTTGTCTACAAGTGGTTAGAAGAGTGGGTGACGTGTGACATAGGCTTCGAAATGTTGTGCATAAAATGCCAGGACAGTTCAAACCCCCCCCAAATGACCCCATTTTGGAAAGTAGACACCCCAAGCTATTTGATGAGAGCAATGTTGAGCCCATTAAATATTTTTTTTTTTTGTCCCAAGAGATTGAATAATGAAAAAAAAAAAATATATATATTTTTTTTACAAAAAGTTGTCACTAAATGATATATTGCTCAAACATGTCATGGGCATATGTGGAAATACACCCCAAAATACATTCTGTTGCTTCTCCTGAGTACGGGGATACCACATGTGTGGGACTTTTTGGGAGCCTAGCTGCGTACGGAACCCCAAAAACCAATCACCGCCTTCAGGCTTTCTAAGGGTGTAATTTTTTTATTTCACTTCTCACTGCCAATCACAGTTTCGGAGGCCATGGAATGCCCAGATGGCATAAAACCCCCCAAAATGACCCCATTTTGGAAAGTAGACACCCCAAGCTATTTGCTGAGAGGTATTGTGAGTATTTTGCAGATGTCGCTTTTTGTCACAAAGTTTTGAAAATTGAAAAAAGAAAAAAATTTTTTTTTTTTTCTTTACTTTCTTCATTTTCAAAAACAAATGAGAGCTGTAAAATACTCACCATGCCTCTCAACAAATAGCTTGGGGTGTCTACTTTCCAAAATGGGGTCATTTGGGGGGGTTTTGTGCTATTTTGGCATTTTATGGCCTTCGAAACGGTGATAGGTAGTGAGGAGTGAAATCAAAAATTTGCACCCTTAGAAATCCTGAAGGCGGTGCTTGGGTTTCGGGGCCCCGTACGCGGCTAGGCTCCCAAAAAGTCCCACACATGTGGTATCCCCATACTCAGGAGAAGCAGCAAAATGTATTTTGGGGTGCAATTCCACATATAACTATGGCATGTGTGAGCAATATATCATTTAGTGACAACTTTTTGAAAAAAAAAAAAAAATCTTTTTTATTTTTGTCTTTATTCAATCACTTGGGACTAAAAAAAAAAATATTCAATGGGCTCAACATGCCTCTCAGCAAATAGCTTGGGGTGTCTACTTTCCAAAATGGGGTCATTTGGGGGGGTTTTGTACTTCTCTGCCATTTTAGCACCTCAAGAAATGAAATAGGCAGTCATAAATTAAAAGCGGTGTAAATTCCAGAAAATGTACTCTAGTTTGTAGACGCTATAACTTTTGCGCAAACCAATAAATATACGCTTATTGGCATTTTTTTTACTAAAGACATGTGGCTGAATACATTTTGGCCCAAATGTTTGACTAAAATTGAGTTTATTAGATTTTTTTTATAACAAAAAGTAGAAAATCTCTTTTTTTTTCAAAATTTTCGCTCTTTTTCCGTTTATATCTCAAAAAATAAAAATCACAGAGGCAATCAAATACCATCAAAAGAAAGCTCTATTTGTGGGAAGAAAAGGACGCAAATTTCGTTTGGTTACAAAATTGCATGACCGCGCAATTACCAGTTAAAGTAGTGCAGTGCGAAATTGAAAAAAGACCTCTGGTCCTTTGGCTGCCAAATGGTCCGGGGCTGAAGTGGTTAATATTGTCCTTCTGCAGGACCTGAATTATGGCAGAACAGGTCTCTGGAATAATGGTTCCCAGAGCCTGGGGGGAGATCCCAGTCGTGAACTTGATTTCTTGGAGACTTCTCCCTGTCGCCAAGTACCGCAAGGTGGCGACAAGCCTTTGTTCGGGATTGATGGCTTGCCACATGCAGGTGTCCTGCATGGTAATATAGGGGGACAGCAAAGCCAACAGACAGTGAAAGATGGGGTTCATAACCCGGAGATAGTTCCTGAAATAATCAGGATTATTCTCCTTCCTGGAGCTCCTGCAACAAAGGCATATGAGAGAATTGGTCACGATTAAGTAACCAATTCTTGGTCCAAGAACTCCTCCTCCCCCTGTTCATGGACTGGACTTGGGTCAAAGCAAGAACTCCAACACCAAGCCCAACAACAGCACAAACTCTATGATGAGTACGCAACCGCAACATTGTTAGCAAAATTCGGCTGTCCGCAGAGCAAACAGACAATTTTTCCTGTTTCTAATATGAATACCCATTTCCGTCTTAATGATATAATGCCTTACCTTTAGATCTTCCATTACCTCCCAAACCCCTGGTTTCCCATTCCCCAGTAAACAGCCATAAACAGCATTCTTAGATCCTCATCTTTGCATGGTCAGTCAGCAATCCTGCTCACACTAGCCAGCAAGGCCTTTTATTATCCATCAAGCTTTCACAAACAGGAAGTGCCTTCCTCCAACCGCCGGGCACTTCCTCAATACAAAATGACATGAATGAATCACAGGAAGTGACATGGAGTAAAGGGGAGGGCACTCACGGGAGGAAGTGCACACGCCCCCTTTTAGTCAGCATTCAGCTCAGTCAATACTGTTCAAATTAAACAGTATCTAGTACGCTAATTCTACTGGTTCTCACAGGCTTGAGACAATCTGCAGAGACATTGCCACTGATGTTGTGAATATACGGTACGAGTATATTAACAAGGCAGATACAAATGTCCTCTTATTAAAGCAGATATGTATCCAAAAGGGATAACGTAGCCACACGGAGATAAAATAATATGCTTCTCTTGTTATGCGGACTTTGCTTCTCTAATGCGCATAGTCATTTGAAGGCAAGAAGCCCAGCGCATTGTGCTTGGTACCTACAAACCGCAAACATCCACAGACACAGAGAACACGTCTCAAATCCCATGAGCAGGTTTTCATACTGACCGTTTTTACCACTGGTCTCGATTTAACCCAAGTGCGCTCTGCTAGAGCTCTCCTCTATTAAATCAGACACAGGGAGACAGATGACAATCTATAAAAACACACATCCTAGAATAAAATGTCCACATAAATTTTATACAATATAATTTCCACAACAACATGGCTAGAAAATGAACGGCTGCTCAGAACGAACTGACAGAACGCACTGAAATTCAGAAAGGACCTGAGAAGAACAAGCTGAAAATGAAAGCAGAAACGAGCGGACAAGAACGCACAGAAAAACAGAAGCAAACTATAAATAGAACGCACTGAAAGACAGGAACGAACTGACAACACGCACTGAAGAACAGGTACGAACCGACAAGCACAAACTGAAAAGCAGAAACAAACTGAAAAGCACAAGGCTGAAAAGCGCGAATCGTCTCTCACCAAACTTCTACTAACATGAGATAAACACGAGATTAGCAGAAGGAGCCCAAAGGGTGGTGCACTGGCTATTAAACTTCCTTTGTATCGGCTCGTTGTACATCTTGTACGTCACCGCGTTCCCACGTTTGGAATTGTTGGCCAACATTTGTGTGACCGTGTGTATGCAAGACAAATTTGCGCGGTTCCGCGGTTTTGTTGGCGGAAAGTCTGATCGTGTGTAAGCGGCATTAGTCTAACCTCCTCATTTGGCCTGAAGCAATGGGTATATACTTCGACTCACTCTGATGGCAACATCCTCGACCTTGTATTCTCCTACCTATGCACTAGGGAGGGGCCGAACTCAGAACTTTTGATCACTGTGAAAGTTCGGACCTGAATATTGAACCTCATTAAAGTCAATAGGACCCGAAAGGCTTATATGCAAGCTTATATGCAAGTAATTGGGCATACAATGGTTATAGGGGTCTGGGTCCTACCCTGGGGGACATGTATCAATAAAAAAAAAGTTTGTGAAAAAGATCATTTTTTAAATGAGCAATGATTTTGATTTTTAAAGTGAAAGCATAAAAATGAAAAATTCCTTCCAATAGTGCCTGGGGTCCCCTTAAGCCCCATACACACGGTCGGACAATCCGCAGACCAGGTCGGTCGGATCCTGTCCGTCATACTTTGTCTGATGTTGGTTTTGCGTACACACGGTCGGACAAAGTTGTCGGAAAATCCGATCATTCTGAACGTGGTGACGTTTGTTGCCTACGACGGGACTACGTAGAGGCTAGTAGCCAATAGCTTTGGTCTTGTAATGTGATCTGAGCATGCGTAGCACTTTGTCCGGTCGGACAACCGTACACACGATCGGATTTGGTGTGATCGGACCGGGTTGTTGGCAAATCTATCCAACAGGAGATAAGACTTTGTCCGTCGGACAATCCGACGTACACTGTCCGATGGTGCATACACACGGTCTGATTTTTCAACAACATTGTCCGATCGGACAGAATCCATGAAAAAGTCCGACCGTGTGTATGGGGCTTTAGTCTACCTGTAAAGTGGCAGATCTGTACCATGTCTAGAATCTGCTGAAGCAATAATTGCATTTATAAAGCCCAAACATTTTTAATTTTCCCTGCAAGCTACCTTTATTTTGCTCAGCAACTGCCAGTGTGTATGATGAGGCCACAATGTAGTGCACAGGGAACAAGATTAGAGATTTTTTGGATACATTCTGGTGTCACTTTGTGACTTTGGATAGAAGTAACGGGTATGTAAAAATTGGTCTTTGGGTGTCGGTGGTGCCTCCCCACCGTAACTCTATAGAGGTACTCATGATGAAAGCAAGAATTGGCCTTGCTGTAAAAAAATGCAATGACATGCACCTGTCAAACAGGTGCTGAAAAATTGGTCTCTGGGTGTTAATTGTGCCCATAAAACCTATACCAAAAACATTCTTCCAGATGAAATGATTGAACACCCTCAAAGCTAGGCAGCCTCAAAGTCCTGCAGAGATTCCACATCCCAAAAAGACCTAATCAGTGACATCGGCATCAAGGGCTGGTAATCCAGGACTGATGCATTTTTATAAAAGTCAAACGGTCCACAGAGTCTGTGGACAGATGCGTCCTATGATCAGTAACGAAACCTCCTGCAGCACTGAATACCCGTTCTGAAAGCACGCTGGATGCAGAGCGGCCCAACACCTCAATAGCATACTGGGCAAGTTCTGGCCAGTGGTATATTCTCATGACCCAGTAAGTCAGTGGATCGTCAGCTAGAAAGCTCTCCATCTCTGTTTTGGGCCAGAGGTAATCGTCCACCATGTGATGCAGACACTGCTGATGGGATATGGAAGCTGACAGCCATGGGCGATGAGGACTAAAAAAATTCTGAAATGCCTCACTTAGGCGGACGCCTTCTCCAATGGTCCTCTCTTGGCCAACAGAAGACTCAAAACTACATTTTCCGCGACACTGTAACCTGCTTGAGTCAGGAAAAATGTTCAATAAAATTATCTTTAAAGTGTCCTCAAGAGATTTTATCCTCTGTACTCTCTGTGGGGACAGGATGAGTTCTAAGACCTTCCCCTTATAACGGTGGTCAAGGAGGGTTGCCAACCAGTAATCATCATTCTTCTTTATACCATGTATTCTTGGGTCCTTTCGCAGGCTTTGAAGCATGAGATAGCCCATGTGCCTCAAATTTGCAGAAGCTTGAGAAGCAGACTCCTCTGGGTCACTCAGGATGACAGCATCTGGAACTTCCTCCTCCCAGCCACGTACAACTCCCAAGGGTCCTGGGGTTGGAAAGCCATCTCTTACAGATTGATGCATGTCTTCCTCTCCTTCAAAGCCTATGAAAGTGCCAGAATCCTCCTCCTCATCCTCCTCATCCTCCTCCCCTCTCTCCTCCTGTGTGTTCTGTGACATAGGAATGATGGTGTCTGGATAAAGTGGACCTTGAGAGGAAAGGAAGCCCTCTTCTTCCTCCTGCTGCTCTGCCTCCAGTGCCCTGTCCATAATGCCACACAGAGTCTGCTGCAGCAGGAACACAACAGGCTCACCATCCTTGTGGCCTCCTCATATGGTGACAATACAGTGCATCCTTAATGATCAGCCATTGGCGTAGGGAAAAAAGCTGAGTCGTCGTGCTGTATTCGCACAGGTACTCGTTGACGGCCCTCTGCTGCATGTATAGCCTCTGCAGCATTGACAAAGTCCAGTTCCACCTGGTGAGCATGTCACAAATCAGGCGGTTTATGGGCAGGTGGATTTCCCGCTGAATTTCAGCAGACCGAGCACTGGCTGTGTATGACCACCTGAAATGGCTACAGACTCTTCTGTTCAGCTTTAGCACATCTTGCAACCCTGGGTACGTATTTAGGAAAAGCTGCACCACCAAATTGAGGACATGTGTCAACTTTCCCTGTCTAAGGGCGGACAGGAGGTTTGAGCCATTATCGCACACCACCATTCCTGGCTCCATCTGGCGTGGTGTGAACCACCTCTGGGCCTGTCCCTGCAGAGCTGCAAGAATCTCTGCTTCGGTGTGGTTCCTGTCCCATAAACACACCAGCTGAAACACTGCATGGCACCTTTTAGCCTGACTCTGGGAATAGCCCTTTGATCGCTTAGGGGGTACCAGATGTTCATAGGACAATTCTGAAGAGAAGGGCATGGAGGTGGCGAAGGAGGAGGAGGGGGTAGAGCTCACAGGTCTGCCAGCTGTATGGAGACATGGGGGCACAACAAGTTGAAGCACCGAGCCCTGTCCTGCATCCTTTAGAGTTTCAAGCAGCGTTATCCAGCATGCTGTGAACAAAATATATCGTCCCTGCCCATGCTTGCTGGACCCCGTGTCAGCAGTAAGGTGGATTTTACGGCTGATTCCTTCCACGTGATGGTAGAGAGATGGAACTGCATTACGTGAAAAGTAGTAGCGACTGGGAACCTGCCATTGTGGTGCAGCACATTGTGCAAATTCATGGAAGGGGGTAGAATCCACCAGGCTGGGATTGTATTTTTGTTCCGCTACAGAAGATGGGGCAGAGAAATTTGCTGGCTACAGTCTACAGCTGGTGGTGTGCTGCCGGTAGATGTGATAATAGAACCTAGTACACCCTGTGCTATACCCTCATCCCTGTCAGTGGAGGCTGCTGAGAGGTAATGACTCAGTATAGCAGGGGCAGATTGAAGTGGGTAAGGAGGAGGTACAGATTTGTGCCCCTTTTGTGTGGCTTTTAGGTGCTCTTGCCAACGGGCTGAGCAGTGGCCGCCTAGGCCGCCTAGGCGTCCAATCACTGCAGAAGACAGGAGGAGCGAGGGAGAAGATGTCGGGTCGATGAGGAGACACCGCTCGCCGCCTGACAAGGTAAGTGCCGGTAGATGGCGGGCAGAGGGCACATTGGCAGCATTTAATGGGCACAGTGACAGCGTTAGATGGGCACAGTGGCAGTGTTAGATGGGCATAGTGGCAGCGTTAGATGGGCACAGTGGCAGCGTTATATGGGCACAGTGGCAGCATTTGAGGCACAATGGCAGCACTTGGGGCACAGTGACAGCGTTAGATGGGCACAGTGGCATCGTCAGATGGGCACAGTGGCAGCTTTTAATGGGCACAGTGGCAGCATTTAATGGGCACAGTGGCAGCGTTTGGGCACAGTGGCATCATTTAATGGGCACAGTGGCAGCGTTTAATGGGCACAGTGGCAGCATTTAATGGGCACAGTGGCAGTGTTAGATGGGCACAGTGGCAGCACTTGGGGCACGGTGGCAGTGTTAGATGGGCACAGTGGCAGCGTTAGATGGGCACAGTGGCAGCGTTAGATGGGCACAGTGGCAGCATTTAATTGGCACAGTGGCAGCATTTGAGGCACAATGGCAGCACTTGGGGCACAGTGACAGCGTTAGATGGGCACAGTGGCAGCTTTTAATGGGCACAGTGGCAGCTTTTAATGGGCACAGTGGCAGCGTTTGATGGGCACAGTGGCAGCATTTAATGGGCACAGTGGCAGCGTTTTATGGGCACAGTGGCAGCGTTTGATGGGCACAGTGGCAGCGTTTGGGCACAGTGGCAGCATTTAATGGGCACAGTGGCAGCTTTTAATGGGCACAGTGGCAGCTTTTAATGGGCACAGTGGCAGCGTTTGATGGGCACAGTGGCAGCGTTTAATGGGCACAGTGGCAGCATTTAATGGGCACAGTGGCAGCGTTGGATGGGCACAGTGGCAGCGTTAGATGGGCACAGTGGCAGCATTTAATTGGCACAGTGGCAGCATTTGAGGCACAATGGCAGCACTTGGGGCACAGTGACAGCGTTAGATGGGCACAGTGGCAGCTTTTAATGGGCACAGTGGCAGCTTTTAATGGGCACAGTGGCAGCGTTTGATGGGCACAGTGGCAGCATTTAATGGGCACAGTGGCAGCGTTGGATGGGCACAGTGGCAGCGTTTGATGGGCACAGTGGCAGCGTTTGGGCACAGTGGCAGCATTTAATGGGCACAGTGGCAGCTTTTAATGGGCACAGTGGCAGCTTTTAATGGGCACAGTGGCAGCGTTTGATGGGCACAGTGGCAGCGTTTAATGGGCACAGTGGCAGCATTTAATGGGCACAGTGGCAGCGTTGGATGGGCACAGTGGCAGTGTTTGATGGGCACAGTGGCAGCGTTTGGGCACAGTGGCAGCATTTAATGGGCACAGTGGCAGCATTAGATAGGCACAGTGGCAGCGTTTAATGGGCACAGTGGCAGCATTAGATGGGCACAGTGGCAGCGTTTAATGGGCACAGTGGCATCGTTTAATGGGCACAGTGGCAGCGTTTGATGGGCACAGTGGCAGCATTAGATGGGCACAGTGGCAGCATTTAATGGGCACAGTGGCAGCGTTAGATGGGCACAGTGGCAGCGTTAGATGGTCACAGTGGCAGCGTTAGATGGGCACAGTGGCAGCATTTAGGGCACAGTGGCAGCATTTGGGGCACAGTGGCAGCGTTTGGGGCACAGTGAGGCTGTTTGTTTGCGCCCCCCAAAAAATTTTGCGCACCAGCCGCCACTGGGGCTGAGTGGTTGGACGTTAAATGCCTTCTTAATCATGTGGTACCCAAATGATTGGTGTTTTTGCCACGTTTGATGTGCCTGAGACACAGTTTGCAGATAGCAACAGTGCAATCTGCTGCAGATGTGCTGAAAAAGGCCCAGATAGCTGAGCTTTGGGAAGTGGGCCGGGAGATAACAGCTGCAGAATGTGATGGAATAGGGTGGGTGCACTCTACTCTTTCTTGATGTTGGCCTCCTTGGGGTTGTGTAGCCTCACCTTCCGTTTCCTCCTCTGCTCTATCTGGCACCCAAGTCGCATCGGTGACCCCATCATCATAATCATCATCATCTCCATCTTTTCCATCTTCATCATTACCACTGGAGACAACTTGGCAATGTCCTGCGGCTTGGGGAAAATGAATGCCAATTTGTCTACCAGTGTTCCTCCCTCTCTCTAGGCTCATATTCCTGTCATCATCAACCTCAGAACCAACATCTGAATCCAGTAATGGCTGAAAAGTGGCTGATGCTGTGGTCAAATACCTCAGCTGACTTCTCAATGACTGATGTTGGGGCTGTGGCAGGAATAGATGTGGACAAGGAGGCAGGGCTATCCACTCTGGCAACTGCAGGGGACTGCAGAATTGTTTCTGTTTGTATGACAGAGGATGAGGAGGATGAGGAAGGTTTAATAAGCCAGTCCACCACCTCCTCCGCATGCTGTGGCTGGATAGCACAGGCAAACTCACTAAACAGAGGAAATGACGCCCTGCCTGAGGACTGACCACCATGTCCACCTTTGCCTGTGGACACATTTGTTGCTGGCCCACTTACAATGCCAAGGGAACGTCTGCCTCTCCTTGTTGTCCTCCTAGACATTATTGGGAGGGAGCGGGCGGTGCTTATAAGCAAATGTAAAGAAGAAGTTGAAATCTGTACATAGATGCACTTTAATCAATGTAAAGAGGTGTTTGGTGCACTTTAATTTGAGTACTCACACTACACAGACACACTCCACGGATACACTATAATATACTGCAATATAATGCGGAGAACATACAGTGACGCACAGAACTATATTGCGTTAAGCGGGCAGTAATGTACACACAACTATATGGCATTAAACTGGCAGTAACGCACACAAAGCTATATGGCGTTAAACTGGCAGTAACTCACACAAAACTATATGGCATTAAACAGGCACTAACGCATACAAAACTGTATGGCGTTCAATTGGCAGTAACGCACACAGAACTATATGGCATTAAACTGGCAGTAACGCACACAGAACTTAATGGCGTTAAACTGGCAGTAACGCACACAAAACGATATGGCGTTAAACTGGCAG
Source organism: Lithobates sylvaticus (assembly GCA_028564925.1). Taxonomy (NCBI): domain Eukaryota; kingdom Metazoa; phylum Chordata; class Amphibia; order Anura; family Ranidae; genus Lithobates; species Lithobates sylvaticus. Next base: position 133,747,505 of record CM053027.1, read on the forward strand.
TGACGCACACAAAACTTTATGGCGTTCAACTGGCAGTAACGCACACAGAACTATATGGCATTAAACTGGCAGTAATGCACACAAAACTATATAGCGTTAACCTGGCAGTAACGCACACAGAACTATATGGCGTTATACTGGCAGTAAATCACACAAAACTATATGGCGTTAACCTGGCAGTAACGCACACAGAACTATATAGCGTTATACTGGCAGTAAATCACACAAAACTATATGGCATTAAACAGACACTAATGCACAACAAACTTCATGGCGTTCAACTGAGTAACCCACACAGAACTATATGGCGTTAAACTGGTGGTAACGCACACAAAACTATATGGCGTTAAACTGGCAGTAACGCACACAGAACTGTAGGGTGTTAAACTAGCAGTAACACACACAGAACTATACGGCGTTAAACTGGCAGTAACGCACACAAAACTATATGGTGTTAAACTGGCAGTAATGCACACAGAACTATATCGCGATAAACTGGCAGTAACACACACAAAACTATATGGCTTTAAACTGTCAGTAACGCACACAGAAGTAAATGGCGTTAAACGGACAGTAACACACACATTAGTAAATGGCATTAAACTGTCAGTAACGCGGTAAAAAGAGGGGGTAGTGAAGGGAGAGTGGGGGGGCTGGGGGGGGGAGGAGAGAGAGAGAGAGAGAAAGGGAGGGACAGGACTAAAAGAATATAAAAACAATTCTGTGTTTTTTTTTTTGTTTTTTTTTTTGTTGTTTTGTCGTCCAGGGGCAAGGGAGACCTCTAGGGTACCTTAGGAATCAAGGACCATAGATCAACAAGAGGCAAAGGGGAACCGGGTTAGGGGGAGAATGTATATAAAGGAAAAGAAAAGGGATAAGAATAAATCGATATATGAAATCGGACAGAAATATGATTTAATGAAATTAAATAACAGTCAAGCTGAATGTTTGAAGAAATGTATATTTTGTTTGTAATGAATCCCTTTGCAGAAATAAATAAAGAATTTAAAAAAATAAAATAAACTGGCAGTAACGCAATCAAATAGATGGTGTTCAACCGTCACTACACTGACGCTATTTGAACTGTCCCTACTCTAGCTATACACTAATGTAAAGATTACTGACACAGTCTCACTACACTACACTGAAACTATATGAGCTGTCCCTACTAGGGATGAGCCGAACCCCCGGGTTCGGTTCGCACCAGAACCTTCGAACCGACCGAAAGTTCGCGCGAATTTTCGAACCCTATACGTTATAATGGACGCGAACGTTCGAAATCAAAAGTGCTAATTACAACGGCCAATATGCATGTTAATGTCATAAAACAGGTTTGGGGACCCGGGTCCTGCCCCAGGGGACATATATCAATGCAAAAAGAACTTTTAAAAACTAACGTTTTTTCGGGAGCAGTCATTTTAATGATGCATAAAGTGAAAAAAAAAAAAAGTGAAATTTTCCTTTAAATATGGTACCTGGGGGGTGTCTAAAGTATGCCTGTGAAGTGGCATGTGTTTCCCGTGTTTAGAACTGTCCTTGCACAAAATGTCATTTGTAAAGGAAAAAAAGAAGCCATTTAAAACCACTTGCGGCTTTAGGTTTGTTCTTAAGTAGAATCTGAACAGGTACATTATGAAGTGTAGCTCCATCCCAAAAAAAATCTATTTTTAAGCTTTTTGGAGAACATAGGGAGGGGTTATCACCCCTGTAACATTTGCTGTCTTTGCACATCTGTTCAGAACATGTCACCTCACTTTCCGTCCCAATGACAAATGTTTTTGGAAAAAGTGGGGTTTTAATTGAAACAAGGATTGGTGATAAAGTATCAGTAGAGAGGAGATACCTTTTTCCCAAATTAAATCTAACAGGATAGAATTTCCCTTCCTAGGGGTAGATTTCCTCTCACTTCCTGTTTTCTCTTTCCATTTGCAAGTAGGAGTCGTTTGTAAGTTGGATGTATGAAAGTAGGGGCCTGGCGTATATACTCTGCAGAAATTTGCCCTATTAGATGTTGGTGTAGCCACAAGACTGGTGGGCACAGGAATGGGCCCTGCTGTGAGTTAATAGATCAAGATTTGTAATTGCATGCACCTGTTGAACAGGGCAGAAAAATTGGGGGTGGTGGTGGACGGTGTTGCCACAAGACTGTAAGCTCTCACAGTTACTCTTGGTGGGCGCAGGAATGGGCCCTGCTGTGAGTTATTAGATCAAGATTTGTAATTGCAAGCACCTGATGAACAGGGCAGAAAAATTGGGCCTTTGGCGGTGGTGGTGGACGGTGTTGCCACAAGACTGTAGGCCCTCATAGTTACTCTTGGTGGGCGCAGGAATGGGCCCTGCTGTGAACTATTAGATCAAGATTTGTAATTACCCGCCCCTGTTAAACAGGGGCTGAAAAATTGTGCCTTAGGCACTGGTGCTGGTGCCACAACACTGCAACCCCTCACAGATACTGTACTTGGAGCACAGCAGTCACACGTGTTGCGAAGCATTTTTTTAAAAAATTGTAAGTACACGCCCCTGTTAAACAGGGGCTGAAAAATTGTGCCTTAGGCACTGGTGCTGGTGCCACAACACTGCAACCCCTCACAGATACTGTACTTGGAGCACATTGTTGCGAAGCATTTTTTTATAAAAATTGTATGTACACGCCCCTGTTAAACAGGGGCTGAAAAATTGTGCCTTAGGCACTGGTGCTGGTGCCACAACACTGCAACCCCTCACAGATACTGTACTTGGAGCACAGCAGTCACACATGTTGCGAAGCATTTTTTTAAAAAATTGTAAGTACACGCCCCTGTTAAACAGGGGCTGAAAAATTGTGCCTTAGGCACTGGTGCTGGTGCCACAACACTGCAACCCCTCACAGATACTGTACTTGGAGCACAGTGTTGCGAAGCATTTTTTTTATAAAAATTGTATGTACACGCCCCTGTTAAACAGGGGCTGAAAAATTGTGCCTTAGGCACTGGTGTGGTGGCATGGATCATTGAGGAGGAGGAAGAGGATAGTCAGTGAACATAAGAGGACAGTCACTCAGCATCAGCATAGGCAGTCTTGAAGGGATGTGATGTGACATTAAAAATTATTCGGTTATATCCGCCTCAGGTGCCTGGTAGCTGGTGGTGATCCAAGACTGATTCATTTTGATGAAGGTCAGTCGATCAACCGAGGCGGTGGACAGGCGCACCCTATGATCAGTCACAAATCCTCCAGCAGCACTGAATGTGCGTTCGGACAGAACGCTGGAGGCAGGACAGGCCAGTAGCTCAATTGCATACTGTGCAAGCTCTGGCCAGTGATCCATCCTCAGGACCCAGTAAGCCAGAGGATTTTCGGTGGGAAAGGTGTCCAAGTCTGACCTTGCCCCAAGGTATTCCTGCACCATGTATATCAGACGCTGGCGATGGTTGCTGGAACCGATCATACCTTGGGGCTGCGGACTAAAAAATTGTCTGAACGCATCGGTCAGACGTCCACCTTCCCCACCGCTCCTTCTGCTACTGACCGAAGCCTCAGCTACTCGTCGCCCAGGACCAGGAGTTTGTAGCCTCCCAGTTTCTGGGAACGCGTTGCACAGACCTTTCTGCAAGGCCTCCCTGAGATGTCTCATCCTCTGCTCCCTCTGCGATGGCAAGATAAGGTCCGCAACCTTACCCTTGTACCGCGGATCAAGGAGAGTGGCCAGCCAGTAATGGTCCCTCTCCTTGATCCGAAGAACACAAGGATCCTTCCGCAGGCTTTGCAGGATCAGGGAGGCCATGCAGCGTAGGTTAGCTGAGGCATTCGGTCCGGAGTCTTCTGGGTCACTGAGGATGACATGATCGCCAGCCACCTCCTCCCAGCCACGTACAAGTCCACTGGTTTGTTGGGACTGTACATCATCCCTAAAAGACTGCTGCTGCTGATGCTGAGTGCCAGGCTCCACCTCCATGCTCACACAATCCTCCTCCTCCTCCTCCTCCTCCTCCTCCTCCTCCTCATCCTCTTCCTGTGTGATGGGTGGGACAGGAGGAACACTGTCCGGATAAAGGGGGCCTTGAGAGGCAAGGAAGTCCTCCTCTTCCTGCCTCTGTTCTGCCTCAAGTGCCCTGTCCATTATCCCACGCAGCGTATGCTCCAACAGGTGGACAAGAGGGACAGTGTCACTGATGCATGCACTGTCACTGCTCACCATCCTCGTGGCCTCCTCAAATGGTGAGAGGACAGTGCATGCATCCCTGATCATGCTCCACTGACGTGGGGAAAAAAAACCAAGCTCCCCTGACCCTGTCCTGGTGCCGTAGTCGCAAAGGTACTCATTGATGGCCCTCTGCTGCGTGTGCAGTCGCTGCAGCATGGCCAACGTTGAGTTCCACCTGGTGGGCATGTCACATATTAGGCGGTTCTTGGGCAGGTTCAGCTCCTTTTGCAGCTCAGTCAGCCGAGCACTGGCATTATAAGATCGGCGGAAATGCACACAGACTTTCCTGGCCTGCCTCAGGACATCCTGTAAGCCTGGGAACCTGCCCAAGAACCGCTGCACCACCAGGTTGAGGACGTGAGCCATGCAGGGCACATGGGTGAGCTGCCCCTGTCGCAGGGCGGAGAGGAGGTTGGTGCCATTGTCAGAAACGACCATTCCTGGCTTAAGCTGACGTGGCGTCAACCACCTCTCGGCCTGCCCCTGCAGAGCTGCCAGAACCTCTGGCCCAGTGTGGCTCCTGTCCCCCAAACACACCAACGCAAGCACGGCATGGCATCTTTTTGCCTGCAAACTTGCGTAGCCCCTTGTACGCCTACGGAGCACCGCTGGTTCCAAGGACAGAGCACTGGAGGAAGAAGAAGAGGAGGGGGTGGAGGAGAGAGGTGTGTCACAACCAGTAGCAGTAGTAGCGTTTTGGAGGCGTGGTGGCGGAACAACCTCCAACACTACTGCACCTTGTCCTGCATCCCTCCCAGCTGCCAATAGAGTGACCCAATGGGCCGTGAAAGAAAGGTACCGTCCCTGTCCATGCCTGCTGGACCATGAGTCAGCGGTAATATGCACCTTACCGCTGACCGCCCTGTCCAGCGAGGCATGGACATTGCCCTCCACATGCCGGTAGAGAGACGGAATCGCCTTCCGTGAGAAAAAGTGGCGTTTGGGAACCTGCCACTGAGGAACCGCACATTGAACAAACTCACGGAAGGGGGCCGAGTCTACCAACTGAAAAGGCAGCAGTTGAAGTGCTAGCAATTTAGCCAGGCTAGCATTCAACCGCTGGGCATGTGGATGGCTGGGAGTGTACTTCTTTCTACGGTCCAGCAGCTGGGGCAGGGAAATTTGCCTGCTGCAATCGGACGTCGGTGTACTGCAAGTACTTGGTTGTGACACACCTAATTCTACACCTTCAGTCCTCTCAGAGCAGCTTTCAGAGAGGACTGAAGGTGTAGTGGGGATGGAGATCCCAGCTGAGGAGGAGCAAGGAGAGGTCCGCTTAGTTCTTTGGTGTGGGTCTTTTATGTGTGCCTGCCAACGAGCTGCATGGCAGGTCGCCATATGTCTGGTCATGCTTGTGGTGCCCAAGCGGCTGATGTTTTGGCCACGCGAGATACGCTTGAGACAAATATTGCAAATAGCAGTGGTGCGATCTGCTGCACTCGTCTCAAAAAAGGCCCACACCAAAGAACTTTTCTGATAACGTGCAGAGGCAGCGCCCTGCACAGGCGGAGCTCTGCGGTGTTGTACAGTTGCTGTGCTGGCCTCTACCTGGCCTCCAGGGGGCACCCTGCCTCGTTGGACATGTGACGCCGCATCCTCCTCCTCCTCGTCCTCCTCCTCATCCTCTCTCCCTTCAGGCACCCACGTGGAGTCAGTGACCTCATCATCCCCTCCCTCTTCACCACTAGAGCAAACCTGGCAGTAAGCTGCAGCTGGTGGAACAGTACTGCCAGATTCCTCAAGCTGGGTATCATCATCCGAGCCTTCGAATCGTTGGGCATCCTCCTGGAGCATGTACCCAACACTGTGCTCAAAGAGTTCGGGGGACTCCTCAGGAGGACATGGTGGGTCTAGGGAAGGGGTGGCTGATGATGCTCTGCCAGTACCCTGAGCCTGGGTGAGAGAGGATGAGGAGGATGAGGAGGGCTTGGTCATCCATTCTACCAAGCCTTCAGCATGATGCGGCTCCACATGTCCAGCTGCCGAAAACAAAGACGCGCGTGTCCCATGGCCACGTGCTGATGACGATGCACGACCACGTCCACGTCCACTAGAAACAGAGCCTGCCTGCCCTGTGTTCTTGGCTCTGCACGCTCTGCCTCCCCTTGGCGGTCTTCCAGCCATTGTAGTCGGTAGTCCTGTGGGTGCTGCTGAGAAGAATATATAGGAGCTCTGTGTGATGCCACTAACACACTAGAAGTCCTGTGGGTGCTGCTGAGAAGAAAATATAGGAGCTCTGTGTGATGCCACTAACACACTAGAAGTCCTATGGGTGCTTCTGCAAAGAAAATAGAGGAGCTCTGTGTGATGCCACTAACACACTAGAAGTCCTATGGGTGCTTCTGCAAAGAAAATAGAGGAGCTCTGTGTGATGCCACTAACACACTAGAAGTCCTGTGGGTGCTGCTGAGAAGAAAATATAGGAGCTCTGTGTGATGCCACTAACACACTAGAAGTCCTATGGGTGCTTCTGCAAAGAAAATAGAGGAGCTCTGTGTGATGCCACTAACACACTAGAAGTCCTATGGGTGCTGCTGAAGAAAATATAGGAGCTCTGTGTGATGCCACTAACACACTAGAAGTCCTATGGGAGCTTCTGCAAAGAAAATAGAGGAGCTCTGTGTGATGCCACTAACACACTAGAAGTCCTATGGGTGCTTCTGCAAAGAAAATAGAGGAGCTCTGTGTGATGCCACTAACACACTAGAAGTCCTATGGGTGCTTCTGCAAAGAAAATAGAGGAGCTCTGTGTGATGCCACTAACACACTAGAAGTCCTATGGGTGCTGCTGAGAAGAAAATAGAGGAGCTCTGTGTGATGCCACTAACACACTAGAAGTCCTATGGGTGCTTCTGCAAAGAAAATAGAGGAGCTCTGTGTGATGCCACTAACACACTAGAAGTCCTATGGGTGCTTCTGCAAAGAAAATAGAGGAGCTCTGTGTGATGCCACTAACACACTAGAAGTCCTGTGGGTGCTTCTGCAGAAGAAAATAGAGGAGCTCTGTGTGATGCCACTAACACACTTCAAGTCCTGTGGGTGCTTCTGAAAAGAAAATAGAGGAGATCTGTGTGATGCGACTAACACACTACAAGTCCTGTAGGTGCTGCTGGGAAGAAAATATAGGATCTCTGTGTGATGGGACTAACACACACTTCAAGTCCTATATGATCTCTTTGTGATTGGACTATAGGTGCTTCTGGGAACAAAATATATGATCTCTGTGTGATTGGACTAACACACTTCAAGTCCTATAGGTGCTTCTGGGAAGAAAATATAGGTCTGTGTGATGGGACTAACACACTTCAAGTCCTATAGGTGCTTCTGGGAACAAAATATATGATCTCTGTGTGATGGGACTAACACACTTCAAGTCCTATAGGTGCTTCTGGGAACAAAATATATGATCTCTGTGTGATGGGACTAACACACTTCAAGTCCTATAGGTGCTTCTGGGAACAAAATATATGATCTCTGTGTGATGGGACTAAACACACTTCAAGTCCTATAGGTGCTTCTGGGAACAAAATATATGAGCTCTGCCTGCCTGCCAGGAACACACTTCAAGTCCTATAGGTGCTTCTGGGAACAAAAATATAGGAGCTCTGCCTGATTGCCACGAACACACTTCAAGTCCTATAGGTGCTTCTGGGAACAAAATATAGGAGATCTCTGTGTGATGGGACTAACACACTTCAAGTCCTATAGGTGCTTCTGGGAACAAAATATATGATCTCTGTGTGATGGGACGAACACACTTCAAGTCCTATAGGTGCTTCTGGGAACAAAATATATGAGCTCTGCCTGCCTGCCTGCCACTAACACACTACAAGTCCTATAGGTGCTTCTGGGAACAAAATATAGGAGCTCTGCCTGCCTGCCAGGAACACACTACAAGTCCTATAGGTGCTTCTGGGAACAAAATATAGGAGCTCTGCCTGCCTGCCAGGAACACACTACAAGTCCTATAGGTGCTTCTGGGAACAAAATATAGGAGCTCTGCCTGCCTGCCACGAACACACTACAAGTCCTATAGGTGCTTCTGGGAACAAAATATAGGAGCTCTGCCTGCCTGCCAGGAACACACTACAAGTCCTATAGGTGCTTCTGGGAACAAAATATAGGAGCTCTGCCTGCCTGCCACGAACACACTACAAGTCCTATAGGTGCTTCTGGGAACAAAATATAGGAGCTCTGCCTGCCTGCCACGAACACACTACAAGTCCTATAGGTGCTTCTGGGAACAAAATATAGGAGCTCTGCCTGCCTGCCACGAACACACTACAAGTCCTATAGGTGCTTCTGGGAACAAAATATAGGAGCTCTGCCTGCCTGCCACGAACACACTACAAGTCCTATAGGTGCTTCTGGGAACAAAATATAGGAGCTCTGCCTGCCTGCCACGAACACACTACAAGCCCCTCTTTCTAAATCAATCTAAATGAATGAATCTATCTAACTCAATCTCTCTAAGTAAATCTCTCTAACTAACTAAATCCAGCAGAGTGTCACAGATCTAGCCTGCTCTATCTGCGCCGGAACAGCATGTGACCGGCGCAGACGGCGTGGCGGCCTTTTATAGGGGGGGGCGTGTACTACAGCCCCTGAGCTGTAATTGGCTACAGGCGTCCTGCCTGTAGCCAATTATGGCTCTTCGAGTTTCCGGGGCTGTGATTGGCCAAGCATGCGGGGTCACAGTGCATGCTTGGCCAATCATCAGCCAGCAATGCACTGCGCCGGCCGCGCCGGCCGCAATGCATTGCGGGGCCGCTCGCATCACACGAACGTGATGCGAGCGGCCAAAATAGTTCTGGGCTCGCCGAGCGAGCGAACGCCCGGTGCTCGATGCGAACGTGGGTTCGCATCGAGCACCGTGGGTTCGCATCGAGCACCGGGCCCATCCCTAACTATCACACACTGAAAATTGGCTGCCATTGAAAGAATACTTATATAACTAACTAATAGCACTGAACAGAGCCCTGTTCTATCTCTCTCCATGCCAAAATCACACTGAAAATGGCTGCCATTGAAAGAATTTTATACTGTGGGGCAGGAATGAGCCATGATTGGATAAAGTCATGAGGACAGTGTCCAATCATGACTCTGAGTGTGCTCTGGGCCCTGATTGGCTGAAGCTTTCACTGCTTCAGCCAATCAGGGCTTCCGATGCCCTGTTCAGCGCCGCAATGCATTGTGGTCAGTTCAGGTGGCCGAACAAACGGTTGAATTACCTGTTTGTTCGGATGTTTGCCGAACGACCGAACAACGAAAGTTTGGGCCAAACTTATGCTCGGGCCAAACCGTTTGCCCATCCCTACTTCTGCTACTTTCCAACCATCCCTTTCCTCTTTCTTTCACTCTCTCCCTTTCACCCCTGTCCTGCCCCAATTTAGCCACTTCTGTCTACAAATAGATCCCTATCATCCACCCTGGATGAGCCACTTCTGTCTACAATAGATCCCTATCATCCACCCTGGATGAGCTCACCCCCTCACTACACTCAGAATCAAGCCCCGTCCTCTACAACCCTGGCAAATAGATGACACCAGAAGTCTCCAAAAATGTAGCTGCGCTCTTGATCCTCTGTAGCGTAAAACTAAGTCTTGCAAAGACTTCAACCAATACAACCCTGCCCTCCAAAAATACAATTCTTGCCACCACACTGCCAAGCAGACCTATTTTTATCACTCTCATTAACACCTTCTCATCTAGTCCCTGACAACTCTTCTCTACCTTTAACTCTCTACTTCTCTACTCCACTGCCTCCACTAACTAATTCACTCACTGCCCAGGAGATCGCCAATCACTTCAAAAATAAGATTGATTCAATTTGTGATGAAATCTCCCACTCTACAGATTTCCCCCCACTTAATACCCCACGTCCACAGGTACAATCAACACTTCCCTTATTCAACCCTGCTACTATAGACGATGTTGCTAAACTTACTACTAATGCCCACTTAACCACCTGTCCCCTGGACCCAGTTCCCTCTCAAATACTGCAGTGACCCTGTGACTCTATCCTACAATCTCTAACCCACATCTTCAATCTCTGCCACTCCTCTGGCATCTTCCCCAACTCTAAAATATGAACTTGTCACCCCCATACATAAAAAGCCTTCTTTGGACCCCACCAATTTTAAGAACCTACACCCCATATCCTTGCTTCCCTTTTCCTCCGAACTTCTTGAGCACCTGGTCTACAACCAACTGAGTGACCACCTCACTAAGAATAACCTACTTGATCCCCCTAAGTCTGGATTTCACCCTCAACATTCCACAGAAACTGCCCTCCTAAAACTCACAAACAGCTTACTAGCAGCAAAAAACAATAGACACTACTCTGTACTCCTACTTCTTGACCTTTCAGCTGCCTTTGATATGGTTGACCACCCCCTCCTCCTCAAAAAACTCTACTTGTTTGGTCTCCACAACTGTGCTCTTTGCTGGCTTTCATCCTACCTATCCCGCCACATATTCAGTGTCACTTACAATTCTACTTCCTCCCCGTTCTTCTCTTGGTCTTGGGCCTCTCCTATTCTCATTCTACACCTCCTCCCTGGGGCAGCTGATAGCCTCCCATGGCTTTCAATATCATTTCTACACTGACAACACCCAAATCTATCTCTCTACCCCTCAGCTCACAACATTAGTCTCCTAACGCATCACTAATTTACTAACTGACATTTCAGTCTGGATGTCATACAACTTCCTCAAACTTAACCAGCCCAAAACCAAGCTCATAATATTTCCCTCCCTACGTGCATCTTCCCCTGACTTCTCTGTCAAGATCAATGGCACAATTATCAACCCAACCCCACATGTCAGGGTGCTAGGTGTAGTCCTGGATTCTGAACTTGGCCCCATATTCAATCACTTTCAGAAAACTTGCCGCCTCAACCTCTGTAACATCTCCAAAATATGCCCCTTCCTAACCAATAACACCACAATTCTCCTAATCCACTCCCTGGTTATCTCTCACCTCGACTACTGCAACTCCCTCCTCATTGGCACTTCCTCTCATGCTCACCTCCCAAGCCTCTCCCTATCTTTGAAATACCCTACCCCAACCTGTCCGACTATCTCCAACGCTATCCACTTTTTGGCGATCTCTGAAAACGTTTCACTTCAGAGAAGCTGATCCTGCTCCCATCTAACAACTGTACTTTTATTTTCTCCATGAGCTCATCCCTCACAGTTATTACCTTTTGTATCACTTGACCCTCCCTTCTAGATTGTAAGCTCTAACGAACAGGGCCCTCTGATTCCTCGTGTATCGAATTGTATTGTAATTGTACTGTCTGCCCTCACGTTGTAAAGCACTGCGCAAACTGTTGGTGCTTTATAAATCTTGTATAATAATAATCTAGGTCAGGGCTCCAAAAGTCCATTTGAACACTCAGGGCCCATGTTACAAGGAGGCTCAAGTCACCTGACAAGTGCTACCTGAGAGGCCAGGTGGGTGACACTGTTTCTCCAACCACCACCTGGCCTGAGGTTGACCAGAATGCACCAAGCACCACACAGTTATCATGCCTCCACTCTTTAACTGAATTTGTTCTTCTTCACACAAAGTACAGAACAGTAATAGGGAAACAACATATTATACACTGCCTGGATACCAGCTAAGACAATACTGAAACAAGTTGATTATTTTGCTTGAAACTTTACTTATTATTAGTATTTGAAAGTATAACAGTCCATACAATAGCAGAATACAGGGTGTAGCCCATCAACTATCCAAAATTTGGTATAAGATGCAGAACAACAATTTACAATTCAAAATCCTAGGGTAAAGCTGAGTACAGGCATACCCCACTTTTAAGTACACAATGGGGTTTATTTACTAAAGCTGGAAAATGCAAAATCTGGCTCACTTCTGCATAGAAACCAATGAGCTTTTCCAGGTTTTATTTTAAGCTTAATTGAACAATCTGGGGTTATAAGCTCATTGGTTTCTGCCGAAGTGAGCCTGATTTTGCACTTTCCAGCTTTTTAGTAAATAAACCCCAGTGCGTACTTAAAAGTGGGGTATGCCTGTATATATACTGTAAACAGTCCCACTATTCACTAAGTTGCTGTGGTGTATTCACTTATCATCCCATTGAGAATCAACCCCAGGCCATAGGCCTTCTCCCCAAGCTTTAGGGGAAACTCTCTCACTCTAGGTGGACATCTTTCTCTGTAGCAAAAAGAGAGTGAAATATCTTTTCCTCCCAAATATAAAGAAAGAGGGCAGGAAAATGGCTTCCAGCCCACCTACTGAGTGAAGTGACTAGTGTTAAAGGGGAACTCCTACTTTCGCTTACATCTGTGTCATGTGTAGATTTACCAAACAAAATATTTCTCCCATGAGACTTTACTGCAGTTAAACCAAGTGCTTACAGAAAATACTCCATATTGTATTACAAAGATTAAAGTTAACATCCTAAAAATATATAAATCCTCTGATATATATATGATATATTGTTTTGCCCCTAATTATTAAAGCAGGATAATCCACATAAATCATTTTTGTGGAATTTCTTGTAAAGTTTTATTCTGCCAGGGAAGCAGGGCTGGGCAACTAAGGACAGTGTCAAGGGCAAGCATTAAAGTCCAGGTCTAACTTGAACACACAGCATGGTCCACAAGAGGATTCTCCAATCCAACTTTGAAAATTAGAACTATTAAAATACAGTTTGGCTACATATGAAATAGAAGAGAAAAGACATAGGGGATTATTTATTAAAACTGGAGAGTGCAAATTCTGGCGCAGCTCTGCAGAGAAACTAATCAGCTTCTAGGTTTTTTTTGTTAAAGCTTAATTGAACAAGCTGAAGCTAGAAGCTGATTGGCTACAATGCACTGCTGCACCAGATTTTTCACTCTCCAGTTTTAGTAAATCAAACCCATACTGTACAAAAAGGGAAAAATATATGCTACTAAGTGTGCGTTCCGGCACGCAGGACATCTTGGGTCAGTTGTATAAAGCTATATTCTCAGGAGGGAAGTGATAACAAATATCATCCAACAGTGATGGAAGTGAAGAAAGATAAAATATGTTTTACTGCCCCAAGGGGCACAGCCACAGTACTCTGCTTCGAAAATTGATGTCAAAGCAATATTAAGATTATTTGTCAAGAGCAAACAGAGGACAAAATCCTCTAGCTAAAAGGACTTTTGAAGTGTATTTGGAATTATTATTCATAAATGAATCCATCTGCAAATGTTTAAAATATTTTTCTTTAGCAACACATGCAGTTGGTAGCCCTGCTCTTAGCCGGCTCAGAGAGTCTGTGATCATAAACAAAAAAAAATAGCCAGGTGTACATAATTTTTCATACACAAAGCTATTGGGACTCCTCAGGAGGACATGGTGGGTCTAGGGAAGGGGTGGCTGATGATGCTCTGCCAGTACCCTGAGCCTGGGTGAGAGAGGATGAGGAGGATGAGGAGGGCTTGGTCATCCATTCTACCAAGCCTTCAGCATGATGCGGCTCCACATGTCCAGCTGCCGAAAACAAAGACGCGCGTGTCCCATGGCCACGTGCTGATGACGATGCACGACCACGTCCACGTCCACTAGAAACAGAGCCTGCCTGCCCTGTGTTCTTGGCTCTGCACGCTCTGCCTCCCCTTGGCGGTCTTCCAGCCATTGTAGTCGGTAGTCCTGTGGGTGCTGCTGAGAAGAAATATATAGGAGCTCTGTGTGATGCCACTAACACACTAGAAGTCCTGTGGGTGCTGCTGAGAAGAAAATATAGGAGCTCTGTGTGATGCCACTAACACACTAGAAGTCCTATGGGTGCTTCTGCAAAGAAAATAGAGGAGCTCTGTGTGATGCCACTAACACACTAGAAGTCCTATGGGTGCTTCTGCAAAGAAAATAGAGGAGCTCTGTGTGATGCCACTAACACACTAGAAGTCCTGTGGGTGCTGCTGAGAAGAAAATATAGGAGCTCTGTGTGATGCCACTAACACACTAGAAGTCCTATGGGTGCTTCTGCAAAGAAAATAGAGGAGCTCTGTGTGATGCCACTAACACACTAGAAGTCCTGTGGGTGCTGCTGAGAAGAAAATATAGGAGCTCTGTGTGATGCCACTAACACACTAGAAGTCCTATGGGTGCTTCTGCAAAGAAAAAAGAGGAGCTCTGTGTGATGCCACTAACACACTAGAAGTCCTATGGGTGCTTCTGCAAAGAAAATAGAGGAGCTCTGTGTGATGCCACTAACACACTAGAAGTCCTGTGGGTGCTGCTGAGAAGAAAATAGAGGAGCTCTGTGTGATGCCACTAACACACTAGAAGTCCTATGGGTGCTTCTGCAAAGAAAATAGAGGAGCTCTGTGTGATGCCACTAACACACTAGAAGTCCTGTGGGTGCTTCTGCAAAGAAAATAGAGGAGCTCTGTGTGATGCCACTAACACACTAGAAGTCCTGTGGGTGCTGCTGAGAAGAAAATAGAGGAGCTCTGTGTGATGCCACTAACACACTAGAAGTCCTGTGGGTGCTTCTGCAAAGAAAATAGAGGAGCTCTGTGTGATGCCACTAACACACTAGAAGTCCTGTGGGTGCTGCTGAGAAGAAAATATAGGAGCTCTGTGTGATGGGACTAACACACTTCAAGTCCTATAGGTGCTTCTGGGAACAAAATATATGATCTCTGTGTGATGGGACTAACACACTTCAAGTCCTATAGGTGCCTCTGGGAAGAAAATATAGGTCTGTGTGATGGGACTAACACACTTCAAGTCCTATAGGTGCTTCTGGGAACAAAATATATGATCTCTGTGTGATTGGACTAACACACTTCAAGTCCTATAGGTGCTTCTGGGAACAAAATATATGATCTCTGTGTGATTGGACTAACACACTTCAAGTCCTATAGGTGCTTCTGGGAACAAAATATATGATCTCTGTGTGATGGGACTAACACACTTCAAGTCCTATAGGTGCTTCTGGGAACAAAATATAGGAGCTCTGCCTGCCTGCCAGGAACACACTACAAGTCCTATAGGTGCTTCTGGGAAGAAAATATAGGAGCTCTGCCTGCCTGCCACGAACACACTACAAGTCCTATAGGTGCTTCTGGGAACAAAATATAGGAGCTCTGCCTGCCTGCCAGGAACACACTACAAGTCCTATAGGTGCTTCTGGGAACAAAATATAGGAGCTCTGCCTGCCTGCCACGAACACACTACAAGTCCTATAGGTGCTTCTGGGAACAAAATATAGGAGCTCTGCCTGCCTGCCACGAACACACTACAAGTCCTATAGGTGCTTCTGGGAACAAAATATAGGAGCTCTGCCTGCCTGCCACGAACACACTACAAGTCCTATAGGTGCTTCTGGGAACAAAATATAGGAGCTCTGCCTGCCTGCCAGGAACACACTACAAGTCCTATAGGTGCTTCTGGGAACAAAATAT
The DNA here is from genome assembly GCA_028564925.1 of Lithobates sylvaticus. Classification (NCBI taxonomy): domain Eukaryota; kingdom Metazoa; phylum Chordata; class Amphibia; order Anura; family Ranidae; genus Lithobates; species Lithobates sylvaticus. The sequence goes on from CM053027.1 coordinate 133,763,100, forward strand.
AGGAGCTCTGCCTGCCTGCCACGAACACACTACAAGTCCTATAGGTGCTTCTGGGAACAAAATATAGGAGCTCTGCCTGCCTGCCAGGAACACACTACAAGTCCTATAGGTGCTTCTGGGAACAAAATATATGATCTCTGTGTGATTGGACTAACACACTTCAAGTCCTATAGGTGCTTCTGGGAAGAAAATATAGGTCTGTGTGATGGGACTAACACACTTCAAGTCCTATAGGTGCTTCTGGGAACAAAATATATGATCTCTGTGTGATTGGACTAACACACTTCAAGTCCTATAGGTGCTTCTGGGAAGAAAATATATGATCTCTGTGTGATTGGACTAACACACTTCAAGTCCTATAGGTGCTTCTGGGAACAAAATATATGATCTCTGTGTGATTGGACTAACACACTTCAAGTCCTATAGGTGCTTCTGGGAACAAAATATATGATCTCTGTGTGATGGGACTAACACACTTCAAGTCCTATAGGTGCTTCTGGGAACAAAATATATGATCTCTGTGTGATTGGACTAACACACTTCAAGTCCTATAGGTTATTCTGGGAAGAAAATATAGGTCTGTGTGATGGGACTAACACACTTCAAGTCCTATAGGTGCTTCTGGGAACAAAATATATGATCTCTGTGTGATTGGACTAACACACTTCAAGTCCTATAGGTGCTTCTGGGAACAAAATATATGATCTCTGTGTGATTGGACTAACACACTTCAAGTCCTATAGGTGCTTCTGGGAACAAAATATATGATCTCTGTGTGATGGGACTAACACACTTCAAGTCCTATAGGTGCTTCTGGGAACAAAATATAGGAGCTCTGTCTGCCTGCCAGGAACACACTACAAGTCCTATAGGTGCTTCTTGGAAGAAAATATAGGAGCTCTGCCTGCCTGCCACAAACACACTACAAGTCCTATAGGTGCTTCTGGGAACAAAATATAGGAGCTCTGCCTGCCTGCCAGGAACACACTACAAGTCCTATAGGTGCTTCTGGGAACAAAATATAGGAGCTCTGCCTGCCTGCCACGAACACACTACAAGTCCTATAGGTGCTTCTGGGAACAAAATATAGGAGCTCTGCCTGCCTGCCACGAACACACTACAAGTCCTATAGGTGCTTCTGGGAACAAAATATAGGAGCTCTGCCTGCCTGCCACGAACACACTACAAGTCCTATAGGTGCTTCTGGGAACAAAATATAGGAGCTCTGCCTGCCTGCCAGGAACACACTACAAGTCCTATAGGTGCTTCTGGGAAGAAAATATAGGAGCTCTGCCTGCCTGCCACGAACACACTACAAGTCCTATAGGTGCTTCTGGGAACAAAATATAGGAGCTCTGCCTGCCTGCCAGGAACACACTACAAGTCCTATAGGTGCTTCTGGGAACAAAATATAGGAGCTCTGCCTGCCTGCCACGAACACACTACAAGTCCTATAGGTGCTTCTGGGAACAAAATATAGGAGCTCTGCCTGCCTGCCACGAACACACTACAAGCCCCTCTTTCTAAATCAATCTAAATGAATGAATCTATCTAACTCAATCTCTCTAAGTAAATCTCTCTAACTAACTAAATCCAGCAGAGTGTCACAGATCTAGCCTGCTCTATCTGCGCCGGAACAGCATGTGACCGGCGCAGACGGCGTGGCGGCCTTTTATAGGGGGGGCGTGTACTACAGCCCCTGAGCTGTAATTGGCTACAGGCGTCCTGCCTGTAGCCAATTATGGCTCTTCGAGTTTCCGGGGCTGTGATTGGCCAAGCATGCGGGGTCACAGTGCATGCTTGGCCAATCATCAGCCAGCAATGCACTGCGCCGGCCGCGCCGGCCGCAATGCATTGCGGGGCCGCTCGCATCACACGAACGTGATGCGAGCGGCCAAAATAGTTCTGGGCTCGCCGAGCGAGCGAACGCCCGGTGCTCGATGCGAACGTGGGTTCGCATCGAGCACCGGGCCCATCCCTAGTCCCTACTCTACACTATTGTATGTATGAATGACATGGTCTCACTACACTACAGTGAAACTATCTGAGCTGTCCCTATTCTAGATCTACACTATGCGAAGCTGAATGATGGTCCTCCTCACTACACTCACACTATCCCTAGATTGACACTAAACTAATATTCTACACTGACAATTGACGCAAAATAGCACAGTATAGCACACTAACTAACTAATAGCACTGAACAGAGCCCTGTTCTATCTCTCTCCATGCCAAAATCACACTGAAAATGGCTGCCATTGAAAGAATACTTATATACTGTGGGGCAGGAATGAGCCATGATTGGATAAAGTCATGAGGACAGTGTCCAATCATGACTCTGAGTGTGCTCTGGGCCCTGATTGGCTGAAGCTTTCACTGCTTCAGCCAATCAGGGCTTCCGATGCCCTGTTCAGCGCCGCAATGCATTGTGGTCAGTTCAGGTGGCCGAACAAACGGTTGAATTACCTGTTTGTTCGGATGTTTGCCGAACGACCGAACAACGAAAGTTTGGGCCAAACTTATGCTCGGGCCAAACCGTTTGCCCATCCCTACTATGCACCCCATGCAACCTTTCCAACAATCCCTTTCCTCTTTCTTTCACTCTCTCCCTTTCTTACACCATCTCTCCCTGCAACCACCTAACAATTTTGCCACTTTAACCATTCTCTTCCCTATTCTGCTACTGACCACCTCTATGACACAATTTCACCCCTGTCCTGCCCCAATTTAGCCACTTCTGTCTACAATAGATCCCTATCATCCACCCTGGATGAGCTCACCCCCTCACTACACTCAGAATCAAGCCCCGTCCTCTACAACCCTGGCAAATAGATGACACCAGAAGTCTCCAAAAATGTAGCTGCGCTCTTGAGCCTCTGTAGCGTAAAACTAAGTCTTGCAAAGACTTCAACCAATACAACCCTGCCCTCCAAAAATACAATTCTTGCCACCACACTGCCAAGCAGACCTATTTTATCACTCTCATTAACACCTTCTCATCTAGTCCCTGACAACTCTTCTCTACCTTTAACTCTCTACTTCTCTACTCCACTGCCTCCACTAACTAATTCACTCACTGCCCAGGAGATCGCCAATCACTTCAAAAATAAGATTGATTCAATTTGTGATGAAATCTCCCACTCTACAGATTTCCCCCCACTTAATACCCCACGTCCACAGGTACAATCAACACTTCCCTTATTCAACCCTGCTACTATAGACGATGTTGCTAAACTTACTACTAATGCCCACTTAACCACCTGTCCCCTGGACCCAGTTCCCTCTCAAATACTGCAGTGACCCTGTGACTCTATCCTACAATCTCTAACCCACATCTTCAATCTCTGCCACTCCTCTGGCATCTTCCCCAACTCTAAAATATGAACTTGTCACCCCCATACATAAAAAGCCTTCTTTGGACCCCACCAATTTTAAGAACCTACACCCCATATCCTTGCTTCCCTTTTCCTCCGAACTTCTTGAGCACCTGGTCTACAACCAACTGAGTGACCACCTCACTAAGAATAACCTACTTGATCCCCCTAAGTCTGGATTTCACCCTCAACATTCCACAGAAACTGCCCTCCTAAAACTCACAAACAGCTTACTAGCAGCAAAAAACAATAGACACTACTCTGTACTCCTACTTCTTGACCTTTCAGCTGCCTTTGATATGGTTGACCACCCCCTCCTCCTCAAAAAACTCCACTTGTTTGGTCTCCACAACTGTGCTCTTTGCTGGCTTTCATCCTACCTATCCCGCCACATATTCAGTGTCACTTACAATTCTACTTCCTCCCCGTTCTTCTCTTGGTCTTGGGCCTCTCCTATTCTCATTCTACACCTCCTCCCTGGGGCAGCTGATAGCCTCCCATGGCTTTCAATATCATTTCTACACTGACAACACCCAAATCTATCTCTCTACCCCTCAGCTCACAACATTAGTCTCCTAACGCATCACTAATTTACTAACTGACATTTCAGTCTGGATGTCATACAACTTCCTCAAACTTAACCAGCCCAAAACCAAGCTCATAATATTTCCCTCCCCACGTGCATCTTCCCCTGACTTCTCTGTCAAGATCAATGGCACAATTATCAACCCAACCCCACATGTCAGGGTGCTAGGTGTAGTCCTGGATTCTGAACTTGGCCCCATATTCAATCACTTTCAGAAAACTTGCCGCCTCAACCTCTGTAACATCTCCAAAATATGCCCCTTCCTAACCAATAACACCACAATTCTCCTAATCCACTCCCTGGTTATCTCTCACCTCGACTACTGCAACTCCCTCCTCATTGGCACTTCCTCTCATGCTCACCTCCCAAGCCTCTCCCTATCTTTGAAATACCCTACCCCAACCTGTCCGACTATCTCCAACGCTATCCACTTTTTGGCGATCTCTGAAAACGTTTCACTTCAGAGAAGCTGATCCTGCTCCCATCTAACAACTGTACTTTTATTTTCTCCATGAGCTCATCCCTCACAGTTATTACCTTTTGTATCACTTGACCCTCCCTTCTAGATTGTAAGCTCTAACGAACAGGGCCCTCTGATTCCTCGTGTATCGAATTGTATTGTAATTGTACTGTCTGCCCTCACGTTGTAAAGCACTGCGCAAACTGTTGGTGCTTTATAAATCTTGTATAATAATAATCTAGGTCAGGGCTCCAAAAGTCCATTTGAACACTCAGGGCCCATGTTACAAGGAGGCTCAAGTCACCTGACAAGTGCTACCTGAGAGGCCAGGTGGGTGACACTGTTTCTCCAACCACCACCTGGCCTGAGGTTGACCAGAATGCACCAAGCACCACACAGTTATCATGCCTCCACTCTTTAACTGAATTTGTTCTTCTTCACACAAAGTACAGAACAGTAATAGGGAAACAACATATTATACACTGCCTGGATACCAGCTAAGACAATACTGAAACAAGTTGATTATTTTGCTTGAAACTTTACTTATTATTAGTATTTGAAAGTATAACAGTCCATACAATAGCAGAATACAGGGTGTAGCCCATCAACTATCCAAAATTTGGTATAAGATGCAGAACAACAATTTACAATTCAAAATCCTAGGGTAAAGCTGAGTACAGGCATACCCCACTTTTAAGTACACAATGGGGTTTATTTACTAAAGCTGGAAAATGCAAAATCTGGCTCACTTCTGCATAGAAACCAATGAGCTTCCAGGTTTTATTTTAAGCTTAATTGAACAAGCTGGGGTTATAAGCTCATTGGTTTCTCTGCCGAAGTGAGCCTGATTTTGCACTTTCCAGCTTTAGTAAATAAACCCCAGTGCGTACTTAAAAGTGGGGTATGCCTGTATATATACTGTAAACAGTCCCACTATTCACTAAGTTGCTGTGGTGTATTCACTTATCATCCCATTGAGAATCAACCCCAGGCCATAGGCCTTCTCCCCAAGCTTTAGGGGAAACTCTCTCACTCTAGGTGGACATCTTTCTCTGTAGCAAAAAGAGAGTGAAATATCTTTTCCTCCCAAATATAAAGAAAGAGGGCAGGACAATGGCTTCCAGCCCACCTACTGAGTGAAGTGACTAGTGTTAAAGGGGAACTCCTACTTTCGCTTACATCTGTGTCATGTGTAGATTTACCAAACAAAATATTTCTCCCATGAGACTTTACTGCAGTTAAACCAAGTGCTTACAGAAAATACTCCATATTGTATTACAAAGATTAAAGTTAACATCCTAAAAATATATAAATCCTCTGATATATATATGATATATTGTTTTGTCCCTAATTATTAAAGCAGGATAATCCACATAAATCATTTTTGTGGAATTTCTTGTAAAGTTTTATTCTGCCAGGGAAGCAGGGCTGGGCAACTAAGGAGAGTGTCAAGGGCAAGCATTAAAGTCCAGGTCTAACTTGAACACACAGCATGGTCCACAAGAGGATTCTCCAATCCAACTTTGAAAATTAGAACTATTAAAATACAGTTTGGCTACATATGAAATAGAAGAGAAAAGACATAGGGGATTATTTATTAAAACTGGAGAGTGCAAATTCTGGCGCAGCTCTGCAGAGAAACTAATCAGCTTCTAGTTTTTTTTTGTTAAAGCTTAATTGAACAAGCTGAAGCTAGAAGCTGATTGGCTACAATGCACAGCTGCACCAGATTTTTCACTCTCCAGTTTTAGTAAATCAAACCCATACTGTACAAAAAGGGAAAAATATATGCTACTAAGTGTGCGTTCCGGCACGCAGGACATCTTGGGTCAGTTGTATAAAGCTATATTCTCAGGAGGGAAGTGATAACAAATATCATCCAACAGTGATGGAAGTGAAGAAAGATAAAATATGTTTTACTGCCCCAAGGGGCACAGCCACAGTACTCTGCTTCGAAAATTGATGTCAAAGCAATATTAAGATTATTTGTCAAGAGCAAACAGAGGACAAAATCCTCTAGCTAAAAGGACTTTTGAAGTGTATTTGGAATTATTATTCATAAATGAATCCATCTGCAAATGTTTAAAATATTTTTCTTTAGCAACACATGCAGTTGGTAGCCCTGCTCTTAGCCGGCTCAGAGAGTCTGTGATCATAAACAAAAAAAAATAGCCAGGTGTACATAATTTTTCATACACAAAGCTATTCAACTGAGAATCTTTAAACTCCATCACTGGTTTGGTAGAAGCGGGTTACAGAAGCAGCAGTTAAAGGCCGTTCTGTCAGCTACTTGGCTTTACTCCCTTATGCACAGAGAATCTTACTGTTCAGCTTCTTCCAAAACAGAGCAGAGATTACTTTGTTTTAGAAAAATTATGTAATTTTGTTTTCCCTTACCAATTTTTCTTACCAACAGACCCTCTATGCTGTCTGAAAAAGAATAGGGGGACAGGGAGAAGACAGGCTAGCATAATACGTACCTGACAAATGTGGTGCCAGCCCATCACATAATTTGGTGTATGAATCCCATGCAAGGTCATAGTGCTTGTCAGTGCATACAGGTTTTGTAGATATAACGTTAAAGAATAACATTAGAATATTGGATTTACAGTGTTTTATATGGTTACTTGCTCATGTTGAAGGAAATAAAGCATGTATGTAGACAGCCATTTATGGTGTACATGACATATTTTGAAGACTCTGAAAAGTGTGTCACAATTTTATGTTCAATTAAACATGATGACTATACTTATATGATTCCAAAGATCTTTCTGTAGTCTAACATACTTTCATTATTTTTTATATTTGCATCACACCAACAAATTACACCCTGCTTGGCAAAGTATATATCAGCCTTCACTTTAGTCCCTGTCCCCCAACAGAGATTACAATCGAATGTCCGTACTGCAATCATACACGTACTACGGCTAATTTGGGGACATAATCAGTGAACCCAGCAGTATGTTTTTGGACTGTGGGAGGAAACCCATCCTGACAGGGATACAACTTAGAAACAAGATGCAGATGGTTTCCCTGATTTTTCCCTGATTTGATTTGAAGTCATCAGGAGGGATTCCGTGGTAAATGCACTGGTAAGCCTTGGGGTATTTTGTCATGCTGATAATCTGATGTTATTGTCTATATTTAGACTAATATTAAATAGGGACTGGTAGTCAGTGATGTCACAGGAAATACAAAGGAGACACCTTCCCAAAGTGACCTACACATAAACCATTGTAATGCCCAGATCACCCCTCCTCCTGAAAAGAGAATAAAAAGATGCTGCTCACTCTTTTGGGATCCTGCATTGGAGGAGATCAACTGTAGGACCTGTTTAGATGCTGAAGAAACCTGGGAGGTATGTATTTGTGAAATCATCATAAAAAAAATTTGATTTTTGACTTAATGTGTTTTGTATCCTGTTTCAGACCAGCATGCACGGTGAACTGGTTAGAGGTCCAAAAATAAAAATGCTAACTGTGAAAGTGTAATACCAATATCAAATGATAAGAACTCATGTTATCAGTACTTATCTGATCTTAGTAAAATAACTTCCAATTGGTTGCTGTGAAATACTGGACCATGATAAGTGAATCTGTTCTACCTCCTTTTGCCAGGTATCTCTTCAATTCAGTGTATGGATGATGTGCCATGTCTTGCTGGCATTAAGGAGGGACTTTACCCCATCATACAAATTACAACAAATGTACCTTTAGAAATGTTTAGAAATAGCAATCTACAAACACATACATGATTTCAGGCTTTTTATTCTTTGCACATCTTATTTTACTTTTCCTCCCCATTCTTCTAATGGTGTCTACTTTTACCCATTTACCTTTACCTCCTGGAACTCTGGGTTTGCCTCCTAGAACATGTTACAGGAAGGTCACAGGATGCAGCTGTAAGGCCATGATTAGTTCACCAGTGGCTTCCAAAAGCCCCTTTCTTATTTGGACTTAGCTAAGTCCTTATTTGACAACAACCAGCAAGAGTAACAGGGGTCCCATGCGCTGTTTGTCACAATGCAAGGTCCTCAACAGTGATTAAAATACAAATATTTGTTTTAATGTATGTATTGTTAATTAGAAATGTTTACTCTTCTCTAGGATTTACTGTGTATACAAGAAGATATAGCCTGTTTGAATAAAATAATTTTCCTTGCAAAGATAAACTACATTATGAATCAGTATGACTCACAAACAGAAAAAAAGAAGCCTGGCAAAATAGAATACTCAGAATCGTGAGCTGGCATTTATTTAATATTGTCTGTATATTTTAGCCATCAAATTGCACAAAAAAGGCACGGAGAAGCAGCAGTAATTTTCGAGATAAAAGATTGGGTTTTGCCTTGACTTTCTGAAATATAAGAAACTGTATCCGAGTAGATAGTAGAAGAAAGCATCAACTCATGCATATTGGAGGAGTGAAATTATGCAGTCAAGCAAATGGGAAACAATAAGGCGATGCCTTCAGCTCAGAGATGGAAAGTAAGTAGAAAATACTAGGGTGAATAATGTGATTTTCTAGAAGAATAATTTTCTAAAAATAAATTAAATGATAGTTTGTTAATAAATAACTGTTGATATTAGATATAACATTCTTAAATCTGAATATATACAGTATGGTTAATTGGCTGCTATACATAGCTTCCATGTGGATCACATTTTCAGATTTCCCAAAGCAGCTGATACTCAGGAGACTCATGTTGACTGTGCGTGCATGTAAATGACAGCATAAATAAATTGCTTTATATTAGCAGACGTGATTTGGCATCAACAAAAAAGCTTGTTGTTTTCTTACACGGCATATGGGTCTGACAGGCTGTGCATGTGATTAAAGCAATTGATAAGAATCTTCTTAAAATTCTATAAAGGTAAGACTTAGCACATACAGTTTATACTTATGAGAATATTCAGTACAGCAATGCAGAGAACAATGATCATGTGAAAAGTGTAGCCAACAATGCAAGCTAATTATTTTCTAGCTTGCTTAAATTATATTTGAAGACAATTTTTTTTTTAACATTTTGGATACCCCCTGTCATTTTTTTTGAGAGATATCAATTCACATCCTGTCCTGAAAACACAACAGGAAGTGAGAAAGTGAGTCAATGAAACAAGTCTCCCCATTGTGGGATTACCCCTCTATTGCTTCTCTGGCTGCAGCTAAAAATTGTGGATTTTCCCTCACTTTCTGTATACAAAGTCTTCCAAATATGGTAAGATTGTAGGTTTGGGAAGGATGGCCTAATGACATTTGTTGTTCTAGAAAACTTGTAAATGAGGTGGAAACTGTAAAGCCCCGTACACCCAATCGGACTTTCCGACAACAAAACTGTGAAATTTTGTCCGGAGGGTGTTGACTCAAACTTGTCTTGCATACACACGGTCACACAAATGTTGGCCAACAATTTTACGAACGTAGTGACGTACTAGACATACTACGTGTTTTTTCAGCTCTTTAGCGCCACCCTTTGGACTCCTTCTGCTAATTTCGTGTTAGTAGAAGTTCGGTGAGTGTTGATTCGCGCTTTTCTTTTCGCGTTTTTCATTAAGCGCTTTTTAGTTTGCGCTTTTCAGTTCATGCTTTTCAGTTCGTTTCTGATTGGCCGTTTCCTCAACCAGACATGTTGTGGAATCAGAGGAGATAACGTGTTATTTATTATTGGCCTTGGAGTTATTGCTTTGACATTTTTATTTTGGTTGAATAATGATTCGATTTGGTATATTTTCTATATTTTTGGATGCATAGAATGCACTTTTTGGTTAAGTTCTATTGGCAGATAGCATGTCTAATTTTGAACAATAAAAACATTTTGTAGAATAATACTTGGCTATGTGTTTTACTTCAAAATTTAGTTTGGGAGTAAGCAGTTACATTTTAAAAAATACAATGTAAAATTGACAAGGGACACCGACATAGTTGTATCTTTGATCTTATAAACTACAGGATAATTGTACTAAAAAAAAATTATGCAAAGTACGTGTGCAAAATGTGACAACATATTAAAGCGGAGGTTCACACAAAAATTTAACCTCTGCTTTTCGGAACCCTCCCCCCCCTCCAGTGTCACATTTGGCACCTTTCAGGGGGGGGGGGGGTGCAGATACCTGTCTAAGAAAGGTATTTGCACCCACTTCTGGGCATAGACTTCCATAGGAGTCTATGCCTCTTCACGTCCCGCCGCGCTGTCTGCTGGCACACACACGGGTCCCAGAGACAGCAGGGACCATTCAGATTGCAAGGATTGAATCCCTGCTCTTTCACCTTTCTGTAGGATTTTTTTAAGTCTACGTTTCAATTTATGGGTAGGATTCCCAGGTAATTTTTTATATGTATCTTTAGTTGCTAGAAGTCTCAACATTTCTTCTTCATAGTCCTGTTTCTTCAAAATAACTATGGCCCCTCCCTTGTCGGCAGCTCTTATAATAGTATTTTTTCTATTTTCCAAATCTCTAATCCCCTTTTCACTTTCTTTAAAGAATCTAAACTTGTAGGAAATCTTAATCTCTTCCAACCCAGTCTCAACCATGGTTTTAAAGACATCCAAAAATTCACTCTTCTTGTTTTTAGGTTTGAACACCTAAGCATTCCTCAACCCACTAAGTAATTGTTAAATTTTTTCACAAACTTCTGTAGGTCAATAAAAGTACTGATTTTTTTAATGTTAACCTGGGGAATAAAATTGAGCCCTAACTCTAAAATGTCCAACTCACCTTCCATTAAAACTGCATTACTTACGTTGAAAACGCCAGTCCCTAATTGTCTTGCTTTCTTTTTTCTTTCTCCTTCCTCCTCTCTTACCTCTTCTCCTCTTACAGTATTTCCCCTCTTAAAGGTTCCCTGTCCTCCATTATGTACCCCTCCCTATCAGTTTCTTGGTACTGTTCTCTGTAATTCTGTGATTGAGTCCAATTCACTCTGTATGCTCCCATTCCCCTGTACTGATTCACCTGATAATAACCTTGATTCGGTGGTGGCATACCTCCCCTCCTGTTGTAATCATGATAACCCCCCCTGGGATACCATCCTCCCCTTGGCCAGGGGGGGGGCTGTGGTTTAAAGCACCCCTCGGGTGTCTGTTGTAAGAGCCTCGTTGTGGGTAATCATATTGTTTATGATAAGGTATATATTCAGGTCCCCTAATATCCTGACTATGGGGAACTTTCTCTGGAGTGATATGTCTTACACTTAACTCTTTCGAAGCTTTCTTAAATTGAACTTTAGGTGAAATTTCCTTACTCCTCTTAGGGGTTAATGTTGATGTATCCATATTCTGAAAACCACCATTGTTGTTTACCTCACTATCCGGGGTTGAATCTTTGGATTCACAGCCATTTGCAGGCAGATACTCCTGCCATTTATAGATTTAATTGTTCTTATAATCCTCAATGTCCCTCTGATATTTTTTTACTTTCTTCGTTTTTTTGATTATATATGGATTTACCTTTATAATATTTTTTTTGGACATTTATTAGATGTTTTCCTCTGCACTAAGCACTTTTTATAGCACAGATTTTTGGCACTTTGTCATATTTGTACATTATTGAGAGTTTGATTGCTCATCAATTATTGTTCACATTAAGGTGTCTCACCTTGAGACACTTTCATTATGTTTATTTAGTATGATGTATGCACTGCAAGGTTCACATAGCCATATTTGTGATCAGGTATTAGTGGGTCACTATATCTGAGTGAGATATTACAAGACTGCGCTGATCTTTTTTTCTATTCATTGAATGTTAGCTGTAAACAGCAAACACATATGGGAAAGATAAAAACACTTAACTTTAAGAGAGCAAATTTTCCAAGGATGAGGGCTGCTCTCCAAAACTTAGACTGGGAGGGAATATCGGCATTAAAGAACACAGAAAAGAAATGGTAATTCTTCAAAACGACTGTATGTGGACCCACTGCAACAAATTTAAAGGCTAAAAACAAAACCTAAGTGTCTCACAACCAAAGGTAAAAAAAGCTATCAATAATAGAAAAAGAGCTTTTAAAAAATATAAAAATGAGTGGACACTATTATCGTTTAAATGTTACAAAAAATATGACAGAAATAATGAATGTAAAAAGGAAATCAAGGCCCCAAAGATTCAAAACGAACAAGAGATTGCAAAAGATAGTAGGACAAACCCCCAAAATCCTTCAAATATATTAATAGTAAAAAAAGGTCAGGTCTGAGCATGTAGGCCATTTACAAAAAAAAAAAATATGTAACTATATCAATGATAGAACATCAATGCATCAGCTCTCAATCAGTTCTTTAAAGTGGATCTCCAGTCCTTTTTGTGTTTATTACTAGTCAGCAGCTACAAAAAGTGTACACACTCACCTGTCCCAGGATCCAGCGATGTGGTCATCAGAACTCTATTGTCTTCCTCTCCTCCCTAGCTGGCATTTCATTCAACTGTGGGGACCCGGCTGTGACAGCTTGCGGCTTCACAGTCAGGTGTGCAGCGCACATGTGCCTGCTGAATGGTCCGGCAGTCTTCTGGAAAAGGTGACGTGTCCCAGAAGACTGCAGGGAGGGAGGGGGAGAGGAGAACTTGGGAACCGGGGTACCCGTCAAAACTTCTATAATATAAAATAAAATAGGTCATCCTCTTTCTAATGCCATGACATCTGGATATACCACTTTTAAGTACACAATGGGGTTTATTTACTAAAGCTGGAAAGTGCAAAATCAGGCTCGCTTCTGCATAGAATCCAATAAGCTTCTAACCCCAGATTGTTCAATTAAGCTTTGGTAATAAAACTGGAAGCTCATTGGTTTCTATGCAGGAGTGAGCCTGATTTTGCACTTTCCAGCTTTAGTAAATAAACCCCATTGCGTACTTAAAAGTGGGGTATGCCTGTATAGAAAAAAGGATACTGGTTGAGTCAGGATCTGATTTGGACTACAAAAACCATCATCCTGTCCTCATCTCCATTACATAGATAGGATGTGTTCTGTATTTCACAGAAGATAGTTTAGAAGGCCAATAACAATGCTTGAGATTTAATTTCATTACACAGGAAGTTACAAGGATACTAGATTTCTAGGAGGATTAGCAAGTATTTTCTGTACTTTCAGAAAATGTACTTCGCCTTAAAAAGAGAAAATGAATACTGCCACAAATCAAAGTATGTAACATTTTTGGGGAGTTTAGACTTCATTTCAGGCAAAAAGCTAAATACACACATATGTTACAGTACATATAATTAAGCTGTTTTAACAGCTAAAGGTTTGTATTTCTATACATCCAGTCCTGAGATTTACACAGCTCTGCAAAACAGCACCGCCCTGCCTGGTACTGAAGAAGACCTGCATTTTCTCAGCTGTAGTTAAGTAACACATGCATGATGTGTTTCTTTCCCAGCCTGTGGCTGGAAATGAAAAGTGACACACTAATGAGCTCATCTTTCTGTCTCCCTGTTGTCTCATTTTATCAGCATGCTCTTTCCTTGCACTGCAGCACAACTAACTAAATACCTGTGATGCTTCCCCCTCCCCCAGGCAGAGCTTTGCTTTACTAAAAAATATATTGAATGACATATTTTTAACCAATTGACATCCGGAAAGTTTTATCCCCTTTATGACCAGGGCATTGTTGCTATTCAGCACCGTGCTACTTTAACTGGCATGTGCTCGATCATGCAACACTAATCAAATGAAATTTTTCTAATTTTTTGTTAAACAAATATAGCTTTCCTTTGGTGGTATTACATCACCACAGGGTTTTTTATTTTTTGCCATATAAACGAAAAAATACAAATAATTTTTAGAAATAAAACACGTTTTTCTTAGTTTGTGTTATAAAATTTTGCTATTCTTTCTTCATAAATTTAGGCCAAAATGTAGTCTCCTACATTTCTTTGGTAAAAATAACCCAAACCACTGTATATTATTTAGTTTGTATGAAAGTTATAGTCTACAAACTATGGTATATTTATTGGAAAACTGATCATTCCTGACGTACTGACTACCTATCTAATTTCTTGCGCCCCTAAAATGCCAGTACAAATGCCCTCCAAATGACCCCTTTTTGGAAAGTAGGTATTTATTAAAAGTGAAGTAAGGGGGGGGGTTCCACCTTTTATACTTACCTGGATGCAGCATGGGACCGATGCTGCATCTGTCCCCTGGCGTCTTTACACTGAGAACCGAGCTATCGAACACCGCTGATGGCTCGATTCTCACAGATCCCTGAGAGAAGAGCTGTTGACTGTCAATCAGCAGCTCTCCTCTCTGCTCCTCCATGCTCACTGGAGCGCTAAGCTGTGGAGGGGCAGGGAGCGGCCGTCTCAGGCTCCCAGCGGCTCGCTGAGAGGCTGAGACAGGCATCAGTCCAGGCACCTGGCGGATACAGGCTTTATTGTTGTGATGATGCGGTGGACTGATTCCAGTGACGTCAGCAGAGAGCAGGCTTCAGACCGCTCTCTGCTGAAAACAAGACACAGGAATGAAAAACTAATTGCACTCCTGTGACCCATAAGACCCATAAGACCCATAAGAGAAGCCCAGCCAAGCAAGCTCAGGCTGGACTTCTCCTTTAAGAGACATTACTATTTTTTTAAAGTGGTAATTTTTTGTCACAATTTTTTTTAAAATGCAGAAATGCAATAAAAAAAAATGTCAACAGTGCATTATAGTGTGATTATATGACTGGTATGACATTTAATATATTTAATGTTTATATTAAAAATATTTTTTTTTTGACATTTAATATATTTAATGTTTAATTTAATATTTTCAATATTTTAAACACATTTTTTTATATTTTTTATCATTTTTTTTTTGTTTTTTTACATACTGTCATCAGAGTAGTTTGATGTCCCCAGAGTGACACTGTACTACTCTGGGGGGGGGGGGGTAATCAGGGGGATTTTTTTTATACACTGTGATTGCTTGTTACAGTGATGATCGCTGTAACAGCAATTGTTTAAACTGTCATGAATGCTTTTCATTCATGACTCAGTGTTTACTATTGTGATGTTGTGATTATACACAGCTATCACCTGGTACAGGGTGGATACTGTGATTGGCCCAGGTATCATGTGATCACTGGTGACCAATCACAGATCACACACAGTAGTAAATAATGATGCCATGAATGGATTCCATTCATGAATGTTGTTTACTAGGTGTCATATGACTGCACAGCGATCAGGTGGTATCTGGGCCGCTCACAGCAGCCCGATACCAAGCACTGCAATCCAATGTGTCTTTGCAGATCGCACCGCTGAGTGACCAAGGGAATGTGCCACAATGAATTAACAGGGCGAAATACTGGTACATCACGGTGTCTGCTCATGCTCAAGTAAAATTACTGTTGGCTGGTCAGCAAGTGGTTAATACAGAGTTATTTACTTTCGTTTTTTTATGTGTTTCTACAGTTAATCTTTAAAGTGATTGTAAAACTATTACTTTTTATTTTATATACCAAACAGGTTTATACTTACTTGCTTTGTGCAATGGTTTTACACAGAGTAGCAGCAATCATCCTCTTCTTAAAGCGGAAGTAAACCCATCGATTTAACAGTTTTAAAAAAAAAGGCATGCCGTGAATGCTAAAAAATGTAATAAACACCGCGCTAATAAGTGCAAAAATAATGAAATGCCCTAATACCAAAAGTAGTAAGGCTATAGAAATGACATAAAAAAGACATAAAAAATATATATGAATAGCAGCAGCAGAAAAATGTGGTTTCACACATAAACCAGATAAAACAATAAAAAAGCCGCGCTAATTACACAAATAGGGTGGTAAGTGACCTATACCACAATAGAAATAATATTATAAATGAATAAAGTCCAAGGAGTAACAATATAATAAGTGCAGAAAAAAAGTTCGTGAAAAGGAAGTTGGAGTGACTTGTCTGATGAAAGTGCCACAATTGATATCAAAGTAAATTGGTGACTTGTGCTGTGATCAACCAAGAACAAACGTGCTCCACCACCATTCAAAAAATGCGCTTACCAAAAGGCAAGCTCAATTAAACCTGCAACTCAACGATGTCCCGGTGGATCCAAATACATTCAGTATTTACTGGACGGCCTCAATGGGATGCGTCAGTATGGAAATATCAATCATCCAGAATCCAAAGCCCAGACTGATTGTAGCTCAGCTGAGTGATCCTCACAGGCGATGTTGGGATGGACTGCAGCTTCTGGTCACAGGACCTTTTGCTCTGTTCTGCTTTTCTTTACTCCTCATCTACCCCTGTCATGTGACCAGAGAGAGATTTACCTCACCTCATGCCGTGAATGCTAACTGCACATTGGCTGTGCTCTCAACCAAACAGTCAAACCATCCAATGGCTGGTGTCATAACGGATCACATGTGCAGCATCATGGCAGTTGAAGATTAAACAGAGGCAAAGATGGCAGCTTCCTGGCTGAAAACGATAGGGGGGTTTACTTCCACTTTAATGCAGAGAATACATTAAGGTAAAAAACCTTTAACCTTTACAACCACTTTAAGTTACATTTAAAATTTGCTAATTTCCAGACAGTATGTGGCAGCTCCTGATAAACATATCATTTATTTATCATCATTATTCACAGCATACCTTTAAGAACAGGCTTCACAATAACAGAATGTATGAAATCTTCAAAATATTCTTATTTTAGCTATTTAACGTGGATGTTTGCAGGTACCATTTAAATGGCTCTTTTGTATGTAAATCGCATTTCCATTTGCCAGCCACCAACAATTTTCTATCTCCATTACTTTTTATTTTTTGCATAATGTACAAATGCTGCTGCATAATAGAAAATGCTTATTTCTTGGCTGGCTCAATTACACCTAATTGGATACAATTTATGGTTTGCCTCATTGATTCACAATGGCAGATTGAACACCAAACCCAGAGGCCATTTGATTGATAACAAATATAAATTGCTGTGTTTACTGTACGTGTCATTACAAAACCCATTTTGAATGCAGACTATGATTAATTTGAGGCTGTGTTCGTGGTGTAGTTTGTTTGCAATTTTCTTTCACCATTAAAATACATTACATGATCACTTTTTAAAACGAAATTACATATATCTATCTCTCTTCTTAGGCATACAAAAATGTAACTCATTTCATTCTACATAAGCTACAACAATAATTCTGCATTTGTTTAATATACAATCAAAGATGGCTTAATATCACAAGGCTTTCATGATACAGAGCTTATAAATCTGGGTTAGGTTCACACATATTCAGGTCGGGGTAGGCGTGCAAATCCCCCAGGTTCCCTGATCCTCAAGCGAGACACGCTGTTCTTTAGAAGATGCGTGGGGTGCCATCAATTCTTAAAGTAGTTGTAAAGGCTCTTTTTTTTTCTTTTTTTAAATAACAAACATGTTGTACTTACCTCCTCTGTGCAGTTGGTTTTGCACAGAGCAGCCAGATCCTCCTCTTCTCTGGTCCCTCTTCACTGCTCCTAGCCACTCCCTCCTTTGAGTGCCCCTCAGCCAGAATCTTGCTACAGGGGGCACCCAAGCCTAGTCAGAGCTTCATGTATCCATTCAGACACGGAGCCCCGACCTGGCCCCACCCCCTCTTTCCTCTATTTGGCTGACTGACTTTGATTGACGGCCGCAGGGGTCAATGGCATCGCTGCTCTGTCTCAGCCAATCAGGAGGAGTGTCCTGGATGGCTGAGGGAATCATGGACATCACTAGAGAGAGAAGGGGCATAGGTAGGTAATTAGGGGGGTGCTGGGGGGGCTGCTACACACAGAAGGTTTTTTATCTTAATGCATAAAATGCATTAAGATAAAAAACCTTCTACCTTCACAACTCCTTTAATGGCACCTTCAAGTATCAAAAAATGCGTCATGTTTTTGGGTGCATGAAACCACATGGTGCCAAAAAAAACATGTTGCATTTTGAAAAAGGGGCCGGAGACTTTCTCTCCACATTTCCAACAGGTACAGCAGCCCATTTAAAGGAATGGGCTGCTGTACCTTTGCAAACGCACCATGCAGATGCAGCACAAATGGGAACCTAGCCTTAGTGTATATAGTGACAGAAGCACTGTCTGTGGGAGTACAAAGGTGGCAAGTGACACAGAGAGTCATTGACAAAAGGAGGGTGCCTGAGAGACCAGACGTGGGGCACACAAAGTAGAAAGATTGGATTCAGGCAGTGGACCTGGATTAGCCATTGCTTCTGAGGCAGCAGATAGATGAGACTCACTAGGTGTGTACATCCAAGCTAGTCTGTTGGTGTACAGATTGAAGGTCTAAGCCAGAACTGGTGGGAATAACCAGCCCTGCAGCCAGAGCTGTAATAAATAGTTAGAATGCTCAGATATTTTGCGGTGTAATACTGAATAAACCCTGCCAGGGTGGAATCCTCCTTTCTATTCTTCTTTGTGAATGAAAGTTGGCAGGAAGCCCGTAAATGCACCTTGAAGATGGACCTTAAAAGCTGACCTTTTATACATACTGTGTATATACTATATATCCTAAATATGTTCAAGCACCCCATTATTCAACAGTCCATTTTTGGAAATATTAGCATAAAAAACAGAGGACATGTTCATGCAACGCAAAA
The DNA here is from genome assembly GCA_028564925.1 of Lithobates sylvaticus. Lineage (NCBI taxonomy): Eukaryota > Metazoa > Chordata > Amphibia > Anura > Ranidae > Lithobates > Lithobates sylvaticus. The sequence continues at coordinate 133,782,059 of CM053027.1, forward strand.
AAAAAAAGAAAACGCCAATTCACCTTGCTGCAGAAATGTGTGTGCTGTGTGACCATGTAAAAAGTACGGCCAACAATACAAGCCAATTCATTTCCAATTTGCTAAAGTTATATTTGAATCCAAAATTGTATTTATTTATTTTAGATAGAGGAAGGAGCAGTTAATACCCATGTCACTTGTTCTTATGTTTGCCATCTGTGTCCCATTTGGGAAATTTCAATTCACGTCCTGTCCTGTAGACACAACAGGAAGTGGTAAGAAATCTCTCCAAAGTGAGAAAAATACCCTCTCAAAGAGTTGTCACTAGAACAAGTCTCCCCATTGTAAGATTTTCCCCTCTATTGCTGCTCTAGTTGGATTTTCCCTCACTTTCCGTATTCAAAGTCTTCCAAACATAGTAAGTTAGTAGGTTTAGGAAGGATGACCTCATAATATTTGTTTTTCTTGAAAAATTGCAAAATGGGGGGGGGACTATAAAGGTGTGGCATTGTTCCTTCAGTGCAAAAAAAAAAGAGGGGCACTTGTCAACTATTCTAGTCCACCTGTAACAATATGTAACCACAACCACCCATAGATCTCCCTGCTGACTACAATAAAATCCAATTTAGGTTATGTTAGGAGAGGTAGGAGGAGATTTACTAAAACAGGAGCACTTAGAATCTGATGCTGCTGTGCATGGTAGCCAATCAGCTTCTAACTTCAGCTTTTTCACACAAGCTTTGGCAAAACAACCTGGAATCTGATTTGTTTCTATGCAGAATTGCACCAGATTGTGCACGCTCCAGTTGAAGTAAATAACCCCCATAGACTGCTTATTTAGCAAAGTGAATGTTCCCTTTTGAAAGTGTATGTTCACTTATCTTAGTAAATAAGTTGACGTTGCTTTTACTTTGCATACCCAATCATGTGTGAGGAAAACTAAAAACAGAAATTTTATGTGCACAGGATTAGATGTTGGCTAGCCAATGTGAACATACCCTTTCCAAAGTGAATAGTTGTTATGCCTTTAGTACTGTAAATCAAGTCCATGCCCTGCTTGTCTTTAGTCTCCAACTGATGTTTGCTATCCTCCAATCCACCTGCCTATCTGCACTATGCTAAGATTTCTGTTGTTTGATATTGCTACAGTAATAGCATGAATATAGCACCTCAGTATCTAGTCACTTGGACTTTTTAAACTCTTTCAAACACACTTTCAATTTTAACTTTATATGATGGGATGTAGGTGAAGAACATGTGCAGCCTGGACTTATGGTTTAACTTCCTGTATTTATTCTAGCTTTACTCATTGCTACAGCATCATTTAATGAAGTAAAGCAAGTATAAAGACTGATGAAAGACATTTGTAGGGCATCGTTTTTACATTTTCGGCTAATAACAGTTTCTGCTTCAGATCATCAAGAAGGGTCAGTGTAACTTAATTTTTAATTAGCCCATCTAATGGACTCCCAGACCTATACAATTTTGGTGCTATTAATCCCTTGCACCTTCAAAATGCTGTTACTAATCTTTTTGACTGGCAGTGGCGATGAACAATTTCCTTTCTATCTGTCCTTGTCTCATTCTTGGATTCCCCTCATTTTTTTCATTCACTGTTAGCTTTGTGTATGCATATCTAGAGTGGAAGAGATCATTAATTTAATGTGAGAAGATAGGATGGAAGGATACAAAAAGTTAAGTATTAATTAAGGGAGTGTACTTCATATTAATATAATATAAGGTACCAAACATTATAGTGACTCAGAATTTGATTGGTGGACAAAACAAAAAGACTTTAACCACTTAAGCCTCGGACCATTTGGCTGCCTAAAGACCAGAGGACTTTTTACAATTTGGCACTGAGCTGCTTTAACTGGTAATTGTGCGGTCATGCAATGTTGTACCCAAGCTAAATTTGCATCCTTTTTTTCCCCACAAATAGAGCTTTATTTTGATGGTATTTGCTTGCCTCTGCGATTTTTATTTTTTGCGACATAAACAGAGAAAGACTGAAAATTTGAAAAAAATGATATTTTCTACTGTTTGTTCTAAGAAAAATCCAATAAACTAAATTTTAGTCCTTTAATACTTTTAGGCCAAAATGTATTCAGCCACATGTCTTTGGTAAAAAAATGTCACCAATCGTATATTTATTGTTTTGCGCAAAAGTTATAGCGTCTACAAACTAGGGTACATTTTCTGGAATTTACATAGCTTTTAGTTTATGACTTCCTATCTCATTGAGGTGCTAAAATGGCAGGGCAGTACAACCCCCCCCCCCCCCAAATGATCCCATTTTGGAAAGTAGACACCCCAAGGAGATTGCTGAGAGGCATATTGAGCCCATTGAATATTTTTTTTTGTTCCAAGTGATTGAATAATGACCAAAAAAAAATTGTTTTTACAAAAAGTTGTCACTAAATACATTTAGCTGCTTCTCCTGAGTACGGGGATACGGGTACGTGTACCGGGATACCACATGTGTGGGTCTTTTTGGGAGCCTAGTCGCGTACGGGCCCAGAAAACCAAGCACTGCCTTCAGGATTTCTAAGGACGTACATTTTTGATTTCACTCCTCACTACCTATCACAGTTTTGAAGACCATAAAATGCCAAGATGGCACAAAATCCCGCCTAATGACCCCATTTTGGAAAGTAGACACCCCAAGCTATTTGCTGAGCGGCATGTTGAGTCCATGGAATATTTAATATTTTGCCACAAGTTGCGGGAAATGACAAACCTTTTTTTTTTTTGCACAAAGTTGTCACTAAATGATATATTGCTCACACATCCCATGGGCATATGTGGAATTAAACCCCAAAATAAATTCTGCTGCTTCTCCTGAGTACAGGGATACCACATGTGTGGGACTTTTTGGGAGCCTAGCCGCGTACAGGTTCTCGAAATCCAAGCACCGCCTTCAGGATTTCTAAGGGCGTACATTTTTGATTTCACTCCTCACTAACTATCACAGTTTTGAAGGCCATAAAATGCCAAGATGGCACAAACCCCCCCCCCAAATGACCCCATTTTGAAATGTAGACACCCCAAGCTATTTGCTGAGAGACATGTTGAGTCCATGAAATATTTTATATTTTGCCACAAGTTGCAGGAAATTGGCAAACTTTTTTTCTTTTCTTCACAAAGTTGTCACTAAATGATATATTGCTCAAACATGCCATGGGCATATGTAGAATTACACCCCAAAATAAATTGATGAGGCCCTTGTCCCCATCAACATGGGGACAAGGTGCTTTGGAGGACTACCCCAAAGCACCCTCCCCATGTTGAGGGCATGTGGCCTGGTATGGTTCAGGAGGGAGGCGCTCTCTTGCCCCCCTCTTTTCCTGTGGCCTGCCAGGTTGCATGCTCGGATAAGGGTCTGGTATAGATTTTTGGGGGGACCCCCACGCCAATTTTTTTTCAATTTTAGCGCAGGGTTCCCCTTAAAATCCATACCAGACCTGAAGGGCCTGGTATGGAATTTGGGGGGACCCCCATTCAATTATTTTTTTAATTTTGGTTCGGTGTTCTCCTTAACCACTTAAGGACCGCCTCACGCCGATATACGTCGGCAGAATGGCACGGCTGGGCACAAACACGTACCTGTACGTGGCCCTTTAAGAGCTCAGCCGTGGGTCGCGCGCCAGCGGACCAGTGGACCCGATCACCGCTGGTGTCCCGCGATCAGGTCACAGAGCTGAAGAACGGGGAGAGGTCTGTGTAAAGAAACCTCTCCCCGTGCTTTCTAGCGTAACTGACACTGACCGGCTGTTCCCTGTCATTGGGAAAGCCGATCAGTGACGTCAGACCCAAAGCCACGCCCCCTACAGTAAAAAAAAAACACACACACACTTAACCCTTCCCCGCCCCCTAGTGGTTAACTCCTTCACTGCCAGTGTCATTTACACTGGAATCAATGCATTTAAATAGCACTGATTTCTGTATAAATGACAATGGTCCCAAAAATGTGTCAAAAATGTCCTATGTGTCCGCCATAATAAACAATAAAAATCGCTGATCCCCGCCATTACTAGTAAAAAAAAAAAATATTAATAAAAGTGCTATAAAACTATCCCCAATTTTGTAAACACTATAACTTTTGCGCAAACCAATCAATAATCGCTAATTGCGATTTTTTTAACAAAAATATGTAGAAGAATACGTATCGGCCTAAACTGAGGAAAAAAAGTTTTTTTATATATTTTTTGGGGATATTTATTATAGCAAAAAGTTAAAAATATAAAATTTTTTTCAAAATTGTTGGTCTATTTTTGTTTATAGCGCAAAAAATAAAAACCGCAGGGGCGATCAAATACCACCAAAAGAAAGCTCATTTGTGGGAAAAAAAGGACGTCAATTTTGTTTGGGAGCCAAATCGCACGACCGCGCAATTGTCAGTTAAAGCGACACAGTGCCGAATCGCAAAAATGGGCCTGGTCCTTTGGCTGCAAATTGGTCCGGGGGTTAAGTGGTTAATATTCATACCAGACTGTCATGGTTATGCAATAGAGTTTGTCTGTCAGCTTACCTGTCTCCATGTGTTCATCTCTAGAGACCAGCCGACTCTCACCTGACTGCTTTTATAATCCCTCCTCTAGCATGGCTCCACCCCAGCTCCTATCACAGAACTCTATATTAACCTGTGCACTACAGGCCAACCCTGCTGATCAACCTTTGTGTGTTTGGCTTCCTGTTTCCTGCTTGCTGTGTGCTTTATGTTTGTTTCTGTTACCGACCTTGGCATGTTCTCAACTATTCTTGTCTGCTCGTGACCCTGACCTTTTGGCGTGTCCCTGACTATCCCTGTTTGCCTGTGACCCTGAATCTTTGGTGTGAACTCCGTTGTCCTTGTCTCCTTGTGGCCCGACCTTGGCTTATTCCCTTACTATACCTATCCTCCTGTTGCCTACTGTGGGCGTGAGCTGGGGACCCTGGGGGTCGCAACCTGGAGTCAGTTGCAGCCCAGTCCATCCACACCACTAGAAGCTCTGGTGAACACATGCTGGCTCTTAGACTCCGCACCCTAGGAAATCTTATGCTCTAACCCCGGGGGATCCGCCTTGGTGTTCCAGTGGCCCTGCCTTCATTACCACCTTGACTCCCATCCACAGCAGTCAGCCGTAGGGTCCACTACCTTATGGTGTGCATCTGTCACCTAGCTCAAGGTGACCTGACACAGACCCAAAGTGCCATGTAATGGACTGGGGGGGGACCCATGCCATTTTTTTCAATGACTTTTATCTGTATTGCCGGGACCCGACAATTCATTATAGCCATGAGTAGTTTTAAATTACTTTTTTCCTTTAGAAATTTCATTTTGTGCAGGGACTGTTCTAAACACGGGAAAAATGTACCACTTTACAGGCATACTATAAACACCCCCAGGTACGAAATTTAAAGGAATATTTCACTTTTATTGTTTCACATTAAGCATTATTAAAATCACTGCTCCTGAAAATACAGACGTTTTTAAAAAAAATGTTTGCATTAATACATGTCCTATGGGGCAGGACCCAGCTCCCCAAACACTTTTTATGACAATACCATGTATATAAGCCTTTAAAATTAGCACTTTTGTATTCTCCCATAGACTTTTAAAGGGTGTTCCGTGGCTTTCGAATTTGCCATGAACACCCAATATTCGAGTCGAACGTACGTTTGACTCGAACATTGGGCTCATCCCTAATAATGAGAAAGTCTGGAATTGCTAGACATAAAACTTAATTTTGTTGCACAGCTATGCTATAGCGAAATAATTGAACTCTGAAAGCTGTGCCAAAAAAGGCACGTGGTGGGCAGAGGACTAGTAACCAGTATTGCCTGGTGGTCTTTTGCCTGATGATCTTTCCCCTAGTACTAACTTACCATGCTTCTTTTTTACTGTGTCTCTATGTGAAGGCATGGTAATCTTCTTAGTGGCAAGGCTTTGCTTCCTCATGTGAGTGTATTCAGCCTGAACAACAGCAAGAATAGAGTGAGCAGCACAGTAGTAACTTCACCAAATCTCACTCCAAATCATCGACTGAGAGGCAGTGGTGCCTTAAAGTATTACTAAACCCAGGACCCTGCATTCACTATATCTGGTCTCCCACAGAACACAGAACATGGAAATGCAATTATTTTAGTAAATATAAACTGCTCAATACCTTTATCTCATCAGCAGTTAGAGCAGTCTTGTGACTTCTATCAGTGTCTGGTTAAAGCTTGTAGGAGGAGTGTTCATTATACTCTGACTGTTCTATGAGGCTGCATGACCCCTGACCCTCTGTCTTGACAGTGATGATTGGCCCTGTGCTGATCACATGCACTCTCCAAAAAAAAAAAAAAAAAAAACACTCTCTAGCAATACACACCAAAGTGAGCTTGTGCAGAGTGCCCCCAAGGCTCTGATCTATCAGCAGATAGATTGGCGACCGTGGAAGAAGGGGAGGATCAGAGAAGACAGGATCAAAAAGGCTTTTTACATAATGCAGAGGTTTAACCACAGTGAGTATAACAAGCATGCTTTACTGCATATGCAGACTGATTTTACTGTTGTGGGTTTAGTAACACTTTAATTTTTATATTATAATATATATATATATATATATATATATATATATATATATATATATATATATATATATATATATATATATATATATATATATATATCAGGCATGTTCACATACACATAAATGGAGTGCTATCATTTAGAAGGTATTTCAGAGAAAAGGATGCTGCTTATAGTAGTCACAATTACCAGTTAAGTTCTGTATTCCTGCATTCATTATGATGTCGTACAGTATTGAATTAACAAAGCATAAAACATTTACATAGCCATAACACAGCCAAACAAACGATTAACGCATTTAAGGTCATTGATTGCAAAATAATGTGCGCCAAGAATATGTAGCACCCTCCTAGGTTGGTGCTAGAGTAGTTAGTCTAGTTTTTGGCTTCTCTGCTTAACAGAGGAGCAGCCAGGTACATTTATGTGGGCTGTCAGCTTAACAGAAGCCGTGATCATTTAGTTCTGCTGCTCAGTGTGATCTGGCGCGGCTTATGCTGTCTGAGTGTCCCAGTGTCCAAGCAACCTAGGTTTTGGGCTATAGGTGGAGACTAGGCAGATGAGCAGCATGAATATGCATACAGCCCTTGTCAATTGGAAGGGAAGGTGCCCCAAGGTATGCTGGGTGCTCCTGTTTATGTTCTAGAAGCACATGACCTCCTGGTCTCTCCTAGCAGCGGATTGTGCCAGGCTTGGGGAAAAACGCTGCCTCCCCCGACACTTGCTGCTAATTGGCCTCAGGTGGGTGACCTGAGGGTCTGAAGTCTATGTTACTGACCCTGGTCCTACCAGAGCTGCTAGAGGGAGAGTCTAATGTCCATCTGGTCTGGTATCACGGACAGAAAAGTCTGCTAGTACAGACACCGTAAGTATCCTTTGACAGTTATCCCCTCAGTGAGCTTTGGTTCCACATAAAGAACACTGGCTAGTGTTATTAGAGTTTTGTCCAGGACTGTCCATTACAGGGGTATTGCTAGGTGGGAAAAAGACCAGGGACTTCAGCCCAAAGTCCGAGCCCGACACCGGGGGCGCGGGGGGGGGTGGATAAGCTCACTTGCTGGTTGGGGCCTGGCTTATCAGTGCCCATCAATGCTGACCACTAAAAACTGACCTACCTGACCCACACTGACCTACCTGCCACACACTGACCTACCTAACACACACTGACCCACACTGACCTACCTGACACACAATGACCTACCTGACACAAACTGACCCCCACTGACACAATCTGACTCACACTAACCTACCTGACCCACACTGACCTACCTGACACACACTGACCATTACACTGACCTACCTGAATACAAACATTGACCTACCTGACCCACACTGACCTACCTGACACACACTGACCATTACACTGACCTACCTGACACACACTGACCTACCTGACACATACTAACCTACCTGACACACACTGACTATTACACTGACCTACCTGACCCACACTGACCTACCTGACCCACACTGACCTACTTGACCATTACACTGACCTACCTGCCACACACTGACCTACTCAACACACACTGACCATTACACTGACCTACCTGACACACACTGACCATTACACTGACCTATCTGACACACACTGACCCACACTGTCCTACTTGACCCACACTGATCATTACACTGACGCACACTGACCTACCTGACCCATGCTGACCTACCTGACGTGCACTGACCTACCTGACACACACTGACCTACCTGACACACACTGAAATGCACTGACCTACCTGACCATTACAGATCAGACATCAGGTGACCTCCTCCTGCAGCTCAGCCATAGTGTGTGGCGCGCCCATCCCAGTAGACAGCAGGCAGGCAGAGACAGGAGAGGACAGGGGAGAAGAGCCGAGCGCCGAGCGGGAATCTCATAGGGCTCGACGCAGCCGCATTATAATTCCCGCTTTCTGGAGCCTGCAGTGCCTATGATGGACATCACACGTCCCGTGGTTCCCGGCATTGGACCAGTGGGACATCCATCATAGATGCTGCAGGCTCCAGAAGGCAGGACCTGCTATGTCTAATCTAATAATAGATTTGTGAATGCCCGAGACCCAGTGCAGCCCCCCTTAGCCCCACCTCCTGACACCACTGGTCCACTGCTTTACTTCTTTAGGGATATTGTTCTGTTCTGCAATCCAATTGGGGCTGCTGTGAAGAAGTCTTTATCTGCCATCTGCAAGGACTTCAGCCAAGTTTCACTAGGAAAGGAAGTTAGAGTCCTCGGTGTGAATAGTTCATTTTGGAGTATCCTACTATATCCCTTCCTTATCCAAGTTCAAAACAAAACCCGTAGACTAGGCATTGCAGACAATGAGCAGAAGTGTATGTGTACACTTGCCTGTGTGAATCAACCTTGTGCCTGGTTGTGGAGCAAAAGTGGGGAAGAACCAGGCAAAATACCACCGGGTTCTGCAAGGGTAGCACTACAAATGTAGTGCTATTCTGTAAAGTATTGTATTGAAAAGAAGGTAATTGGAGTCATGTACTCTAGTCAAGGAGTCAGGTGTTCCAATCAGTTCAGTTATAGGTTTGACCTTCCCTGCTGTAAAGAAAAATTGCTTCATTTTGGTTAGCAGCTTTTTATAGCAGACCATTGGCCGGTCAAATTAGATTTCAGAAGACCATAGAAAAAATAATTGTTAAAACTTGCAGGACAGCAGAGGGTTATAAAAAGATTCCCAAAAACCTGTACATCTACTAGTCTAAACTTAGGCCACTTACAAATCCTAGACATTCAGCCCCTCTGTTGTTTATAATTATATTTAATATAACTGTAATTTCCATTGGTACAGTAAAAGTAAAATAATGTAAAATTGGGTAGTTTAAAGTGGTTCTAAAGTCATAATTTTTTTACCTTAATGTATTCTATGTATTAAGAAAAAACAACTTCTGGGTACAGCCCCCTCCCCCCTTATACTTACCTGAGCCCCATCTCCAGCAATGTGCATGAGAGCAGGGGCTTTCCCAGGTCTCTGCCTACTGATTGACTCACACAGCAGGAGGAGCCATTGGCTTTCACTGTCATTCACAGCCAGTGATCCAATGAGGAGGGTGCAGGGGCAGGGCCGAGCTGCATTCTGTGTGTAAATGAACAATGTCCATTCACAGGGGAGTGGCTCGAGAGTGAGCCTGCTCAAGTGCACCAAGAGGCTTGCTATTGGGGGTACTTGGCAGGAGGGAGGAGCCAGGACCACCAGCGAGGGACTCAAAAAGAGGAGAATGGGGGCCGCCCTGTGCAAAGCCATTGCACAGAGCAGGTAAGTATAACATGTTTGTTATTTTAAAAAAAAATACAACCTTTACAATCACTTTAGGTGTATTGTATATTAACCGCTTCCCGACCGCCCACTGCATATATACGTCAGCAGAATGGCACGGGCAGGCAAAACCACGTACCTGTACGTGGCCCTTTAAATGCCAGCGGCGCGCTCGCGACCCGGTCGGGAGCTCCGGGACCCCGGCCGCGGGACCAGCGGACCCGATCGGCGCTGGTGTCCCACGATCGGGTTACGGAGCTGAAGAACGGGGAGAGGTTTGTGTAAACAGACCTCTCCCCGCGCTTCCTACTCTGCCTGTCATTGATTGGCGGTTCCCGGTCATCAGGAAAGCCGATCAATGACGTCAGACGTCAGCCCCGCCCCCTAATGTAAAAAAACACACACACGTCAGAGCCCATAACCCCTCCCCTCCCCCTAGTGGTTAACTCTTTCACTACAACTGTCATTTATAAAGGAATCAATGCATTTAAATAGCATTGATTGCTGTATAAATGACAATGGTCCCAAAAATGTGTCAAAAATGTCCGATGTGTCCGCCATAATGTCGCAGTCACAATAAAAATCGATGCGATTTTTTTTTACCAAAAATTTGTAGACGAATACGTATCGGCCTAAACTGAGGAAAAAAAAATTTTTTTTATATATTTTTTGGGGATATTTATTATAGCAAAAAGCAAAAAATATTGCATTTTTTTCAAAATTGTCGCTCTATTTTTGTTTATAGCGCAAAAAATAAAAACCGCAGGGGCGATCAAATACCACCAAAAGAAAGCTCTATTTGTGGGAAAAAAAGGACGCCAATTTTGTTTTGGAACCACGTTGCACGACCGCGCAATTGTCAGTTAAAGCGACGTAGTGCCGAATCGCAAAAAGGGGCCTGGTCCTTTGGCTGCCAATTGGTCCGGGGCTGAAGTGGTTAAGTACACTTTGAAATATCTATTAGGGCATATTCTTGTAGTAATGATGATGGTAATGAGGAAGATAATGACTGTAGCATATTCATCTACAGAATTTTGCACCCAGCAGTTTTTTAGAACTGCAAATTGTTTTCAATCATTCTCATTCTTGTTTATAGTGCTTAAGGTCATGTGAAGATGTCATAGACTGTCCTCTGAAGCCTGACCTGCTGTTCTTTCCTTATAGTACATCTTGGCCATTAACCGAAAAGTGCCAGTTTCAAGCATAACAACATTGGCTGTGTGTGTCTTTCCTTGGGTTAAGTTCATTAGGCTTGGATCAATTTCTATTTCCCAGCACGCTGTGGGATTGTACTGTGTTGTTTACGGCTTGGGTAAAATGAAACAATTAACCTCTATATGTTGTATGAAATGTGCAGCCTCTGGAGTGCCAGCATTTAACATCATGTCCTCAAATAGCTTTGTGTGTATCGAGATCATACACAACTAAATTAACTGAACGGTATTTTTTTACCATATGTCTGTGGAACAATGTGTAATTACTGAAAGTGATTTTTAGGAAGAGTATGCAGATCTCTAAGATCATCTTAAAAAGAGGGTAATTACAATTGTATACTACAGTAAGTGAGACAGGTGTTCCAATGAATTAAGGAGTGAGCATGTGTTCCACTGTCTATGCTAAAAAGTAAGATAATAATTAGGATCCATAGTGTTATTAAAGAAGATGCACTTACAATTAAATTAGTCTGGTAGATTGTTTTCTACCTGGTTTCCAAATTCAATATATCTCTTATCCTTGGCCAATAATTTTCACTTATAGATCATTTAACATTTTCTGGGGTGACTTGACCTGGGATGCACATTTAACCTTTTTATCACCTCCCTAGAGGGCTATCCATAGGTGTCAATGGTCAGATAAATAACTCCTGTGGTTTACATGTAAAATAACCATGAATTGCAATCTCAGTGATCATGCTGGATGAGTGACTACGTCAATGAGTTTGACATTTGGAGACAGGTCAGGACACAGTTCAAGAGACATGCTTACCACATTAAGCAGGAAATTAACATAGCTTGTTAACACACCACTGAACATGGAAGTCCCAAAATAATATTATGGGAAATACTTGCTACTAACAAAATAGCTCACTGGCACATCAAGGTGTTTGTGAGGCTTTACTGGAATAGTGAGAAAAAACTTTACTGCAGCTTTAAGGGCAAACCCTGGGCAGGCACACTTGTGCATGGATATTCAGTATTAAAGGCAGTAAAAAGAAGCCCCAGCACTAAGTACTGTCTTTCTGGTTCAGAGTAGTTTTCAGGAAGGGCATGCCAGCAGCCAAGATGGTAGCCACAGAAGACATACTGAGCCTTCAATTCCTGTAAGGAGAATGCCACGGGTGCGCCTGAACGTGCCAGTGCGAGTGCGTGCACGTGCCGCAGTGTGCGCACCCACCTTGTGACAGTTCATGGCACCAAATGGGCTATTTAAACTGGGTCAGCACCCAGATTCAATGCTGTCTGCTCTACAGCGTCCCGTGTGTCCCTGCTTCGATTACCTGATACCTGTTCCAGTTGTTTGACCCAGCTTGTTTCTGGTGTTCCCCGTTGTCTGCCTGCATGCGACCCCGGCTTGTCTCTGACTCTGCACCTGCCTGCTCCTTTTCCTACCTGGCTGCCAGCCTGTTACCGATCCAGCCTGTACCTTGACTCCGCTCCAGCCTTTGCATCAGTTCCTGACTTACTCACCAGTGTATGACCCAGCTTACCTGTACCTGCCTACTCTCCAGTCCTCTGGAAGCTGCTGTACCACCTGTAGCAGCATCTGCTTCCCAGCCTGTGGTGTTTCAGTGTCAGTCTGTTGCAAGCTTCCAGCTTACCCGCTGCTCCTGGTCTTCCGCTGTGTCTTAATTCCTCCACGGCCCTGCTAGGAGTTCCAGCCCAGCTCTGCTGCCAGTGATCCTCCCAGGCACTTGTGCGACTCTGCACTCCTGCGCCTCCTCTCTGCTGTACCTGGGGGAGTGGGAGCAGGCCCTCCTTTCAGACGAGAGGTTCGCACAATGTTCTGGCCATGTTCTTACATGGCACAGATACATTGATGATGTGTTTCTGGTATGGGAGGAGTCTAAGGAAAGCCTTTTGGATTTTATGGTTAGGATCAACGATAATATTTTTAATCTTAAATAAAAAAAATACACAATAAATAATAATAATAATAATTACATATTTTTAATCTTAAATTCACAATAATGTGTGACCCGAAACGGATTGCGTTTCTTGATGTAATGATTGAAAAAAATCCACAGGGTAAATTAGAAAGGAGACCGTAGGCAATACAGTACTGCATACCTCTAGCTTTCACCCTACATCTTTGAAGAATTCGATACCTCACAGCCAGTATCTCAAGCTGAGACATAATTGCTGTAATGATACCCTGTTTCAGGAAGAAGCTAGAAAACTGCAATTAAGATTATTGGATAGAGGATACAGTAGAACATGCCTACGTAAAGCATACAAAAAGGCACAACAAAAATCACGTCCTGATCTCCTATTTAACAAAAAAACAAATCAAATGCAGTGACGCGTAAAGAGATTTTTTTGGGTTACTCCAATCAACTCAAATTAGGAAAATTTTGTGTAAACATTGGTCGATACTCACAGATGACCCTACTGTCACACAATTTGTTAGTCCTACCCCTTTGATTACTTTTAAGAGAGCTAACTCCCTCAAGGACAAAGTTACCCAGAGCGAGTATACAGATACATCTAAACGCAAACATTGCCCAATCACCAATCAAGGGCACATATGCGTGAGGTCATTTTTCCTGTTGCCCTCTGATTAATAGAGATAAAAGATTTGTTTTACCAAATGGGAAAAAATGTAATCCAAAACATTTCGCCAATTGCCAAATCAAAGGGTTTGTATATTTGCTCTCATGCGGATGTGATTCATTCTTATGTGGGCAAAACCAAACAGGAACTATGGCGAAGAATCCAAAAACGCATACACATTATGCAAATTGGCAACTTTTATCTTCCTGTAGGGGGACATGTAGTGGATGAACATGGATATAGTGTCCCCAAAGTCAAAGTCACAGCCCTAGACCGGGTACATATACCCATCCGGAGGGGGGGGGGGGGGGGGGGGTGACTGGAACAAAACATTATTACAATTAGAACAGAGATGGATTTTTCACTTACAGGCGACTTTCCCTCCTGGGCTAAATTAATCTATTTCATATTGTCCCTTTCTGAAAGGTTTTTCCTCAGGGAAGACAAATTAATTTGCCAAATCTGACAAGAAAATTAATGAATGTATGTCTCTTCCTCTGTACCAGACACACATACAGTCATTAATATACACATAATTGATTGATATAGTAAGATAATAACAGTAATTGGTGATACATCTTTTTCAAGCTCTTTTGGGAGCATATACTCCTTTAAAATCAATATTGATTAAAACATAATTAATAAACCAGAATGATAAGTTAAAGTCCTTGCCTTTTTTTTTTTTTTAATACAAAGACTTTTACATGTACATGTTAAATAATTACCTATATAGAAAAATGTATAGATGTATGCAATAACCGTGCCCCATTTTTTTTCTTTTCTTTTTGTGTGTGTCCCCACGCAGGTCATTTTGTGGTTTCCTGTTCCATTCTTTTTTGTGTCCTCACGCAGGTCATTCGGTGGTTTCTTGTTCTGGGTTTTTTTTCTCTTCTTTTGTGTGTCCCCAAGCAGGTCTTTCAGTGGTTTCCTGTTCCGGTCAGATGATTGGGGCTCTTTCCTTTTCTGTCTCCTGGCGCGGAGGGGGGGGGGACCTCAGGGTCTGCCCCTCCCACCACACCCCCGGCATTAGCTGGGGATCTCCCTCCGCGTCAGTGAGGTTCAGTGGCTGACTCCAGGCGCTGGTGTCCATTGCGCGCGTGCGCATGGCCACCAGAAGGGGACGGTGTGCAGACGTGTGGGGTCACAACGCTGGACAGGTTTCCATGGAGTCGGCAGCCATTGCCGGGATTCTCCCGAGGAGGTGATACAGCTGGCCTTTGATTTATTCATGGCTGGAAGGGGCGTGCAATACAGGTTGGGGAGGTGAGACACTGATGCACTAGTTCATACCTTGATTATGCACACAGGTGAGACAGGTCAGGGCATTAGCAGGCTTCCATATAAACGGCACACCCAGTATACAACCTATTCCTATGTGGATACAACACACTGGATAGTTGCAGGACAGGAGCATGCCGTGAAAGACAACTCTCAGTAAGTAACCATTTACCATCTCTTTCCTTTGAAAATATATTACAATATGGTCAGTTTACCTGGGGGTTTGAGATAGCTGTCTCAGCCCTCTCTGACTAATAAGTTTAGTTATACATGTGTGTATATATATATATATATATATACATACATATATATACAGTAACTATCAAAAGTAAGTACAACCCTCACATTTTTGTAAATATTTTATTATATCTTTTCATGTGACAACACTGAAGAAATTACACTTTGCTACAATGTAAAGTAGTGAGTGTACAGCTTGTATACCATGTGTAAATTTGCTGTCCCCTCAAAATAACTTAACACACAGCCATTAATGTATAAACCACTTGCAACAAAAGTGAGTACACCCCTAAGTGAAAATGTCCAAATTGGGCTCAATTAGCCATTTTCCCTCCCGGTGTCATGTGACTCATTAATGTTACAAGGTCCCAGGTGTGAATGGGGAGCAGCTGTATTCAATTTGGTGTTATTGCTCTCACTCTCTCATACTGGTTACTGGAAGTTCAACATGGCACCTCATGGCAAAGAACTCTCTAAGGATCTGAAAAAAATAATTGTTGCTCTACATAAAGATGGCCTAGGCTATAAGAAGTTTGCCAAGACCCCAAAAAACTGAGCTGCAGCACAGTGACCAAGACCATACAGTGGTTTAACAGGACAGGTTCCACTCAGAACAGGCCTCGCCATGGTTGACCAAAGAAGTTGAGTGCATGTGCTCATTGTCATATCCAGTTGTTGTCTTTGGGAAATAGACATATGAGTGCTGCCAGTATTGATGCAGAGGTGGAAGGGGTGGGGGGTCAGCCTGTCAGTGCTCAGACCATCCCCGCACACTGCATCAAATTGTACTGCATGGCTATCATCCCAGAAGGAAGCCTCTTCTAAAGATGAAGCACAAGAAAGCCTGCAGTTTTCTGGTATGGGAGGAGTCTAAGGAAAGCCTTTTGGATTTTATAGTTAGGATCAACGATAATATTTTTAATCTTAAATTCACAATAATGTGTGACCCGAAACGGATTGCGTTTCTTGATGTAATGATTGGAAAAAATCCACAGGGTAAATTAGAAAGGAGACCGTAGGCAATACAGTACTGCATGCCTCTAGCTTTCACCCTACATCTTTGAAGAATTCGATACCTCACAGCCAGTATCTCAAGCTGAGACATAATTGCTGTAATGATACCCTGTTTCAGGAAGAAGCTAGAAAACTGCAATTAAGATTATTGGATAGAGGATACAGTAGAACATGCCTACGTAAAGCATACAAAAAGGCACAACAAAAATCACGTCCTGATCTCCTATTTAACAAAAAACAAATCAAATGCAGTGACGCGTAAAGAGAATTTTTTTGGGTTACTCCAATCAACTCAAATTAGGAAAATTTTGTGTAAACATTGGTCGATACTCACAGATGACCCTACTGTCACACAATTTGTTAGTCCTACCCCTTTGATTACTTTTAAGAGAGCTAACTCCCTCAAGGACAAAGTTACCCAGAGCGAGTATACAGATACATCTAAACGCAAACATTGCCCAATCACCAATCAAGGGCACATATGCGTGAGGTCATTGTTCCTGTTGCCCTCTGATTAATAGAGATAAAAGATTAGTTTTACCAAATGGGAAAAAATGTAATCCAAAACATTTCGCCAATTGCCAAATCAAAGGGTTCGTATATTTGCTCTCATGCGGATGTGATTCATTCTTATGTGGGCAAAACCAAACAGGAACTATGGCGAAGAATCCAAAAACGCATACACATTATGCAAATTGGCAACTTTTATCTTCCTGTAGGGGGACATGTAGTGGATGAACATGGATATAGTGTCCCCAAAGTCAAAGTCACAGCCCTAGACCGGGTACATATACCCATCCGGGGGGGGGGGGGGTGACTGGAACAAAACATTATTACAATTAGAACAGAGATGGATTTTTCACTTACAGGCGACTTTCCCTCCTGGGCTAAATTAATCTATTTCATATAGTCCCTTTCTGAAAGGCTTTTCCTCGGGGAAGACAAATTAATTTGCCAAATCTGACAAGAAAATTAATGAATGTATGTCTCTTCCTCTGTACCAGACACACATACAGTCATTAATATACATATAATTGATTGATATAGTAAGATAATAACAGTAATTGGTGATACATCTTTTTCAAGCTCTTATGGGAGCATATACTCCTTTAAAATCAATATTGATTAAAACATAATTAATAAACCAGAATGATAAGTTAAAGTTCTTGCCTTTTTTTTTTTTTTAATACAAAGACTTTTACATGTACATGTTAAATAATTACCTATATAGAAAAATGTATAGATGTATGCAATAACCGTGCCCCATTTTTTTTCTTTTCTTTTTGTGTGTGTCCCCACGCAGGTCATTTTGTGGTTACCTGTTCCATTCTTTTTTGTGTCCTCACGCAGGTCATTCGGTGGTTTCTTGTTCTGGGTTTTTTTTCTTTTCTTTTGTGTGTCCCCAAGCAGGTCTTTCAGTGGTTTCCTGTTCCGGTCAGATAATTGGGGCTCTTTCCTTTTCTGTCTCCTGGCGCGGAGGGGGGGGGACCTCAGGGTCTGCCCCTCCCACCACACCCCCGGCATTAGCTGGGGATCTCCCTCCGCGTCAGTGAGGTTCAGTGGCTGACTCCAGGCGCTGGTGTCCATTGCGCGCATGCGCATGGCCACCAGAAGGGGACGGTGTGCAGACGTGTGGGGTCACAACGCTGGACAGGTTTCCATGGAGTCGGCAGCCATTGCCGGGATTCTCCCGAGGAGGTCATACAGCTGGCCTTTGATTTATTCATGGCTGGAAGGGGCGTGCAATACAGGATGGGGAGGTGAGACACTGATGCACTAGTTCATACCTTGATTATGCACACAGGTGAGACAGGTCAGGGCATTAGCAGGCTTCCATATAAACGGCACACCCAGTATACACCCTATTCCTATGTGGATACAACACACTGGATAGTTGCAGGACAGGAGCATGCCGTGAAAGACAACTCTCAGTAAGTAACCATTTACCATCTCTTTCCTTTGAAAATATATTACAATATGGTCAGTTTACCTGGGGGTTTGAGATAGCTGTTTCAGCCCTCTCTGACTAATTAGTTTAGTTATACATGTGTATATATATATATATATATATACATACATATATATACAGTAACTATCAAAAGTAAGTACAACCCTCACATTTTTGTAAATATTTTATTATATCTTTTCATGTGACAACACTGAAGAAATTACACTTTGCTACAATGTAAAGTAGTTAGTGTACAGCTTGTATACCATGTGTAAATTTGCTGTCCCCTCAAAATAACTCAACACACAGCCATTAATGTATAAACCACTTGCAACAAAAGTGAGTACACCCCTAAGTGAAAATGTCCAAATTGGGCTCAATTAGCCATTTTCCCTCCCAGTGTCATGTGACTCATTAATGTTACAAGGTCCCAGGTGTGAATGGGGAGCAGCTGTATTAAATTTGGTGTTATCGCTCTCACTCTCTCATACTGGTTACTGGAAGTTCAACATGGCACCTCATGGCAAAGAACCCTCTAAGGATCTGAAAAAAATAATTGTTGCTCTACATAAAGATGGCCTAGGCTATAAGAAGTTTGCCAAGACCCCAAAAAACTGAGCTGCAGCACGGTGACCAAGACCATACAGCGGTTTAACAGGACAGGTTCCACTCAGAACAGGCCTCGCCATGGTTGACCAAAGAAGTTGAGTGCATGTGCTCATTGTCATATCCAGTTGTTGTCTTTGGGAAATAGACATATGAGTTCTGCCAGTATTGATGCAGAGGTGGAAGGGGTGGGGGGTCAGCCTGTCAGTGCTCAGACCATCCCCGCACACTGCATCAAATTGTACTGCATGGCTATCATCCCAGAAGGAAGCCTCTTCTAAAGATGAAGCACAAGAAAGCCTGCAGTTCGCTGAAGACAAGCAGACTAAGGACATGGATTACTGGAACCATGTCCTGTGGTCTGATGAGACCAAGATAAACTTATTTGGTTCAGATGGTGTCAGGTGTGTGTACAAAGACAGGTGTGTCTTGCCTACAGTCAAGCATGGTGGTGGGAGTGTCATGGTCTGGGGCTGCATGAATGCTGCCGGCACTGGGGAGCTACAGTTCAGTGAGGGAACCATGAATGCCAACATGTACTATGACATACTGAAGCAGAACATGATCCCTTCCTGAGTCGCAGGGCAGTAATGTACTCTAACATGATGACCCCAAACACACCTCCAAGATGACCACTGCCTTGCTAAAGAAGTTGAGGGTAAAGGTGATGGACTGGACAAGCATGTCTCCAGACCTAATCCCTATTGAGCATATGTGGGGCATCCTCAAACGGCAGGTGGAGGAGCGCAAGGTCTCTAACATCCACCAGCTCTGTGATGTTGTCATGGAGGAGTGGAAGAGGACTCCAGTGGCAACCTGTGAAGCTCTGGTGAACTACATGCCCGAGTGAGTTAAGGCAGTGCTGGAAAATAATGGTGGCCACACAAAATATTGACACTTTGGGCCCAATTGTGACATTTTCACTTAGGGGTGTACTCACTTTTGTTGCCAGTGGTTTAGACATTATTGGCTGTGTGTTGAGTTATTTTAAGGGGACAGCAAATTTACACTGGTATACAAGCTGTACACTCACTACTCAAATGACGGAGCGATCACATGTACACAAACGTCATGACGCCGGTTCCCCCCTCCCCTCTCTGTACTGATCGGTACAGTGAGAGGGGAGAAGCGTAGAGGGGGAGAGATGTGACCAGCGCTGTGGGCTGGATGTGTAGTGCCCACAGCGCTGGTCAGTGACAGCTACTCTGCCAACACTGTGCAATACACTGCCAGCACTGTGCAATACACTGCCACCACTGTGCAATACATTGCCACCACTGTGCAATACTCTGCCAGCACAGCACTGTGCAATACTCTGCCAAAACTGTGCAATACTCTGCCAACACTGTGCAATACTCTACCAATACTGTGCAATACACTGCAACACTGCAATACTCTGCCAATACTCGCCAATACTCTGCCAATACTCGCCAATACTCTGCTAATACTCTGCAATAAATTTATTTTTTTACCAAATTTTCTGTATTTTTTGATTTATAGCGCAAAAAAAATAAAAAACCCAGCAGTGATTAAATACCACCAAAAGAAAGCTCTATTTGTGTGAAAAAAAGGACAAAAAATTCATTTGGGCACAGTGTTGCATGACTGAGTAATTGTCATTCAAAGTGTGAGAGCACTGAAAGCTGAAAATTGGTCTGGTTAGGAAGGGGGTTTAAGTGCCCAGTGGGTAAGTGGTTAATTACTATATTTACGGTAAATTTATATTTTATTACAGATATTCCCAGGCTACATCTGCTCCTGATGAGTGGAAGTTATCCACGAAGCGTGTCGAGATTTGCATTGATGCGACTTTGACCTCCCAGAATCATGAATCGATTATACATTACCATGGCTTCATATTATCATGTTAATCATGTTTGTAGATATTTGGGTCTGTTACCATTTTATTATGTCAATATTTGGGTACATTGATGCATATTATGTAATTATTATTATTATTATTTATTATTTATAATTTAGTATTTTTTATCATGTGATTTACCAATCATGTTTATTATATTCTGTATGTTACTTATTGTGATGAAATTTTCATTACCCAGTATGCTCACTTGTATCCATTAAATGTCATTTAAATTAATTGATTCATTATATTCTAGTGGTGTGTTTCAGTCCCAAAATCCCCCATTAACCTCATTCTTAGACTCAAGTTAAAGGAGCAAGAACATTCTTGGGGATGTTACTCTGATGGAATTTTAGCTGTTAAGCTGCATCAATAGGGGTGATAGGGAGTAAACAGATTGGCAAGGGTCAAATATCATGCAAAATTTTAGGGATAAAGTCAAGGACATACAGATCCACGTCAGTTGTTTCCCCCAAAGGAAACAGCCACAAGAAGCCGACAAGCTCAATCCAGGGAGTCAGTATTGTTGTATTCAAAGCCTGGACATGGGCTGTCTGCAGAGCAGCAAGTGGCTGCGTCAGCATGTGCAATGTGTGGAGGATCCAGAGAGCTCAGCATGCATGGCCTGAAGGTAAGGTGGCATCACTCGGCTATTACAGTAAGACAATGTGCTTCAGAAGGAATCCTTCTTTGTCAAGTCACAGTGCCAGTGGGAGAGAGCTTATATTAATATCAATTTAAAAAAGTTATTAAAACATAACATTTAATAAATTGGCTTAAAAGAAGGTTCTCGGGGTAGAAAGGATTATGTTGCATGGGGATATATTAAAACGTGGAGAATTGAACAAACAAATCTCAAGCAAAGATCAAGGAAGGGAGAGGAATGCCAATATACTATAGCGTATTTACAATTTAAAAACTTAAAAAAGAATTAAAATGAATTATAGTTAGGAGGGGAAGGAACATTTGGGAAGAAATTTAACTGACAAAATATGTGTAGGGAAGAGTAGGCACAATAAAAGATGATTGGCCAATATAGGTACTACGTACTATAATATAACATATGCAAAATACACATTTTCTACGTTTTTTTTGTTTAAGGAAAACAACATGATAAAACATGAAAAAGGGTAGTGCCACTCGATTCAAAGTATAGTGTTTGCATCCAGTTCCTTGTTTACGTTTTTTTGTTGCAGAGTTTGCACAATTTTTCCACTTGCTACTGTTTGGTATATGTTCTATAGCAAAGATGGTAAGTCCAACTGTGGACTTGTTATGTTTGGACAAAAAATGGCACTGTAGGCTATGATTCCAGGCCCCTCCTTCAATACTTCATGGATGATCTGTGGGTTTTTTTTTTTTTGGCCGATTTATAGGAGGCCCTATGAGCATATGAGATCATAGACTATGTATTTGGTAGATCAAATTGGTTTATGGAATGACTCCTGCCAAAATGGTATCAAAAAGTAGACTGCCCATTGTGTTGCTATAGCTATTTGTAGTGATTTTTATAACATTAATATGGAGTAACATTTTAGTTACAGTGGTGTGAAAAAGTGTTTGCCCCCTTCCTCATTTCCTGTTCCTTTGCATGTTTGTCTTACTTAAGTGTTTCGGAACATCAAACCAATTTAAACAATAGTCAAGGACAACACAAGTAAACACAAAATGCAATTTGTAAATGAAGGTGTTTATTATTAAAGGTGAAAAAAAATCCAAACCATCATGGCCCTGTGTGAAAAAGTGATTGCCCCCTAAACCTAATAACTGGTTGGGCCACCCTTAGCAGCAACAACTGCAACCAAACGTTTGCGATAACGTGCAATGAGGCTTTTACAGCATCCTGGAGGAATTTTGGCCCACTAATCTTTGCAGAATTGTCCTAATTCAGTTACATTAGAGGGTTTTCGAGCATGAACGGCATTTTTAAGGTCATACCACAACATCTCAATAGGATTCAGGTCAGGACTTTGGCTAGGCCACTCCAAAGTCTTCATTTTGTTTTTCTTCAGCCATTCGGTGGTGGACTTGCTGTTGTGTTTAGGATCATTGTCCTGCAGCAGAACCCAAGTTTGTTTCAGCTTGAGTACACAAACAGATGATCGGACATTCTCCTTCAGGATCTCTTGGTAGACAGCAGAATTCATAGTTCCTTTTATCACGGCAAGTCTTCCAGGTCCTGAAGCAGCAAAACAGCCCCAGACCATCACACTACCACCACCATATTTTACTGTTGGTATAATGTTCTTTTTCTGAAATGCAGTGTTCCTTCTACGCCAGATATACTTGGACACACACCTTCAAAGAGTTCCACTTTTGTCTCATCGGTCCACAGAATGTTGTCCCAAAAGTCTTGGGGATCATCAAGATGTGTTGTGGAGAAATTGAGACGAGCTTTGATGTTCTTTTTGCTCAGCAGTGGTTTTCTCCTTGGAACTCTGCCATGCAGGCCATTTTTGCCCAGTCTTTTCCTGATGGTGGAGGCATGAACGCTGACCTTAACTGAGGCAAGTGAGGCCTGCAGTTCCTTGGACGTTGTTGTGGGGTCTTTTGTGACCTCTTGGATGAGTCGTCGCTGCGCTCTTGGGGTAATTTTGGGCGGCCGGCCACTCCTGGGAAGGTTCACCACTGTTCCATGTCTTTGCCATTTGTGGATAATGGCTCTCACTGTGGTTCGCTGGATTCCCAAAGCTTTGGAAATGGCTTTATAACCCTTTCCAGACTGATAGATCTCAATTACTTTCTTTCTCAATTGTTCCTGAATTTCTTTGGGTCTCGGCATGATGTGTTGCTTTTAAGGATCTTCTGGTGGACCTTACTGTGTCAAGCAGCTCCTATTTAAGTGATGCTTGATTGTGAACAGGTGTGGCAATAATCAGGCCTGGGTGTGGCTAGAGAAATTGAACTCAGGTGTGGACAACCACAGTTATAGTATGTTTTAACAAGGGGGGCAATCACTTTTTCACACAGGGCCATGATGGTTTGGATTTTTTTTCACCTTTAATAATAAACACCTTCATTTACAAATTGCATTTTGTGTTTACTTGTGTTGTCCTTGACTATTGTTTAAATTGGTTTGATGTTCCGAAACACTTAAGTGTGACAAACATGCAAAGGAACAGGAAATGAGGAAGGGGGCAAACACTTTTTCACACCACTGTACATGTGTTGTTGTATTTGGAAGAAAAGGGTCCCCCTATTGATATGCAAAAGAACTCGCTGGACTAGTTTATGAGCTCAGCACAGGAAGTCAGGCTACAAGATAGTTGTATGTGCAGCTTTTCTGTTCAGTAAAGCACATTAATACACTACAGAGTTTTTTCTTCCTTGGGTTTACAGCAAAGAACCTTAAAGGATGCAAGCAAAACAATCAGGAGTGATATAGGCCCATGTTTTACAACTCAGCTTGCAACACTGGAAGATGCCTTTTAAGTTGAATAGGAACATGGAAGCTGCATTTTTTTTGAGGAATCTTATCTTGCTGGGTGCTATACTCATTGCAAAGTGCGGGCACATTTGAAGATAGATCTAGGTTTAGGTAGTAAAGTGCGACTTAGTATCGAATCACGTTGCAAGATGTTTTCAATATGCCAGTGTTGAGTGTTATAACGTGTAATGAAGTTGACTTTGGAAACCATCTCTGTAGTGGGATTATTTTGGGGTCTGGTATCTGACAGGCAGTTTTGCTGAGAGCGTGAGGAGAAAAAAAAGGTAATCACCAGCTTCTGTGCAAGGGACATCGGTCCCAAAGAGGAAGCAGTGAAGCCTTCTCATCTGTGTCAACCAGTACCGCCTGCCAGTGCCACCTGCCAGTGCTCCCAGTGCTACAAATAAGTGCCCACCAGTGCATAACAGTGCCAACAATCAGGGCCACCTATCAATGCCCATGAGTGCCACCTATCAATGCCCACCAGTGGTGCCAATCAGTGTCTCATCAGTGCCACCCAGCAGTGCTGCTTATCAGTGTCACCTAGCAGTGCCCCTCACTGCTACCCATCAGTGCCTATCACTGCCACCTATCAGTGCTCATCACTGCCAGCTATCAGTGCCAGCTATCAGTGCCACCTATTAGTGCCCTTTAATGCCACCTATCAATGCCCTTCAGTGCCACCTCTCAGTGCCCACCAATGCCACCTATCAGTGCCCTTCAGTGCCACCCATTAGTGCCCATCAGTGCCACCTTATCAGTGCCTATCATTGCAGCCTATCAGTGCCCATCAGTACAGCCTATCAGTGCCCATCAGTGCAGCCTCATCAGCACACATCAATGAAGGAGAAAAATTACCTGTTTGCAAAATGTATTAACAAAATATAAAACGATTTTGTATTTTTTTTTAAATGTTTTTTTTTATTGTTAAACAAAAAATAAAAAAAACAAGAGGTGATCAAATACCATCAAAAAAAAGCTCTATTTTTGGGAAAAAAATTATAAAAATTTCATTTGGGTACAGTGTTGTATGACCATGCAAACAGTGACAGCGCTAAAAGCTGAAAATGTATCTGGGCAGGAGAGGGGGTTAGGTGCCCAGTAAGCAAGTGGTTAATGTATCACTCTAATCTCTAATTTTCTAGTTTAGAGCAGGTTTTCCTCATTCGACAGAATTGGCTCTTTGAGATACTGTATTATTAATCCATTTTCTATTATAACAGCTAGAATTATGTAAATAAAAGTTTCCACGTGTGGGCCATGGCTCTATAACTACAATTATGCCTGATATTTAACCCTTGCCAATCCCTTTGCTCCATGTCACTCCTTTGATGCAGCTTAAAGGATGAGTTCACCTTTTCAGAAAAAAAAAATAAATGCAATTTTTTGGCAGGAGCCTGTAAAGCAGTGGTCATCAACCCTGTCCTCAGGGCCCACTAACAGGCCAGGTTTTATGTATTACCTTGGGGAGATGCAGACTAGAATACTGCAATCACTGAGCGCAAATGATATATCACCTGTGATGTATTTCAGTTATCTTGCAAACCTGGCCTGTTAGTGGGCCCTGAGGACATGGTTAATGACCACTGCTCTAAAGCATTGCACCAGCAATCATTAGACTGTTCATTGAAAACTACAAGCTGACAGCCTTAATGGCTGCCGGACCTTGTAGTTTTTCATTCACAGAGCGCTGTGAATGAGTGATGCGGTCGGGTGGGCGGGGCCCCACTTGGCCACGTTTTTTTTTTTGACAGCTAGCAGGTGGAGAAGAACCCCTGTTAGCTGGCACAGTGGGGATCGGGGAGGTGCGGGAGACCGGTGCATTAATAACATGTTACACCCCGAATATGGGTGCAACATGTAACATTACATGTTGCTAAAATGCTAACAGAGTAACATCCACAGAAGTATTCTAGATGCTTTACTTATGCTAGGAATGAGGTTAACCCTCTCATTGTTGATATTACTCTAAACCAGAGAGACTGTAATTAGCGATGGGGCTACTTTTTACTGCCTCAAAATAATGTTATACACATTAACTAACCAGTGTTATTAAGGACCAGTGCAAGCAACACAGATAACACTTAGATAAACAATCTAAGAGACGTTGACATGGCACTGGCACTTAACCAGATTTTTTAAATCAGTGTTTTTTTGGTACCACCCCATTGATGTTTGCAAAATCTGTTTTTTTTTCTGGTTCCTTAGGTTGCAGGTTTACATCTTATGTTTCTACCAGATTGCCTTTATTTAGGTTGCAGTGATGTGTGTGTGTTTGATTATCTGTTTCTTCTGTAGAAATCAATTGCAATTCAGAAATTAAACCACTTGGCTGCCATGTCACTGTAGGTGGTTGCATCAAGACCTAGTCCCCCTCTTGTTAAGTATAGGGATGAGATTCAGGTTCAATTCAACCTTGAGTTCTATTCTGACCTAAATGAATGAAGTAAATGGCCAGATTTGACCAGTTTGCCTGTCTACCTGAATCTCTGGCAGCTGTACTTGGAAGTCATTCATTTAGTGGAAATATTACTACCACAAATAAATGCTATTTTCCTGGCTTGTTTGAAATTGCAAGCATGCTGACGGGCATCCCGGGTGATGTATTGACTAAATATGGTCATGAACATCATGACATTGATGTCAGCTGGCCAGTTTGTTGACATTCAGCAACCAGCTAGGGAGCTGTCATTTGCAGTGAAGATCCATACTCAGTCATGATAAATGATGCCCTGATGCAAACACAATGACCACATGCCAAGGTTCCTCTTCTGCCCGACTTTCCCTGCAAATGGCAGCACCCCAGCCGGCTGCTAAATGTCAATAAGTTCTTCAAGGTATTTTGAAAGGGGACTAGAAAATTCAAAGTGTGATAAAATAATCGGTACCAATTTAAAAGAAAAAAAGGCATACAATAGTTAAAAAACTGTTTATGATGCAGAAACAATAATATGCAATTATTGTTTCTGCATCATAAAGAATTATGTATGTGACCTGAACATTTTGATTAGAAAACTACAATTAAACAAAAGAACAAATTAAATTAAAATAACTCATAAAGATCAGTGAATTGACCCTGGCTTTCATCGAAAACTATGCTGTGGCATTGGCACAGATAGGGCATTGTTACTCGTATAATTTGTGTGTGTGTGTATGTATAGGAGCCCCATGTTGTGAGTGTATGGTCCTTTCAAATATGAGGCAGTAGGAGTATTGTGAATAGTGCTTTTAGTTTTAGAGAAATCCAATTAAACCTGTGTTTGGTAAAATAAATAGGTATTGTGCAGATCATTATTTATGACAAAATGTTGTTTTGTTCTGTGCGCTTTGCCATTTTCCACTATATTCTTGAGGGGCGAGACTACTCCAAAGTGTTTTTATAGCAAGTCATACATTTGGAAACACAGCCTTTGGGGATTGAGGAAAGTGCAGCTATCTGCCTTTGACAGAATATATTGAATGCACTGTTAAAGCTTTCTCAATGGGCTTATGTATTCCGCTGCTAGGGCAGCTGAGGTATGGCTACAAAGCAATATCTGTGCTGGAGAAATTGTATTTGAACATGCATTTTAAATTTCAGCACATACATTTTCTTTTCCTTTTTAGTAAACAGGCAAGTGACAATAAACACTGCTGAAGCAGATCAACAATATTTTGCAATACGGACTTAAGCTAACTTCTAATGCTTGGCAAATAATGAAAGCTAAGCCCAAGGCAGGTTTCCATCAGGTAAATGTGTTTAAGAATTCTGACATGCAAAAATGCGCATAAATATTTTTACTGTCCACTTTACTTAAATACATTTCGAAAGTTTAGCCCACACATCAGCTCACATTTGGTGAATACCATATGTCTTACAGTCAATAATTCCACATACAATGATAATTCCATAAGCATTAATCGATCAATATTGAGTTTCATACTTTTTAGAATAAAGAGCTGAGGTTTAGAATTGCACATTTTTATTGAATTTCTATATATTGCCAGTATGTGTAACTATATTCTCTCCAGCTTGTGCTAGACTTATCGGCATTATCTTCAAGGACAGACTTCTTGTTAGTCCTTGAGGAGAAGTTAGATGGGAAACTGATTCCTGCAGTGCTATTAAGCAAGCGATCATCATTATATGTAAAAAAATAGGCACCCATTACTCATGCCTTCCCTCCCCTCCCCTAGTTGATATAGATTTTAAGCTTTTGCTCTTATTATACTATGAGGTTGATTTACTAAAACAGAAGAGTGTAAAATCTGGTGCAGCTCTGCATAGAAACCAAACAGCTTTCAAGTATTTTTTTCAAAGCTTAATTGAACTGGCACCCAAAAAGGTAATCAGTGCGCTACTTACCCTGCTCCTGTTCTATGCACGTAAAATAATAATTCTTTCATGGAAGAAACCGGTAACCCCTACCCTTTTGCTTGGAAGGTGTTAGTGAATAATACATTACCATTGTACAAAGCTACATATCTCAGTAGAGGTGGTACCGTCTAAATTTGAAAAGGTGTGGGGTGGTTGGATTAATGACAATTCTATGGCTTCAGATTAATTATAAGTTAAAAGTACATGTTGTAGGCTAAGCCTTTGTGAACACCTGGTATAATCACTATTGGTAGTCTTGGGGTGTTAAGATTAGAAACATTATGTGCTTGAATATGTGCTTTATGTTCACTTTAGATGAACCCGGTCACATATTATTGTATGGGAGCTGCATTGTTCACTGTTGCTGACGGTTTGGATCAGTTAGTTCAGCTGTCTGCCGGTTGCTGTTTATGGGTCGCGATAGTTTTCCATTCCTTTCTATTAGAATCATACCAGGTACTTGCTTTGTACTTAGTGGTGTTTGCAGGCACTTTCTTGACTTTCTTGTTTCACACTACCACTCTCCTCCCAGTCCTATTGTTCTGGGTTGTTACATGTACTTCCCTTTTTTATCTTCACCATCACTGTGCACTTAGCTGTGCTGCTCACCATATGGCTTTCCTACACCCATGTTCCTTTCACCACTCCCGCTCCCAATAGGTTGTCACTACTCGTTATGGATTGTCCTAATATGGTCACTTACCATTTATCTTAACTTAGTTACTCTTTTTTCCCGGCCACCCAGTATTCTGCTCTGGCATTTTGTATTTTGATGTAAGTAGGGGGATGGATATATTTTTCCCTCCTATTGTCCCCTTTTGCTCCTTTCTCTATACTCCTCCAACTACTGGGGTTAATATAGATTAATTTTGTATATATATATTTTTCTCTACAGAATTGTCCCTTGCATCTTCTCCTGATGAGGTGCTATTTAACCCTAAAACGAGTCAAGCTACAAAAGATGCATACTCACATGACTTGACCCATGATGAAATTTACCTTGTGTTCTCCTGCATGTTGAGCGATATTGGCATATGATATCCCACACCATTCCGTGTCCTATTTATCTTTTTGTACCAGATGTTATGTAATTGTTTATGGTTCTTTTACCAATACAATTTTTTACTGCAATACTTTTTTTTGACCTGCTGTGTTATGTAAATGATTGTTTAATAAATGCATCTACTTCTACGTCTGGTTCCTGTATGTGCCTCACCTAAAGTCCCAATTCCCCCATCTACTATCCAATGTAGATTCACATCAGTTATGGTTAATGATGCCCCTTGTAAACAAAGCACACGGCTGGACTTTGCCACAAAGTTCCCAGCCTGGCAACTAAATCTAAATAAAGGAGATTTCACACCATAACAACAAATGACTGTAAGGCCGCCATGCAGACAGCTGTCACACACAGCTTCCTTTATTGCAGGGGTCTCAAACTCAAATTGCCTGAGGGCCACATGACAAGTTTTCATATCCCATGGGGGCAGCGTTGCCAACCTACCAGATTGAAATTTACTGGCACGGCACCCAAAATTTACTGGCACCACCACGTTTTTACTGGCATTTCACAAAAGTTCAAAAATTAAATTTTTAGGTGCAAATTTAAGTATTTAGGCTACAAACAAGTACACTAGGGAAATAGCAATGTGATTTAAGGTAGATATTAAGGTAAAAAACATATTTGTTATTTTCGACATAATAAGGGCTAATTATCTAGTTCAATCACCTCCTGCCTCCATCACCATCGCCCCCTTCCTGCATCACCCCCTGACTCCATCCTACTCTGCCACCAACATCCCCTTCCTCCATCACCCCCTGCCACCACCCCCCTCTGCCACCATCACACCCTGCCTCCATCCCCCTCTGCCACCATCGCCCCCTGCCACCAACACCCCCTTCCTCCATCGCCCCCTGCAACCACCCCCCTCTGCCACCATCATACCCTGCCTCCATCCCCCTTCGCCACATCACACCCTGTCTCCACCCTACCTCTGACACCAGCCCCCTCTGCCACCTTCTGCTCTGCGACCATCCCCCTCTGCCTCCATCCCCCTATGCCAGACTGCCACCATCCCCCTCTGCCACCATCCCCCTCTGCCAGACTTCCTCCACCCCCCTCTGCCACCATCCCCCTTCTGCCAGACTTCCTCTATCCCCCTCTGCCACCATCTGCCCTGCCACCATCCCCTTCTGCCAGACTGCCTCTATCCTCCTCTGCCACCATCGCCCCCTGCCACCAACACCCCCTTCCTCCATTGCCCTCTGCCACCACCCCCTCTGCTACCATCATACCCTACCTCCATCCCCCTCTGCCACCTTCTGCCCTGCGACCATCCCCCTCTGCCTCCATCCCCCTCTGCCAGACTGCCACCATCCCCCTCTGCCACCATCTGCCCTGCCACCACCCCCTTTGCCAGACTGCCACCATCTGCCCTGCCACCATCCCCCTCTTCCAGACTGCCTCCATCCCCCTCTGCCACCATCTGCCCTGCCACCATCCCCCTTCTGCCAGACTGCTTCTATCCCCCTCTGCCACCATCCCCTTCTGCCAGACTGCCTCTATCCCCCTCTGCCACCATCTGCCCTGCCACCATCCCCTTCTGCCAGACTGCCTCTATCTCCCTCTGCCACCATCTGCCTCCATCCCCCTCTGCCAGACTGCCTCCATCACCTGCTGTCACCGTCGGCTGGGCTGTGTCACTCCGTCCCCGACTCTCCCCTGGCCGGTTCCCGTGGACTCTGAATTGCCTGGCCCTTGATGCAGGTCTCCTCCATTCTGCCGCCGCATGCTGCTTAGCTCCGACTCAAGTCCTCCTGCTGCTGCTCCAGTCCGTGACCATGTTACATACATTTTGAATGCTGGCACGCCTGGCGGGACATGGTAATACGTCACGCATGACGCGCCTCGCCAGCGCCGTACAGCTTCTGTGAGATCGGCCCCCCGCCGGCCGAATACAGGATCCGATCTGCTCGGCAAGCTCCGGAACTGGGCATGCGCAGTTCCAAGCCGGCCCGATCACGGCTATTTTTACTGGCACGTTTCCGCTACTACGGGCATTTACGGGCGGCGAAAAAAGTGCCCCTTTTTACGGGCTGCCCGTAAAACTATGGGCGGTTGGCAACACTGCATGGGGGTCGCATGCAAACTTTCAAAACTTCAAAAACAATAAACTATACCAGCAATAATATACTATACTATACCCGACACTGGTGTCAGCAGACACATTATTAACCCAGCACTGGTGTCAAACGCATTATTAAACCCAGCACTGGTGTCAGCAAACGCATTATTAACCCCCAGCATTGGTGTCAAACGCATTATTAAACCCAGCACTGATGTCAGCAAATGCATTATTAACCCAGCACTGGTGTCAAACGCATTATTAAACCCAGCACTGGTGTCAGCAAACACATTATTAACCCCCAGCATTGGTGTCAAACGCATTATTAAACCCAGCACTGGTGTCAGCAAACGCATTATTAAACCCAACACTGATGTCAGCAAAACGCATTATTAAACCCTAGCACTGGTGTCAGCAAAACCATTATTAAACCCTAGCACTGGTGTCAGAAAAATGCATTATTAACCCCCCCAGCACTGATGTCAGCAAACACATTATTAACCCCCAGCACTGGTGTCAAACGCATTATTAACCCCCAGCACTGGTGTCAGCAAACACATTATTAACCCCCAGCACTGGTGTCAGCAAACACATTATTAACTCCCAGCACTGGTGTCAAACGCATTATTAAACCCAGCACTGATGTCAGCAAAACACATTACAGTGGTGTGAAAAAGTGTTTGCCCCCTTCCTCATTTCCTGTTCCTTTGCATGTTTGTCACACTTAAGTGTTTCGGAACATCAAACCAATTTAAACAATAGTCAAGGACAACACAAGTAAACACAAAATGCAATTTGTAAATGAAGGTGTTTATTATTAAAGGTAAAAAAAAATCCAAACCATCATGGCCCTGTGTGAAAAAGTGATTGCCCCCCTTGTTAAAACATACTATAACTGTGGTTGTCCACACCTGAGTTCAATTTCTCTAGCCACACCCAGGCCTGATTATTGCCACACCTGTTCACAATCAAGGCATCACTTAAATAGGAGCTGCTTGACACAGTAAGGTCCACCAGAAGATCCTTAAAAGCTACACATCATGCCGAGACTCAAAGAAATTCAGGAACAATTGAGAAAGAAAGTAATTGAGATCTATCAGTCTGGAAAGGGTTATAAAGCCATTTCCAAAGCTTTGGGAATCCAGCGAACCACAGTGAGAGCCATTATCCACAAATGGCGAAGACATGGAACAGTGGTGAACCTTCCCAGGAGTGGCCGGCCGCCCAAAATTACCCCAAGAGCGCAGCGACGACTCATCCAAGAGGTCACAAAAGACCCACAACAACGTCCAAGGAACTGCAGGCCTCACTTGCCTCAGTTAAGGTCAGCGTTCATGCCTCCACCATCAGGAAAAGACTGGGCAAAAATGGCCTGCATGGCAGAGTTCCAAGGAGAAAACCACTGCTGAGCAAAAAGAACATCAAAGCTCGTCTCAATTTCTCCACAACACATCTTGATGATCCCCAAGACTTTTGGGACAACATTCTGTGGACCGATGAGACAAAAGTGGAACTCTTTGGAAGGTGTGTGTCCAAGTATATCTGGCGTAGAAGGAACACTGCATTTCAGAAAAAGAACATTATACCAACAGTAAAATATGGTGGTGGCAGTGTGATGGTCTGGGGCTGTTTTGCTGCTTCAGGACCTGGAAGACTTGCCGTGATAAAAGGAACTATGAATTCTGCTGTCTACCAAGAGATCCTGAAGGAGAATGTCCGACCACCTGTTCGTGTACTCAAGCTGAAACAAACTTGGGTTCTGCAGCAGGACAATGATCCTAAACACACCAGCAAGTCCACCACCGAATGGCTGAAGAAAAACAAAATGAAGACTTTGGAGTGGCCTAGCCAAAGTCCTGACCTGAATCCTATTGAGATGTTGTGGTATGACCTAAAAAGGCCGTTCATGCTCGAAAACCCTCTAATGTAACTGAATTAGGACAATTCTGCAAAGATGAGTGGGCCAAAATTCCTCCAGGACGCTGTAAAAGCCTCATTGCACGTTATCACAAACGCTTGGTTGCAGTTGTTGCTGCTAAGGGTGGCCCAACCAGTTATTAGTTTTAGGGGGCAATCACTTTTTCACACAGGGCCATGATGGTTTGGATTTTTTTTCACCTTTAATAATAAACACCTTCATTTACAAATTGCATTTTGTGTTTACTTGTGTTGTCCTTGACTATTGTTTAAATTGGTTTGATGTTCCGAAACACTTAAGTGTGACAAACATGCAAAGGAACAGGAAATGAGGAAGGGGGCAAACACTTTTTCACACCACTGTATTTAACCCTAGCACTGATGTCAGCAAAACACATTATTTAACCCTAGCACTGGTGTCAGCAAACGCATTATTAAACCCAGCACTGGTGTCAGCAAATGCATTATTAACCCCCAGCACTAATGTCAGCAAACACATTATTAACCCCCCAGCACTGGTGTCAGCAAACACATTATTAACCCCCCAGCACTGGCGTCAGCAAACATATTATTAACCCCCCATCACTGGTGTCAGCAAACGCATTATTAACCCCCCAGCACTGGTGTCAGCAAACACATTATTAACTCCCCAGCACCGTTGTCAGCAAACGCATTATTAACCCCCCCAGCACTGGTGTCACCGAACGCATTATTAAACCCCCAGCACTGGTGTCAGCAAACACATTATTAACCCCCAGCACTGGTGTCAGCAAACACATTATTAACCCCCAGCACTGATGTCAGAAAACGCATTATTAACCCAGCACTGATGTCAGAAAACGCATTAATAAACCCAGCATTACCCCTCACACTCCATAAATACCCCCACACTGCATAAATACCCTCCACACTGCATAAATACCCCCACACTGCATAAATACCCCCACACAGCATATAGACCCTCCACACTGCATAAATGCCCCCCACAAATACCCCCACACTCCATAAATATCCCCCCCCACAAATACCCCCACACTCTATAAATACCCCCCACACACAAATTTCTACCCCAGTCACCCCACTAAGGACTTGCCTCAGTGTGATGGCTCACTCACCTCTCCTCAAGTCAGCTCCTGGCCTCAACACAGAGCACCCAGAGAAGGACACAATCTCCCACCCTGAGGTGACAGCAAGACCCTGGACCTGGAGCTCTGATCGATCTCCAGTGCCTAGATGGGCAGGGCGATGGGTGGGGCGATGGGCGGATCCTTCCTCCGCTCCTTCCTCCACTCTGTCCTCTCTCTGGGCTGCAGCAGCGTGCAGCAGAGGAGGACACAGGAGGCAGAGACGGAGACGGAGACAAAGCACCTCCCACTCTGCGGTGCAAAGCCGTCCAGGATCGGCCCTGCCTGCGGGCCATTTATAACCAGTCCACGGGCCGCACATGGCCCGCGGGCTGGTACTTTGAGACCACTGTTTTATTGCTTGTACATGGGCATCCACAAGTGTACTGTACTAGCAACCAAAGATGCTCTGAGGCTGCTTGCATCCTAGTAACCATTGATGCTTGCAGCCTGCACAGCAGGAATTTGTCATTTAGTGGTGGTAGTGAATTCAAACATCATCCTTAAATAACAGTTATCACTAATAAAGAGTCTTTCTAATAGATCTCCTTTTCTGTCTCAGGTCCGGATATTACCCCTGCTTAATTCTGAAAGAGTCCAAATGTCATTGTATGCACTTGCTGATGCCCATGGTGAAGGCTCACTGCAGATGAATCATTCATTGTATTATAAAATACATGCATCAGGAATAGTAATGAGTGAATTTGATAGGAACTCATAATAGCTGTGAATAGAAACCTTGCTCCCAACAAGGAAGATATCAGTGTTAATTTTGTTGACCAAAACATTTTCATCTAAATTAATACTATTTTAGTCGACTACAATACGACTAAAACTAAAACAATTGAGATGACTAAAATACGACTAAATGGGATTTTAGTCAAAAGACTAAAATACAACTAAAACTAAAATGGCATTTTATGGCAGATCCTTTAAGAGCCATAGCAGGTGCCCGCTGTGAGTGGCTGGCGGGCACGAGAGCCAGATTGTGTGTTCCTACTAAGTAGTAACAGCGATCTGGCTCCTTCTCTAGTCAGTCCCATCCCCTCACAGTTAGAACACACCTAGGGAACACACTTAACCCCTTGATCGCTCCTAGTGTTAACCCCTTCCCTTGCCAGTGACATTTATACAGTAATCAGTGTATTTTTATAGCACTGATCGCTGTATAAATGTCAGTGGTCCCAAAAACGTGTCAAAAGTGTCTGATCTGTCCGACGCAATGTTGCAGTACCGCTAAAAATCGCAGATTGCCGACATTACTAGTAAAAGAAAAATATAAAAATGCCATAAATCTATTCCCTATTTTGTAGACGCTATAACTTTTGTGCAAACCAATCAGAATACCAGTGATGGTGAACCTTGGCACCCCAGATGTTTTGGAACTACATTTCCCATTATGCTTAATTACAGTGCAGAATGCATGAGCATCATGGGAAATGTAGTTCCAAAACATCTGGGGTGCCACGGTTTGCCATCACTCCAGTATACACTTATTGTGATTTTTTTGTACCAAAAATATGTAGAAGAATACATAGTGGCCTAAACTGTTGAAGAAATTCGTTTTTTTTTTTGTGATATTTATTATAGCAAAAAGTAAAAAATATTGTTCTTTTTTCAAAATTTATGTTTTTGTTTATAGTGCAAAAGAAACGGAGACCCCCACGACCACCATCCAGGGTTGTGGGGAAGAGGCCAACATGGGGACAAGGTGCTTTGGGGTGGGGGGCAGTGCCCCCTTGCCTTAAAGCACCCGCCCATGTTGAGGGCATGTGACCTGATATGGTTCAGGTTGCATGCACGGATAAGGGTTTGGTATGGATTTGGGGGGATCCCAGGACAATCTTTTTCATTTTGGCATGGGGTTCCCCTCAAAATCCATACCAGACCAGCAAGGGCCTGGTATAGATTGGGGAATAACCCGCCTTTTTTTTTGGATCAAATTCATGTTCAAAACTGATCAGATGTGCAATCCAGCATTCCTAGAAGACAATGAGCCAGGAATTTGCATCTAAACTGCACCGCAGTGTTTAGAAAACATACAGGACTCTTTTAATATTCGCAGAAAATACTCACTGCTGTTGCACCACATATATGTGAACCAGCTACATAGAAAACTGGTTCAATTCACATGTCATGTGAATTGGATGCGGTTCAAAACGCATCCAATTTGCATATATGTGAACGGAGCCTAAAAGACTAAACTGCAACTTTTTTATGTTTGTTTATTAACCTAACTGAAAGTAAAAAGTAATATAGTAATAATAATTGCAATAATGTAGCATATTACAGCACAGTGAACACAGGCGGTACACACTATGAAGCCCACCACAATTTAATTGAAGGTAACGTAGCACGATACAGTACTGGGTATAGCAAATTCAGCAGCACTGTAAGTAATAGCAGCAACTCTTTCTCCCTGAAAACACTCTGTCAGCTCTTGCTGTCTACTAAATGTCTCTCCAACACACACTGACTGTGTATAGGAACACTTCACTGTATATAGTACTTTTCAGCAGCACTGTATAGTATAGTAGCAACCATCTACACCAGGTCTCTCCAACACACCAACTATATATCAGCACTGCACTTTATATGGCACATTTTTATCGCTCCCTCTGTCAGCTCTCCCTATCTACTCCAGATCTCTGGTTGTGTATATTACCACTGAGCTGTAATTAGCACTTTTCAGCACCACTGTGTAGTTTAGCAGCATCTACCTATGACTGCAAGCACACTCCCTATCTACTCCAGGTCTCTCCAAAACACACTAATTGTAAATAGTACCACTGCGCTGCAAATAGCACTTTGCAGTAGCGCTGTGTAGTATAGAGGCAAAAATCTCTGTCTGTAAACAACCTATCATCTCCATTTCTACTCCAAGTCTACACACTGTGTACATACGACCGACTGTAAATATATCTGCTGATTTGCACTTGGACACAAAGTCATGTGGTGAACATTTCCAAACACGCAACCCAATTAGGGTCCTGACCCTCAGTTTAATAAACACTGCCATAGAGGAAAATGTAGTAGTAAATCCTGAAAGATCTTGCTGATAAAAACCCCATGAGACATGTGTGTGTGATTCAGTATATCAGAGTATACACTGATAAAATATTAGTTTTGGGCGCAATGACCCTCTAAGAATATTTCTTAGTTCCATAAATTACGTGATGTTTCAGATATGTTATTTCTGGTTATTTGCCTTTGCTTACAATTCTAAGAATAGATGGAGACTTACAATAGCAACCAACACAAATGGGGGCCTGGGGCTGTATATGTTATGTCCTATGGTCTTACCTCATAACAAAAAAATATAGTCTGCAAAGACATATAAAATAGCAATCCAGCTCAAACATTTGGATGAAGTCCAAGAATATTCATAGAATGGACTTGTTAAAGAATAAGGTCATTTTCACTGACAATGTTAAAATAATGTGGCTAGACAGTTTATGTCAGTAAAAGAAAAATATGTATTGCCTTCAGGTTCATATGACACTGAAAGAGGAACAGTGTCATCTAGAGGTAATACCCCAATTAAATGAACGCATGAGAATAAAAACAGTGACTGAGTAATATGTAGACCTTTGTATGACAAAACACATGGAGAAATGAAATTGCTGAAAAATATTTCTGAGCCCGTCAACACAAGTAATTAGTTACTTTATGTAAGTTATAGTAATGGCTTGATTAACCGAATGGAATTCATCTTATATAATATATATCATGTTATAGTATAATATGATTATAGTCCCTTGAAAAAGTATTCATACCCCTTGAAATTTTCCACATGTTGTCATGTCACAACCAAAAACGTAAATGTATTTTATTGGGATTTTATGTGATAGACCAACACAAAGTGGCAAATTGTGAAGTGGAAGGAAAACGATAAATGGTTTTCAATTTTTTTTACAAATAAATATGTGAAAAGTGTGGCGTGCATTTGTATTCAGCCCCCTTTACTCTGATACCCCTAACTAAAATCTAGTGGAACCAATTACCCTCATAAGTCACTTAATTAGTAAATATAGTCCACCTGTGTGCAATTTAATCTCAGTAAAAATACAGCTGTTCTGTGAAGCCCTCAGAGGTTTGTTAGAGAACCTTAGTGAACAAACAGCATCATGAAGGCCAAGGAACACACCAGACAGGGATAGTTGTTGATAGTAGAAGTTGTTGAAAAGTTTAAAGCAGGGTTAGGTTATAAAAAAATATTCCAAGCTTTGAACATCTCACTGAGAACTGTTCAATCCATCATCTGAAAATGGAAAGTGTATGGCACATCTTCAAACTTACCAAGACATGGCCGTCCACCTAAACTGACTGGCCGAGCAAGGAGAGAATTAATCAGAGATGCAGCCAAGAGGCCCATGACAGCTCTGATAGAGCTCCAGGGATCCACAGCTAAGGTGGGAGAATCTATGCACAGGACAACTATTAGTCGTGCACTCAACAAATCTGGCCTTTATGAAAGAGTGGCAAGAAGAAAGCCAGTGTGGAAAGAAAGCCATAAGAAGTCCTGTTGGTAGTTTGCGAAAAGCCATGTGGGGGACACAGCTAACCTATGGAAGAAGGTGCTCTGGTCAGATGAGACCAAAATTAACTTTTTGGCCTATAAGCAAAATGCTATGAGTGGTGGAAAACTAACACCGCACATCACCCTGAACACACCATCTCCACCGTGAAGCATGGTGGTGGCAGCATCATGCTGTGGGGATGCTTTTCTTCAGCAGGGGCAGGGAAGCTGGTCAGAGTTGATGGGAAGATGGATGGAGCCAAATACAGGGCAATCTTAGAAGAAAACCTGTTAGAGTCTGCAAAAGACTTGAGACTGGGGCGGAGGTTCACCTTCCAGCAAGACAAAGACCCTAAACATACAGCCAGAGCTACAATGGAATGGTTTAGATCAAAGCATATTCATGTGTTAGAATGGCCCAGTCAAAGTCCAGACCTAAATCCAATTGAGAATCTGTGGCAAGACTTTAAAATTGCTGTTTACTGATGCTCTCCATCAAATCTGACAGGGCTTGAGCTATTTTGCAAAGAAGAATGGGCAAAAATGTCACTCTATAGATGTGAAAAGCTGGTAGAGACATACTTAAAAAGACTTGCAGCTGTAATTGCAGCAAAAGGTGGTTCTACAAAGTATTGACTCAGGGGGGCTGAATACAAAGGCACGCCACACTTTTCACATATTTATTTGTAAAACATTTTGAAAAAAAAAAAATTTATATCAAATACTTACCGTAATTTTCCTTTCACTGATGGACTCCATGGCAGCCAACGTATGGGTTAATCCCGCCTCTCCTACCTCATAGGACCCCACTCCCATAAATCTTTGCTCCCAGCTAGGTACCGTGTTCCATAACTTAGCCTACTCCAGCAATGGGAGGGAACTCCTGCTGCCATGGAGTCCATCAGGAAAGGAAAATTACGGTAAGTATTTGATATAAATTTTCCATTTTCCTGACAGACTCCATGGCAGCCAACGTATGGTAAATAACTAGCCATACACTTCCGGGTGGGACAAATTGCTGGTTTAAGAAAAAAAATTTAATTGGCATTGTCAACAGATAAGACATTCAAACCAAAATTAACTGAAGAAAGAGCCGCCGGCTCAACACAATAGTGTGTCATAAACGTATTTATCGATGACCATGATGCTGCTTTGCAAATCACTTCCGCAGACACATGATGGGAAGCTGCCCAAGACGTCGAAACACTTCTAGTCGAGTGTGCTGTCACCGCCTCTGGAGGGACCAAACCCTTAGCCGTATACGCCCTTTGAATAGCCTGGACAATCCAGGCTGATATGGATCTGGAGGAAGCACGTAATCCTCTATTCTTCCCTTGGAAGTAAATGAAGAGGTAATCCGATTTCCGGAAGGGAGCCGTTGCTTCCAGATAGACTCTTAGGATTTCTCCGACATCTAGAGGATGGATACTAGAATCGTCAGATGAATGGAATGTTGGGAGAACTATTTCTTGATTCTCATGAAAGACGGACGTCACTTTGGGATTTGATCCCAACATAGGGATCAAGACCACCCTATCAGGAAAAAAAGGTGATAAACGGTTCCTTGAAACCCAGAGAGCTGATCTCAGATACCCTTTTGGCAGATGTTATGGCCACCAGGAACACTGTCTTGAGAAAAAGATCTTTGATGGACAATTGATCCATTTGTCGAAAATCCTCTCCTGAAAAGAAGTCCAAAACGAGGGGAAGATCCCACTTGGAGAATCTTGGCCTCCTTTGAGGTCTAAGTCTTGTTGCACCTTTAAAGAATTGCCTGACGAGAGGATGTTTTGCCCAAGCAACGCCTGTGAATGCAGAAATCGCAGAGACCTGAACTCTAAGAGAGCTAACGGCCAAGGGCAACTCCAGGCCTGTCTGCAGGAAACCCAGAATGTCCGATATTTTCGGGTCTTTAAATGAACCTCCAACAGTAGGGATGAAACTCACGAATCTTGCCCAGATTCTTTGGTACATTCTGTTAGTACCCTCTCTCCTGGCACTCATCAAGGTTTCAATTGCTGTGTCAGGACACCCTAAGGCTGTCAACCTTTCCCTTTCAACCACCAGACCATCAGGTGGAGATGGGATGGACATGGGTGAAGCGATGCTCCCTGTAGCAGGAGATCTGGCCTGGGAGGAAGAGGGACTGGGTCCCGACAACTGAGCTGCGTCAGGAGAGGAAACCATGGCCTGTTGGGCCAATATGGAATTACCGCTATTATTTCGGCTTCTTCCCAGCAGAGTCTTGACAGAAAACGGAGAATGACCGGTACTGGGGGAAAGGCATACGCCTTGAGAAACCTCCACTGGTCCGTCAACGCATCTATCCCATAAGCTTGGGGACAACGATTCCTCGTGTAATACTTCTCGAGTTTCGCATTGCAGGGTGATGCAAAGAGGTCCACTTCTGGTGTTACTCCTAGAGACAGAATCCAATTGAACACTTCTATGTGGAGGGACCACTCGTTGTTGTCCAATGCTACTCTTGAGAGGAAGTCCGCCTGGACATTCTGGACTCCGGGGAGGTAAACAGCCGTTAGATTCGACAAATTCGCCTGGGCCCAAGCCATAATCGGACTGACCTCCTCTAGTAGATCTAGACTGCGTGTACCCCCTTGTCTCTTGATGTAGGCTACCGCAGTCGTGTTGTCCAACCTCAACAGAACCGAAGCTCCTGAAATCAGGTGACGGAAGGCTTGAAGAGCTTGAAAGGCAGCTCGGAGTTCCAAGACATTTGACACCACCCCTTGAGATGGGAAGTCCCATTTCCCCTGGGCTACTTCTGATAGACAGAGGGCTCCCCAGCCGCTGTTGCTGGCATCCGTCGTCACCACAATCCAGGAGATTGGTGCAATAGAGTGGCACTTGAGGAGATTCTCCCGATGAAGCCACCATGGAAGACACTCCCTCATGGACGGGGTCATTCTGACAAAGTGATCTTGTGACTCTGGGATCCATTGTTGAAGAAAACCCTTTTGGAAGGGTCGCATCCTCCACTGTGCCCATTTTACCATGGGAGCTGTGGCCACCATGGTGCCGATAACTCTGAGGCAATATGATGCCCTGAGGCGAGGACATGCCAGGGCGAGCCGAATCCTGTCTTGAATTACTGGGATCTTCTCCATGGGTAAGGAGATGGTACTCTTTACCGTGTCGAACTGCGCCCCTAGGAATATCAGGGACTGGGTCGGATCCAACTGACTCTTCTCCCTGTTCAACAACCAGCCGAACTCCGTCAAGACCGAGATGACTTGGTCCCGATGTAAACGAAGCTGGTCTCTGTCCTGCGAGAGCAGGAGTAGATCGTCCAGGTAGTGGTGTAACCGGACACCTTTGACCCTGATTAGGGCTACCACTGCCAGTAGTACTTTTGAGAACACTCGAGGCGATGTTGTCAGCCCGAAAGGAAGACAGGTGAACTGGAGATGTCTCTGCTCCACTGCGAACCTGAGGTATTGCTGAAAATTCTTTGCGATTGGAACATGAAAATACGCATCCTTCAGGTCTACTGAGACCATCCAATCCCCTGGCTGAATCGTTTGACTTATGGTCAAGAGGGTCTCCATCTTGAACCTCTCCTTCTGGATGAAGGAGTTTAAATATGTTAGGTCGATGACTGGCCTCCATGACCCGTTCTTTTTGAGAACCATGAAGAGAGGAGAATATATTCCCTGAAATTTTTCTTCCACTGGTACCGGAATGACGGCCCCTTGAGATATCAGAGAGTCCGTGTAGGATAATAGAATTTCTCTCTTCTCTTCTGACTGTGGAAGAACTGTGGGAATAAAGCGGTGTGTAGGTGGGTCGGTGAAAGTCCAGGTATGACCTGTAGAGATAGTTTTGACTGTCCAGTAATCTTGGACCGAGGCTGCCCAGACGTGCTGGAAACGGAGTAATCGTGCTCCTACCTGCTCCACCTGGACAGGCTCCATATCAAAAGGACTTAGTCGTATCCCGACCCCCAGAGGGTGTGGCTTTTGTGGACTTCTGTCCTGAAGGTTGATTTCTTCGCCAGTTTTTCCTGAATTCCCTGCCAGGTCTGTAACGACGTGCGTCTCTAGCACGCTCCTGATCATGTCTAGGTTGAGCTCTTCTCTGACTCAAGAGACGACGATCCTGGGGTAGGAAACCTGACTTACCCCCGGTAGCGCGTGTGATGGCCGAGTCCAGCTTGTTCCCAAAGAGGGAGGAACCCTCAAAGGGAATTTTGCACCATGCCTGTTTGGAGGCAGGATCCACCACCCATGGACGCAACCACAAGGCCCGTTTAGCTGTGACCGAGGATAGCATGACACGCGATACCAACCGGATAATGTCCAGGGATGCCTCACCCAGAAAAGCCGATGCCATCCTCAATTCGTGCACTGGGGAATTCCTGACCACGTCATCGGATATACTTCCCAGGGTTGCACCTACGTCATCTGTCCATGATTCCATGGCTTTCGACAAAGCCGCAAGAGCTAAGGCCGGTTTGCAGGCCATCCCTGCAGTAATATATATCCGTTTGAGATCAGTGTCGATCTTTCTTTCCAAACCATCTCTGAATGACACTGTATCTTCCAGTGGAAGCGTGACATGTCTCACCAATCTCATGAGCGCCGCATCAATGAGGGGGGCTGAATCCAGATATTTCACCTCCTCGCTCTTGAATGGGTACATTTTTGCCACTTTGGTGATTAAAGAGTTCTTTCTTTCAACCTTCCCCCACTCATCAGATATGATTTCACCAAGCTCACTTAGGAAAGGGAAATTCGGGCGCTCTTTTTTCAGATGTTTAAAATACTTCTTTTGTTTGGAGGGCATCTCTATTGGGTCTTCCCATTTTAGCGCATCTTTAACTGCCCTGACCAAATGGGGGACTTGAGAGAAGTCGAATCCCGCTCCATATTCATCCACCTCGACCTCCTCATCTGAGGATCCATTTGACGAGAGATAGTCATGAGAGGGACCCGGAACTTCAAGTTCGACTGCGTCCGCAGTTGAGGCCGGTGCTGAAGGGGGAATGGTTATGTTGGCTGACTCTGTCCTGCTCAGAGATTCTTGCACAACCTTCCTGACCAGTGCTTCCACCTGCTGGTCACCTGCACCTCTCTCTTTCGCAGCTCTGGAGTAGCATGCTTCGCAGAGAGATCTGTCCTCCGGGACATAAGCCCTACACCCCCAACAGGCTTTTTTCTCCGTGCGACCGGAATGGCGGCGGGAATCATGTTTAGAGCCGGACCTTGATCTGTCCGTGTGATGTTTAGAAGAAGATCTTGACTTTGATTGGTCACGCTGTGACCTGGATTTCTCTTCACGTGCTACTGGATGATGATCGGACCTAGAAGGGCTGAGAAAAGAACAGGAAACAAAATATTTATAATTCCCCAATAACCCTGACAACCCCTGCAAAACAGGTAGAGGAAAAAAATTCCGTCCTACCTGCGGCATAAGGGCTGACCACTAGGCGGCGACGACACATCCATGGCAATGGAAAAAACAGCAGAGACTGCAGGCAAGACATAATATATAAACATCCCACAATAGCATAGGCAAAGTAACATATTGCTGCATAAGACAAAGGGGTGTTCAGCCTACCTTCCACAGAAATCGCTATAGGAACAAGAAAGCCAGCGTTTGCAGATTCCTCTAGAAGCCAGGGCATAGCTGTATCTGACAGCTATTTAAATCTGCCGCCCTGGATGACGTCACGGCGCTCCGAGCGTCGTCGTGCGCCGCCTTACGACGTCCGCGCGCATGCGCGGCCACCGCCGTTCCGCCCGGACCGCGCATGCGCGAGCCAAGCCTCAATCTGGCTAGGGCCCGTGCGCATGCGCCGTAGGGACGAACAGCGGCAGACTGGAACGCAAATGCGCTCCAGCCGCCAT
Source organism: Lithobates sylvaticus (assembly GCA_028564925.1). Lineage (NCBI taxonomy): Eukaryota > Metazoa > Chordata > Amphibia > Anura > Ranidae > Lithobates > Lithobates sylvaticus. The sequence continues at coordinate 133,826,908 of CM053027.1, forward strand.
ACTGAGGACAAACAGGAAACAAACACACAGAAATAAACACCGGCTGCCATGGAATATGATAAAAAAAAACATACGATACCCATCCAGTATGACGAAGCGATCCGACCTGACCCTCCAAGCGCCGTTCACAGGCGGGCACGACCGGGCATCAAATGGAAGGCCTCCTGCTAATAGCGAGGACGAATGGCCAAATTGCCGCTTGCCAGTCAATGACTGGATAGTAAGCTCTTCAGGCACCACAACATCACCCGTGTCCACCCTGCTAATAGCTGGGCAACTGGACTCCAAAACCGCCATCTCTTCACCGCCAACGCAAGGGGAAACACCAGGACTGGATCACTACTCCTTAAGGTAAGAACTACCTCTTTAGTCCTAAGGAGGAGGACAAAAAAGGAACACGGTACCTAGCTGGGAGCAAAGATTTATGGGAGTGGGGTCCTATGAGGTAGGAGAGGCGGGATTAACCCATACGTTGGCTGCCATGGAGTCTGAACGTGGTGACGTTTGTTGCCTACGACGGGACTACGTAGAGCATGCGTAGCACTTTGTCCGGTCGGACAACCGTACACACGATCGGATTTGGTGTGATCGGACCGTGTTGACGGCAAATCTTTCCAGCAGGAGATAAGACTTTGTCCGTCGGACAAACCGACGTACACTGTCCGATGGTGCATACACACGGTCTGATTTTTCAACAACATTGTCCGATCGGACAGAATCCATGAAAAAGTCCGACCGTGTGTATGGGGCTTAAGTCTTATGCCCCATACACATGAGCAGATTTTCCATCAGAAAAAACTTGGATGTTTTTTCTGAAGGAATTCCGCTCAAGCTTGGCTTGCATACACATGGTCACACAAAAGTTCACTGAACTTTCGACCGCCAAGAAGGCAGTGACGTACAACACTATGACGAGCCGAGAAAATAAAGTTCAATGCTTCCGAGCATGTGTCGAATTGTTTCTGAGCATGCGTAGGAATTTTGAGCGAACGAAATTTCAGATCGGAACTTTTTCCGACCGAAAAATAGAGAACCTGCTCTCAATCTTTTGCTGGCGGGAATCTTGCCAGCAAAAGTCAGATGGAGCATACACATGTTCGGAATTTCCGACCAAAAGCTCACATTGGACTTTTGATGGGGGAATTTCCGATCGTGTGTACGAGGCAATATTCTTTCAAATGTTTAGCTGCGTAGCTTCATATCTTTATTGGCTTTCCCAGAAAAAGTCAATTACTTACAGAACACTGTAACTTAATCTGAGCTTTATGCACACACGTGAAAGAGTCAGCGGAGTGACTTATCCCCCTCACCTTTCTTCCCTTGCCCCTTGTTGTTTTTAGACAGCTCTGTCCTATCTTTCAGCAAAGAAATTTGATTTAAAACACCAACCAAACCTTAAATATAATTAATCACTAGAGATGGGCTGAACATCCCTCCGTTCGGTTTGCACCAGAACTCTCAAACATTGCAAAAGTTCATACCCGAGTCGTGAACCCTATTAAAGTCTATGGGACCCAAACTTGAAAATCAAAAGTCCCCATTTTGGGGGGGCGTGTCCGGATGTAGGAGAGAGCAGAAGTGTTTGAGGGGAGCTCCGTGCATCCGAAGATAATCCTTATCAATCCTTAGGATAGATCAAAGCAATTTGAAGGAAAACTCATCAAGTGACTCACCATCATTGTTTGTTGCAGCCTGGACGAGTATTGTGGTGATCTGCCCTGTACACAGCCTGGTTCGTCTGTCCCTCCATACCCGCAGCAGTCGCCATCTTCCCTGCCAGTGCCCTGCCGACAGAGCCTTGATCCGGACAAATCGAGAGGTAAGGGGCATCCCTCATCCCACATCTGCCTCCTGATACCCCTGGAGTGGTCCGCTGGTCCGAGGGGCCGCCGATACTGTCTGGCGCGGCCGCGGCCTAGTGCGGCCTAGTACAGCCTGCCGCCGAGCGGACTTTCCTGTGCGGCTGGCCGGCGGAGGAATATCGCGGCCGGCCTAAAATCGAGAGAGAGATCGCTGCTGAGTAGGTAGGGGCTCCCTACGTCCTCCGGCCTCCCTGTACACCTTCCGGGGCGGCCTGCTGGTCCACAGAACCGCCGCTTGTGCCTGGCGCGGCCGCGGCCTACCTCGGCCTAGTGCAGCCTGTCGCCCACCGCATTTTCCTGAACAGCCGGCCGGCGAGGGAGCATCACGGCCGGCCTCAGAGCAGCAGGTCAAAATTCCCCTGCCAGCCTTACATCTCCCCCATGAAATTGCTGCTGGATCTTCCAGGTGGGCTGTCTGATTAGGCAAACTGCAGAACTCTGAGGCCCAGCATCCTAAACACTCCCCACATCAATCCGGCTCCTGGGGCCCTGTGCATAAGTGCCATCCAGTAGATCAGCACTGGACACACGATATCCGTGGGTGAACAGCAGACGCCTATTGCCTATCCCTCCTTCATGGGCCCTAAGAACCGGCCCAAGGGCTCATCTACGCCGGGCCGTCCGGCTCCTGACCCGCCTGCCCAATCGGATCCTTTTCTCATAGGGAGACTACAGTCCCTGCTCACGGAATTAGCCATGGAGCCTGAAGCCTCTCCGAGTGCGGCTCTGTCTACCCCACCCTCCCAGGACAGCACCACAGTGATCCTCGCTGCCATCGAACAGAGTAAAACTTCTATGCTGGTGAGAATAGACCGTCTCGCTGAAGAATGCAATCTCATCAGAAATGACTTGGATAAGATCAGAGGTAGGCTGACTGAATCAGAATCTAGAATTTCTGCCACTGAAGATCTTACAGCTAACCACGCCAACACCATAGCGGACTTGCAACGTACGGTACAATTACTTGTCGCTAAATCTGATGACGTCGAAAACAGAGCAAGACGCAACAATGTACGTGTCCTAGGCCTCCCGGAGGGGGAAGAAGGTGAAAGACCAGCGGAATTTGCTGAAGAATTCTTTAAAAATCTGCTGGGCCTCACAGATATATCCCCAACTTATGTGGTCGAGCATGCTCACCGCGTGCCCACGGGCCGCACTATCCCTGGTGCGAATCCCCGACCCTTCTTGGTCCGCTTTTTGAATTTCAGGGATCGTGACAGGATCCTCTCTGCAGCTCGCAAGCATCCCTCGCTTCCATACGGCAACTCTTCAATCCTTCTGTTTCCGGATTTCTCGGCCGACTTGCAGCGCAAGAGGAAGTCTTTCAATGATGTCCGTAAGCGCCTACGAGAAAAAGATATAAAGTACAGTATGTTGTATCCCAGCCGTCTCCGGGTCCCACATAATGGCTCGGTCAAGTTCTTTGATTCTCCGGCTGATGCTGATCAATGGCTGAACAATCTACAGTGAATACAAGTCGCTGTCTTTCCTGCAAGTCGCTATCTGAAAGTTGCCACAAGTATTCCTTTTTCCTTCCGGATCCATGTTCCGGGGATGGTTTGGCCAAATGTTGGTTTGTTGCAGAGTCCCTTGGACCGCATCATCAAAGGTTGTTGTCAGTTGTGTTCTAAGCCTCTCATGCAGGTTTTTATCCGCTAGTTTGGGTGGGAGTCCTTTTTACCCCTGGAGGCTGGTGAGCTGAATACCCCTGTTTGGGATTTATTTTTTTCCTCAAAGAAACATAGATCACTTAAGACCCTCCTAGTTCTAGACTGAATATCCAATACTTCTACATTCCTCTAACTCGGAGCTACCTAGTTAGACGTAACTTACTGACTTATTAACTCTTCCCCCAACCTGGGTCTCAATTCCCCCACGAATTGAAGAGACGTAAGCGACACGGAGGAGTCGCTACACTTTGGAACTTTTTTTGTTTTCAAGAAGTCTGAAGATCTAAGAGTCTGAGTTAGGTTTTGGGTATTAAACTGACCATAGTTATTGTTCTCTGTTCTATTTTTTTTTTTTTCTCAGGGTACGCATGGTCAGTAGGGAGTTCACTGGTTATTTTTTTCTTCTTTCTTTGTACGCTCTGTATCCACTGACTGGTGCTTATATTTTATATGTGCCATTAATGCTCACTATGCCCACAGCAAAATATGTTATATTGTTGCCGCTCCCCCTTGGTCTCATAGGGGCTGACCCCCCACGAGTAGGTATTACTACGCTATACCATAATTTGTTAATGCATCAATGGAGCTAAAACTGGTATCATGGAATGTGCGGGGTCTTAATGACAAGGTAAAAAGGGCGTTGATGTTTAAGTATCTGAATAACCACAGGCCCCATATCTTGTTCCTGCAGGAGACTCATCTCCTGGGGAATAAGATCCTGGCGCTACGTAGACCCTGGGTACGGCAATCCTTTCACGCAACGTATTCTAGTTATGCTAGGGGAGTGGCCATATTACTAAACAAATCTCTCTCATATAAGGTTATACAAGTACACATTGATCAGGAGGGCCGATTCATAATTCTACTTCTGGAGATCAACGCGGTGGTCTATGCTTTAGTGAATATATATGTTCCTCCTCCTTTTAATCACCAGGTCCTTTACAAGTTGTATGAGCTCTTAGCCCCATTACAATACTCCAGATTATACATAGCGGGAGACTTTAATTCAATTCTAGACCCGTCTCTAGATTCATCCAATCCAAATAGAGTGTACTCAGCAGACCTGCTTCATTGGGCACAAGCATTTAACTATACGGAGATCTGGAGATGGAAGCATCAAACTGCTAGAGCCTATTCCTTTCATTCCACCACTCATAGATCGGGCTCTAGGATAGACCTGGTCTTTGGCAACACTTGTGCCCTGGCAGCGGTGAGGGGGGTCTCGTATTTGCCTGCGGGCCTCTCTGATCATGTACCCTTGGAGGTCACTTTGGAGTTGTCGGACACCAGGAGACGAGACTGTTGGCGTTTAGCACCTAAATGGCTGCAGGACTCGAGGGTGGGGGAGGAGGTCTCTCCTAAATTGCAACAATACTGGGAGATCAATGAGGACTCAACATCAGTACAGGTAGTCTGGGACGCCTTCAAGGCTAACACCAGAGGTGAATATATCTCAGCTATTAAAGCGGCTCGCTTGGCGATGTCCTGTCAGGTCCAGACACTCGAGGAGGAAGAGACTAGGGCAGCAGAGGCTTTTTCTGACTCGCCGACCCTGGATCACTTCAGCCGTCTAGCCGAGGCAAGAAGAGCATTTTCTCTACATCTTGTCTCGGCCACTCATTTAGATTTGAATACTTTGGCGGGGAAGATCTTTGAGTCTGGAGACAAAAATAGCAAGCTCCTAGCTAATTTGGTTGCGGACTCGAAAATGCAGACGATGGTGTCAGGAATTTGTGGCTCAGATGGTCAGCTGATATCTACTCCCGATCTGATTTTAGAGGAATTCCGATCCTTCTATGAAAACTTATATAAGGCAGTCCCGGGCGGGCCTGATGATAGGTGTAGGGAGTTTTTACACTCCCTGCAGCTACCCACTCTTTCGCAGGAGGATCTTGAATTTCTGGATAAGGACTTTACCACTGAGGAGGTAGAGGAGGCGATCCGTTCATTTCCTAGTGGGAAAACACCGGGACCAGATGGTCTACCTGGCGAATGGTACAGAATGTATGCCTCTTTAATTGCGCCAAAACTGTTGAAAGTCTTCACTGAATGTAGGAAACAGATGACATTACCCCCTTCAATGTATCAGGCACACATAGTCCTTATCCCTAAGCCCGGCAAAGACATATCACTCTGTACTTCTTACAGGCCGATCTCCCTACTAAATTATGACCTCAAGATTTTGACAAAAATATTGGCGACCAGACTGCGGACGATTTTACCATCCCTGATTAATATAGACCAGACCGGTTTCATGCCGGGGAAATCCACAGATATAAACTTGCGTAGAGTGTTTACCCATCTTCAGCTACCCCCCACTGATTCCTCCACGAGGGTAATGGTTACCCTGGTCATCGAAAAGGCGTTTGATTCGGTAGCATGGCCTTTTATGTCCTCAGTTCTGGAAGTAATGGGTTTTGGAGAGGTATTCCGCAAATGGATAGATATTCTATATAAGGATCCGACAGCGCAGATTAAACTTGGTGGTGCTCTGTCGACACCCTTTCCTGTTGGAAGAGGTACGAGGCAGGGTTGTCCACTGTCACCGGCTCTTTTTGCCTTGGTGATGGAACCCCTTGCCTCGGCCCTCAGACAGACAGACAGACAGGGTCAGAGGGATACAGGTGGGATCCATACATGAGAAAGTTGCTTTATACGCAGATGATCTCATTCTTTTCTTGAATGACCCTGCCCAGTCTCTTTAAGAGACGTTAAACATTCTTTCTAATTTCACTAGCTATTCGGGACTCAAGTTAAATTGGGATAAATCTCAAATCTTACCGATAGATAGAGCAGCAAGAGACATAGCAGATCCCAACCTACCCTTATTATGGACAGACAAAATCAAATATTTAGGTATTCACATATCCGCCTCTACCTCTGACTATCATACTCTTAATCTGGAACCACTGATCCATAGAATGAGGACAAGACTGAAGGCGTGGGCAAATCTCCCCCTCTCTTTAATTGGGAGGATCAATTTATTTAAGATGAAGCTTTTACCTGGCTTCCTTTACGTTCTCAGACACGCACCTGTCTGGATCCCCAAAAAGGTATTTCGTATGATAAACACTATCTTAGTATCCTTTCTCTGGGGAGCCAGTCAACCGAGATTTAGGTTGACGGTCCTGCAGAGACCTTGGGGAGAGGGAGGCTTGGCTTGCCCTGACCTCCACTCCTACTTTATGGCGGCTCTATTATCCCATGCCCACAACTGGCTGGTCTCGGATGAGTCCAACGCGGCGGTGGTCCTGGAAGCAGCCAGATTGGGGTCTTATGAGGCGCTACGGAACCTACTTTACCGGGGCCCCAGGGCTCCCTTCCCTCTTACTCCGGCAATGAAAGCGGTCTTACGGGCATGGTCAGTGGCAAATTCATTACGCCCCATACCCTCTGGACACATTTCCCCGCATAACCCTCTTTGGTTAAATCCAAAATTATCAGAATTCGGATCCATTCCCGACCCCGGGGTGTGGGCTAGCAGGGGCATCAAATATATAGATCAGATCTGCCTTGAGGGGAAACTACAGACGTTTGACAGGTTAAAACAACAATTTAATTTACCTAACTCACACCTGTTTAGATTCCTACAGCTTAGACACGCTTTTAATACCCAATTTGACAATGCTCCTGTAGCCTTCTATACCTCGACCCTGGAAACTCTACTTAGAGATGAAGCTCTATCTAAGCCCTTATCCACCATATACAAAACATTACTCCCTAATGTCCACACGGGGCTGGAAAATCTTAGCGCAAAGTGGGAGATAGACTTCCCTACATTAGACACAGAAGATTGGGAAGAAATGTGGGAGTATCCATTTTCACAGTTAGTATCAGCCAGAGATAGGTTAGTGCAATTTAAAATATTACATAAAGTATACTACACGCCTTTACGCTTACATAGAATTTATCCATCTGTTTCCGACTCCTGCTGGAGATGCGGTTCGCCCTTAGCGGACTTCATCCATATTTTCTGGAATTGTCCTAAGATTGAAGTTTTTTGGGTTGAGATAACCAGTTTTATTTTGACTGTCACCACCATTCCTGTGCCATTGTCCGTAGAGATATGTCTGCTGGGACTGGTCGAACCAATGGCCCCAAGCCGGGCGACTAGAACCCTGCTGGGACTATTGCTATACTATCTATAGTACTCAGGTGGAAGGCCTCAGCCGCACCTACCATAAATTTCTGGAAGAGGTTAGTAAATACGGCTCTACCACTATACAAAGCTACTTACCTGTCACGTGGGTGTGAGAAAAAATTCACAAAATATGGGATATCTGGACCGAATCCCAGTCCACTAATGCAGATTCTAATGAGGATTAGTATCACTCTATTAAGTATCAGGCACAGCGTAAGCGGCATTCCTGATCTTCTAAACGTCCCTAGGCTCCTGAGTCAATGTTCTGTGGGGAAGAGGGGGAGTAAGATTAAGACTAAGTAGACGATGTATGATTATTATGCTCTTCATCCTAAGATGGTCTACTGAAAGCTTGTAGGGCATAGGTGGAAGTACAAGATGTTTCTGCACATCCTGCATAGGTGGTTGAGCGTACAGTGGTTTCACTAGGATGTTTAATTCTGTGTTTTTTTTTTTTTTTTTCTTCTCTGTTAGTTTGAGTTTTGTAGTAGTGATTGAGACTGGGTATGCCCAATAGGCTGTTTTGTTCTGTGTTACTTAAAATTCAATAAAAAAATTCATGAAATAAAAACATCTGCCCTTTTAAAAAAAAAAAAAGAATGAAGTAATGTCTGTGCATCCTCAAGAAGCAAGTGTCTGACGCTGTGTTCAAATATTTCAGCTGACTCCTCCATGCATGATGCTGGGGCTATAGCAGGTGTAGCTGCAAACAAGGAGGCAGAATAAGCTGCTCTGGCAGCTGTGGTGGGCTGCACGCTAGTGTCAGCTTCAGTCATAGAGGATGAGGAGTATGAGGATGATTTAGTAAGTCAGTCCACCACCTCCTCTGCATGCTGTGGCTGGATAGCATGGGCAACATCACTAAACAGACAAATGTGCCCTGCCTGCGGACAGACCACGTCCACCCTTGCCTACGGACACAAACGCTGCTGGCCCCCTCATAGTGGCATGGGAAAATCTGCCTCTTCTTGTTGGCCTCCAAGACATGATGGGGGAGGCTTATTACCCAAATTTAATAGAAACTGTGAAATGTAACAATTGACCTCGCAGATGGCTCTTTTCGGTCTGGACCTCCACCACTGGCCTACTGCCAGCCTCCCACTTATACATCATATTTTAATTGCAGCACGCCTAGTTCTTGCTCGCGCCTGGAAGAACCCGCTTCCTCCAACCATTCGAGCTCTTATCACCACACTCAATGACCATTGTCATATGGAATATCTCTTTTCCAAAACAAATATGACAGAACACAGATTTAACAAACGATGGTCACTGTGGTTCGCACACCCAAACAGTTTAAAACTAGCTTGAACAACTTAGGGCCTCCCCCCAGACCGAACAGAGCCGGAAGTGTAAGTCCACTAATTGTTTCTTCTCCCTTTCCTTTATCTGCTTTTCACGATCATACCATAAGATATGCTTGGTTACTCACCACTGGTCATGTAATGCATATTAATACCGAATGTAGACATCCCCCTAATTCTATCTTCGCTAAATACATAGCCATAGCCCCTCCCTGGTATGAGAAAATGAAACCTTAAATCCCTCGAGAACCTCTCAGACTACTGTTAACCATTCATACCGCCTGAGGTGATACCGTAGCATCAGGAGTTCGATGGGGAGGGGAATAGAGGTAAAAAAAAAAAAAAAGTGTGTGGTGTCACGCCCCCCCCCAAGACACAGTTTGCTCCCTCTGGGGTGTCTGGGGAGGTCGAGATACTACCGAAAGCCCCGGGGCTCTCTGTCATGTGACTTACAACTATTTACACTGTTTATTGCATTTTCCTGCACTTAGTTATCGTACTGTGATTGTCATCCTCAATAGACCTGTACTCATTATATTGACAATTCTTATATCTTAATAACCTCACTAATGCTAATGTTCATCGTTTTCTGTATGCAGCACTAAATGTTATGTGATGCTGTGTTAAACACTACAAAAAAAAAAATAATAATAATAAAAATGCTATAAATATATCCCCTATTTTGTAGACGCTATAACTTTTGCGCAAACCAATCAATATACGCTTATTGCGATTTATTTACCAAAAATATGTAGAAGAATACATATCGGCCTAAACTGAGAAAAAAATTGCTTTTTTTTTTAAAAAAAAAATGGGGATATTTATTATAGTAAAAAGTACAAAATATAATTTTTTTTCCAAATTGTCAATCTCTTTTTTTGTTTATAGTGCAAAAAAGAAAAACCGCAGAGGCGATCAAATACCACCAAAAGAAAACGGAAAATTGTATACTTACCTTCCGTAATTTTCCTTTCCTGTTGCATCACATGGCAGCATACACATATGGGGTTGTGGCTCCGCCCCCACAACCTGATAGGACCGCGTAGCTATTAAACCTTGAGAGGGCCCCCGCCCCCACATTCTCAGTATCCAGATACCTCACCTCAGCGGGTGGGTATTTGTATGCTGCCATGTGATGCAACAGGAAAGGAAAATTACGGAAGGTAAGTATACAATTTTCCGTTTTCCTGTCGCATCATGGCAGCATACACATATGGGGAATAACTCGCAAACTGGGTGGGGCTGAGCAAAACAAGGTTTATTTACAAGGAATTGAGGAATTGGACTGTATGATTGCCCTTCCAAATTCTGCCGTGGACAGCCTGGCGGCCTCCACCTTGTAGTGTGACATAAAGGTGCTTTTCGAAGACCAAGTGGCTGCTTTACAGATAGTTTCCGATGAGACCCTGCAGAAAGCCGCCCAGGAGGTCGCCACTGCCCTCGTGGAATGTGCCCTGAAGACCTCCGAAACGGGAAGGCCTTGAAGAGTAGGCTCTTTTAGTTGTCTTAATCTAGGAGGTGACTGAGCATTTGATGCTGACTGACCCTGCCTTAGGCTACTCTGGAACCGAGACCATATTTCAGCTTTCCTAAGTGAGAAGGTAACTGCCAAGCAGGCCACCAGCCTTAGCTCAACATCCAGGGGATGTGGTTCTCTCACTCAACCAAGAAAAGACAGCAAATTTACTTCCTGGTTAAATTGGAAGGAGAAAGACACCCCATGGATAAAAGCAGTCTGGATTTTTAGGACCATTCTGTTCTGTCCAGGTATAATGTTAAGTGAGGCTCCTTGAGTACAAGGCCTGCAGTTCTGACATCCTTCACAGAGGTTGTAGCAACGAGAAATATGGTATTTAGAGTTGCAGAGTGTAGTCAATTCTGTAGGATAGAAATGAGGCCTTGATGGAAAAGGGGACCATAAGCAAGTTCCACATAGGGAACAAATGGTTTCCTGTGAGGCCTATAACTTCATGCAAGCCTTTTAAGAATTGCATCATTAAAGGGTAAGGACTCCTTAGACCTCTGCAAGTGCAGACAAAGCTGAACTTTGAGCTTTTAAACATATTTGAACCTATGCCCCTGATTAGCCCCAGTTGTAAGAACTGTGGAACCTTGGCTGGTTTAGGTGATGAAGGACTCCACGCTTCGCTGTGTGAGATCTGTATAATTTTCCCATAGTCTTAGGTAAATCTTATTCATGAAGATCTCTGGATTGACAAGGTAGGCACTACCTTCACTATGCATAATTGACCTGGTAGCCACTGCCTCTCAACTTCCATGCCATCAAAAGTAGTCTCTTGGAGCTGGATGGAAAAAAACTCTCCATGAGAGAGCGAATCCGTCATTACTGGAAGCAGTGGTGATTCAATGATTAAGGGCAGGAGAGAGAGACACTAGAGCCTCCCAAGCCAAAAATTGTATATTTGCAATTATTGATACAGGAAGCTCCGCTGACAGCCTAAGGATTCTACCCTTCCACTGTTGTCTAGGCATAATACAAATCTTGCTGCTCTTGCTAAAAAAGGAGTGAATGACAGAAGTGCTTTGAACACTACTCGGTTGAAGAAAATGCAATACTATTCCTCATAAGCTTAACATCCCATAACCTTTCTAGGTGGGGTCTGATGTCATAATGTTCCGTCTGAAAACAATTGGTCAGTTACGAAAAACCAAGGATACTCCGGCATTGTTCTGCTGGAAGAGACTTCACTCCCAATGCACCTTTGGCTTTCTCTGTCAGAGGATGGAAATTACCTTGTTTCAGTTCTACTGAATTTTTCCTGTCGCTATTGCAGACAGTAAGACCTTTGTGAATGCCCTGGGGGAGATGTACAGACCGAAGGGGAGGAACTCACTGGTAAAGGAATTGAGGATGAATTGGGACAAGTAGGTGTCTGATAAACCTACAGGAGAATCCTGCCTCCCAAATTTATGAATAATATAATTGATTGGAGGTTTCCCATCTTGCACAACTCTAACTTCCTGTGCTGCTTGTAAAAAAAAATATTTTTTATTTTTCTAGGAACAGAGGGGAACCAAATCCTCATCTCCTCTGGTTATCCAGAACCTTAACGATTGCTTGTTTTTTTTTTTTTTTTTTTTTTTTTTTCGATCCAGCTACAAACTGGAACAGAATTTTTTACTTTTCCATCAACTCTGGTAGCCTGGCTGACTGGAAGAGATTGAAAGGTGGACTTCCCACTTGTCAATGTTATATGGTCGTTATGCTCATTGAATTATCCCCCTGCATGGGTGAGTTTTCATGTTATACTTTTTTGATAAAAAATTATTGTAACTAGAAAGGCGGACCTCCCCTGAACTTCCACCAATGTCACGCCAATATAGCTGATATGGCCCACTGATCCTGAAGGTTTTCCCTCCAGGTGTGTGCATAAAGCTTTGCACAGGCACCCCCTGGATTAGTGCACCCTTATAAGGGACTTCCGCTGTACTCCTAGGACAGGAGCCTTAGATCTTTTAAGGCTTCAATAATGAAGATTGGGTACTTCTCCAGTTAGTTTACTAATCTTTTCCCCCCCGTAGGATTGTGCCTCCTGGTGTCTACTTGGGAGTCGCCACCTTTATGCTGGACCTTTGAGTTTTCTGTTTTTTTGTCAGATGATATTCGCCCTGACCCTCTAATGGTCACCCTTGAGATGGCTGTCTCCTGTCTACTCCCGAATAGATTGGATCCGTGTTCTGGTGTCTTACACCATTTTTTTTTTTTTTTTTTTTGCGGGATCGACCGACCATGGCTTCAGCCATAATGCACTCCTTGCCGTGACCGCGGGAAACACCACTCTTGAAAAACGTCAATTGACGTCTGAAACATTCACCACAGAGTATGCCGCCAATTCCAGCTCCTACAAAGCTGTTACCGCCTTGTCTCTTTACTTTTTCCAGACGGGCTTATTTAAAGGGTTACTCCACTTTTTTAATCTGCAGGGCTGCAATTTTCCTGTTTGTATGACTGGTTTCACTGATTTTCCCAGAAGTCTGCGTCAAGATAAGTCAGATTTTTTGGCATCCACTGCAATAAAAAAAAAAAAATTCATTTTGATAAGATATTCCCAATAGGGATGCAGACCCTGCCACTTTCCCAGCTGGTTGACAATTCTGAAACCACTCCCATTAGACTCATTCAGCACATGGGTTGGTTATTGCTGATGTGCCAGTACCTGCAGATGCTACAGTATGTAGGAGCACTTCAGATCTAGATCTAATTTTCAGACTAGAGCCTCCTTGAATGTGACATGTCTTGCCAGCTACATTCATGATGCATCCATCATTGGAGTAGACTGCAGCAGGTTGACCTCTAGCTTTTTCAGTGTATACAGTGGATAGCCTGTTTAGGAGGGCATTTTTTCTCTTACCCTTTTCAATTATTCCTGGATTAACTCTTCCAGTTGTTAAGTGAAGGAAATGAGTACTTTTTAACCTTGTGGAGAGTTTCCTCCACTTCAACCCAGGCAATTGTGTCCTTAGCTGCCCCTGCAAAAAAAGTCTCTATTGGGCAATCTTCAAAGCTTGTGCAAGCTTTCGTATTTGGACACCACCTACTGGTTCTGGTTGGAAGCGCTATGCAATTTATGCACTGTAGCTTATCAAGCAATGACTTTCCACCACAAATGCAGCAACCATTAGGGTAGGCTGGTAATTTGTGGTGTTTGTAAACGGGGAGCAAACAAAATGAGAGGTGAGATGATGACATTGATCAATCTTGCCTATATGTCTGCCCTTTATAAAACGGTGACTGTTCTGGCTTTAGCAGGCTCTCTTCATCTTGAGGTCCTTGCAGGGCTGTATAGTGCTTGTTCATTTGACACACTAGCTTGGCGGGCAATGACTTTCCACAACAAATGCAGCGATTATTAGGGCTGGTAGTTCTGGTTGGAAGCGCTATGCAATTTATGCACTGTAGCTTGTCAAGCAATGACTTTTCACCACGAATGCAGAAACCATTAGGTCTGGTAATCTGTGGTGTTTGTAAACGGGGAGCAAACGAAATGAGAGGTGAGATGATGACATTGATCAATCTTGCCTGTATGTCTGCGCTTTGAACGACGGTGACTGTTCTGGCTTTAGCAGGCTCTTCATCCTGAGGTCCTTGCACAGCTGTATAGTGCTTGTTAATTTGACACACTAGCTTGGCAGGCAATGACTTTCCACAAATGCAGCGACTATTAGTGCTTGTAATTTGTGATGTTTGTAAACGGGGAGCGATGATAATGATGGGTGAGGTGATGAGATTTAATCAACATTGCCTCGATGTCTGTTCTTAGATGGTGACTTGTCTTGACCGTCAGAAGGCTCCCTCCATCTTGTAGTCCTTACAGGACTATAGATATTGGCTCTCTTTTTCTCAATCTTCACTACTTACCTAATCCCTATACCTTAATGGGTGGTCTGACTGGACAGCGTTTCCCATAGGAACAGAGCAAAGCAGCAGATTGAAATGAAGGACAGGATAATGCTAAGTCTCCACTACTGCGACCTGAAAGTCGCATGATTTTCTGCAATTTTGATGCAACTTGGAACAATGCCTGTTATATTCTTAAGGTCTATGAACACAGATATAAATGAACGGTACTAGTTGTAAATCATGGGGTACGGCTTGTCATGCGACTTTGCAGTAACAAGTCGCACTAGTGGAAACCAAGCCCTAACACAGTGACCCAGAGCAAGCATTGAAAAGGAGATGGGGAAAAACACAGGTGAAGGCCATTAAAAGGGAAACATACCTGCAAACAATGACCACATAAGCATCCAGCATGCATGAGTAGAGAGCTCCACCATTTGTTGCCCAAAAAATTCCATAAAAAAAACATTTAGAACTCACATTTGCTACTAGTGATGATATCAGTGCCTGAGCCTGTTCAGATCACTAACCTGGAAAGCTCTAGCCAGGAAACACAGAGGCCGCATCACTTCCTGCCTCTCATGCTCAGAGTATACTTGCACTGTTGCAGCCATCTTGGAAATGGCAAACGCCCATAACACAGAGAAAGAAGTAAAAGGCATATAGAAAGCAAAGGAAACGTTGTCACTTACGTCAAAGCTTGTTTAAAGCTTTCTTTGAGAAGCCTGCACCACCAGAATGGGGCTCCAACCATATAGCTCATTTAGAGGCTGTACAGGAAGGACTTCCACCCAGGAGAGGCTGAAATATGCCCCCCCCCCCAGACCACCAGAATGGGGCTCCAACCATATAGCTCATTTAGAGGCTGTACAGGAAGGACTTCCACCCAGGAGAGGCTGAACCTGGCTGGGGCGTCAAACGGTAAGGGATACCTCGCGATTTCAGTCCTGATCAGGTGAGGAAAAAAAGGAGAATGTGGGGGCGGGGGCCCTCTCAAGGTTTAATAGCTACACGGTCCTATCAGGTTGTGGGGGCGGAGCCACAACCCATATGTGTATGCTGCCATGATGCGACAGGAAAAATATCAAACCACTCTTCCATTTAGCAAAGCTTCTGGTTCTATTATTTACCTACTTACCTTTTATTTAGTACAATATCCTGTTTGGGGAGGGCCATTTCTCATAACCTCCCCCAAAAGAGAACTATACATATACTGTATGTCCAAATATTTATTCCCTCCCATCCTAAGTCTTGGAGAACAGCCCACAGCATTGGAAATTTTGCTCTCTCAAAATTGTGTTTTTATCTTTCCAGTATATTTTCACTGTTTGTATCTGAAATTAAAATGTCATGTTATGGTCACAGGGAACCCAGATTTTGTTTCATATGAACATTTCTAATATGCTCCACATTGTTTGAGATTAAAAGGTACAGCAGATCGTCAATTCTAGTTGGGGCTTTTATAAACTGTACCATAAAATTGCCATGTAATAAGTTAATGAATTTCCTGACTTTGACTATTACACCAGTCAATTTCCTAAGTCATTGACACCTTTTCATTTTAAGCTGTCTATTGAAAAAGAGCACAGTAATGAATAATAACAGCCCAGATTCATCAATATCAATTAAATCATAAATATCTTCAAGCATCAAAGCTTTCAACCCACCTATTTTGCTTTGAAAACTTCTGATATTGGTGGATTTTGCACTTATTTTTACCATATCTTTTTTTGTAATACAAATAGTTTGTTTGGAACATGTGAATCACAACCACCTGCCTTCCCCTCATTTTTCCCATTCCACCATTCATTAGTGTCTGACCCCTGTCTGATTCATCTGCCCTATTATATTCAAATTCACCCTCCCCTATTAGTTCTAGTTTAAATACCCCATCCAACATTCCTATAAACCTTCCCCCAAGCACAGCAGACCTACTTCTATTGAGGTACAAACCATCGTTAGCGTATAGATTTTACCCTAATGAAAAGTCAGCCAAGTGCTCTGGAAACCAAAACCCTTCCCTCTTATAGCAGATCTTTAGTCATGTGTTTATCCTGTTAAGTTTTTGCTTGGCATTTATCTCTCAGTATTGCACATAGGACAGGTAATATTCCAGAGATTTTAACCCTAGTGGTTCTTCGCTTCAACTTTCAGTCTGTTTTCTAAACTGATTAAAGATCTTCCATCTTCCATGTATTCTGTCATTGGTCCAAGCATGGGCCAAGACAGATAGGTAATGCCCAGTCCCTCCCAGTAATATGTCTACCCGGGCCACCACATATCGAACACTAGCACAGGGGACACACAAGCTCATTCGGTTGGAGCAATCCGGATGACCTCCTAGTTAGAGAATCACTTATTACCACCAACTATCTAAGCCTTCCTACATTACCTTTGCCATTTCTACTAGATGGATTTCTCTCTAAGCTGTTAGGAGTTACAGTGACGTCTAGGGCTAAGGTTTGGCACTAACACCTCTTAACCCAACTTGGCGTGTTTGTGTGGGTGCTTGTGAACCCCTGCCACCCCTTCTAACTACAGTAACCCAGCTTCAAACCTGATCATCCTGACTTACCAATCCATCTTCTGCTCCAACCCCATTAACTAGACACTTATCAAGGATGTCAGTCTCTTCAGTGTTGCAATTGGCTACTCCAGATCTCTAATGCGAGCTTACGGGAGGGCAATCAATAAAGGGTACCACTTATACTCCAAAATGTCTGTACTGATTTATAGACTTGGGCACTGTCAAAAAATGTGTTCATTTTTGTTTCGTTTTTCGGGTCATTCGTTATGTTCACAATTCGTAAATTAAAAAATTCGTAAATTTGTAAATCCGAGAATAAGAAAGAAAATCCAAAAACTCTAAAGAATAACTAACTAACTACTAATAACTAACTATTAAATTATAGGTATTGGAATTTCCTTTCAAATTTGTCTGTTAGTGAATGTAACGAATACGAATTTATACGAAATTACGAATTATCCAAAATAATGAATGTCGCATCTACACAAATGGAAGGAACAAACTAATAATAAATAACATTAATACAATTTTGCATTAGTATTATTGTTATTTATTATTATTAATTTGTTACGTTCCATTCGTTTAGATACGGAATTCATTATTTCAGATGATTCGGAACTTCGAATAAATTCGTATTTGTTACGTTCACTAACAGCCAAATTTGAAAGGAAATTTGAATACCTATAATTTAATAGTTAGTAATAGTTAAGTTATTATTAGTTAGTTATTATATCAGATTTTCAAATTTTCGGGTTTTCGGATTTTCGAATTTCAAATTTTCGAATATACGAATTTACGAATATTCAAATTTACGAATATTCAGAAGAATTCGTTAAACGGGTTTTCGTTAAGTTGGATATTTCAGAATTAACCAATTTGTCGAAAATAGTTAAAAAACGAATTCAGAACGAAACAAATGGCACATGTCTACTGATTTATGTCTAACATGATACAACATTATACATATTTAATAACTGTAACACTGAGATTATTAAAGTCCAACTGAGCTCTTTTCTTTTTCTATCTAAATCAGCTATTGAAAAGCCTTTCAGCAACTGCAGAGTGGCTTTTTGTGAGGAAGCTGCGGTCTTTCTGCAGAGTTCCAACATGACCACTAATAAGACAGAGCTAAAGCTCTGCAATCAGCAAAATTCATGCTATGCTCCCTGCTGATTGGAGAGCTCTGGCTCTGACTCAGTCAGGGGTATGGGATCTCTGCAGAGAATCCAATTCAGAAGATTGCTGGCAGGAAACAGGCTTTTCTACTCAGGTAACGGCTGCTTTAAAATGAAAATAAAAAGAAAAGAATAATTCCTTGAAACGCCAGGAATGTATTGAGCTGATTTAAAAGAGCTTACATGGGCTTTAGGCTATGTTTGCACTATTGCGTCCCCAAAGTCGCGCGATTTTACCGCAATTTTTTGCCACGACTTGAAGCAATGCCTGTGTATTCTTGAGGTCTATAGACTTCAAGTCGCATCAAAGTGGGACCAAAGTAGTGCAGGGACTACTTTGAAGTCGCTGCATCTTGAAGTTGCACAGATATGAACGGTACTCATTGGAAATCATGGGGTACGACTTGTCATGCGACTTTTCAGTTCCAAATTGCATGAAAAGTCGCACTAGTGGAAACCTAGCCTTAATGTGAACTATATGAAGAATATTTTTTCCACCATTCGGTCATCTTCTTGTTTATTGGTTTGCATTGGTTTTATTGCTTTGTACATCTATTTTTATTACTACAACCATTCTGCACAAGGCCCTTGAAATGGACACGGCATGTTGCAGTTCACACAGCTATCTACATTGCATATACAGGCAAATAAAATTAAACAACAGAAATCCAAAAACACTTTAGACACTATTTCCTGAGTATTCCAATCAAAGGGGTATTTACAAACGAATATACTGTACTAAAGACAGTTGAAGGTGAAAGATATCTTAAAGCTTATTTCACACTGTCAATATCATATAGTATATCAGCAGAACCTGTCTACAATGTCACGCACCAATACTAAGAATTGATAAAAAAAAAAAGCTCATACATTTCAGTAGCTTATGCATTTTACTTAGTGATCAGTCTCATAAGGATTCAATAAATTAATTGTTTTTGCCCAACAGAAAAAATAAGCTCTGTAAAATAATATACACTCTAAATATATGATAATACATTTAGTAACCAAAACAATATGCTGCATACACATTTTTGAGGCAATAAAGAATTATCAGACTTATTTATTACTTGATTTGTGCAATAGCATAAAAAAAGGCAATTAAACAGAACAAAAAGTGAATCTTGACTATAACATTGATTATCCCGGAATTTAAAAAATATTTTTACTGTTACATATATGCATATTTAATACTTTGTGTTTTCATGTTTTTATAATTTCATAGAATATTCAAGTAAATGTCAGCTTTTCTTTGTTTCTAATTTAACAATATGGTATTTTTATTATGCCATTAAATGAACAAAGCCAACAATAATTTTAAACATTTGGCTAAGTATACAGTATTATTCTGGACATACTCATTGACAAAGTTTAGGCTCTCCATCTGACCATTTCAGACTAATTATCTTGTTCATGAGCAGCCTCAGACAATGATAGTCAATAGATATCTAAGAAAGGAATCAAGACAGTTAGGGTAACCTTAAATACCTTGTTTAAAAAACACATATGAGAGGTGAATGGCAGAATTCTTCCTACTGTGCCCAAGTATTCTGTCAATGGGACTCCTTCACTGTCAGAATACACTGATCAGCCACTGCTGGCTATTGGCTGCAGCATCCTGATCAACAAATGTTTTCCAACAGTCCCGTTCGACAAAAGTTTATCATTAGGTCAACATCTGTTGAATGACCACATCTATGGGCTGCGTTAAAAAAACTTGACAGATTGCTATTGTTTCTCTTGCAAATATATGTCACTGTCTTTGGTGTGTGGGCTGTATCCTCTCCCTTCTCCTACCCTTCCACAGGAGCTCACATGTGATCCACATGCTTCTAGGGCAGGGGTGTCAAACTCAATTTCATTGTGGGTCGCATCAGCATTATGATTGTCCTCAAAAGGGCCGGTTGTATCTGTAAGATTAGATGTCCAGGGCATCCCCTCCCCTTACATTAGATGTCAAGAGCCACCCCACCATCAGAAGTTAAGTCCCCTACTCTCCCTAACATCACAGTGCACCCCCTTTCTTTATGCTGCTGCTGGGAAGAAGCTGGATGCATTGTTTGAAATAAGAAAGTAGGGGTCTGGAGGAGAACCAGAGGAGGGCTGGAGCTCTTCTGAAGCTGCAGGAGAGGTGTGAGGGCCACATGAATTGGCCTGGAGGGCCAGATTCGGCCTGCACGCCTTGTGTTTGACACCTGTGTTCTAGGGAATTAAAACTGTCAGTGTAACCGTTAATGGGCAGGCTGAATACCGAGTTTATTGATCAATAAACTTGGGTACAACCAGCAGCCTGCGGGATTCTCCTACGATTATCACTAGAGGCTTATTCCCTACCCCCCCCCCCCCCTTCCGGGAGAAGACAATTGCTGATTCCCCTGTCAGCACTGTCTGTGTTGATGGGGGAATCGTGTAAATTTCTTTCCTGCAACCCATGTTGCAAGAAAGAAATTTGCACTGTGTATGACCGGCCTTATTTCCTCCCCTAATTTGAATGTTTGGTCATGAAAACAGGTTTGTTGTTCAGATGATTTGTTAAAATGCCTTCACTATTGTCTATATTTGCAGTCTTGTAAGCAGACTGATAGCTTATTTGTTTTCTATACAAACACACTAAACTTTCATTAGTTTCACAATACAGGAAAGTTCCTACTTTTCTTTGCTTAATGAATTTACAAGGCATTCATTAGTTATTCAAAAAAGTACTTTAATGTAGTTTTAATTTAATAAAATTGTGTTTCTCCAGGCTGGTAATATAAAATACCATTCAAAAATGACACTTTAAAAGACATTTTAAATACATTAATGGCTTTCAGTGCAAGTATTACCAAGAATATACAGTTATGTACAACACTGCACTCTTTGAAAATAAGATTTCCTCTTTTACATTAATTTCACTAATTTATTACACTAATATATAATAGTGCACACTCTTTTCTCTTTATTTGCATATTTCAGAAACTTAAAATTCTGTATAAATTTTAAAGAAATAATTTGTATACCACACTACAAAATACAACAGTCATAATCATATAAAGGCATGGTTAACTGCATGTAAGATATGCCCAAGAAAATATGTTCAAAGGTAATCATGGCTTTTTTCCAGATAGCAGAAATACATTAAAGTGGATTATCCTCTTTGGTTCAAAAATTTCAAAAAAAATAAAACAGCAGTTTATACAGCAGCTCAAACATTGTTTCCTTAAATATTTGCCCGTCTACCAGACTCTACATGAGTTATTTCCTCGGTTCATTAGTGTGTTTTCTGGACAACTGAAAACTTTACGAAATTCTTCAAAATTACTCATTGCACCAATTACTCTGGAGAGAAAAAAATATATTTTGTCATTGTTGAATTGACTTTTATAATATAGATACAGATTTTTATTGACAACTGGCAAGTACACAACATTTTTATCAATATTGCATTATTTGTCACAAAAAAGGTCTTACCTGAGAAGGTCCAATGGCTAGTAATTTATTTAGAACTTAGCAAAAGCATTGCTGGTCCTTTGAAACTTTGGCCACATTTAAGAATGAGTTTGGATACTAGCTGATTGTGTAAAAGGGTGGTCTGCGCCATCCCAACTGCTGTGCTTCCCAATTGGCAAGTGAGGTTGTGCATAATAGTAATAGGCTTATAGGTATGTGAGGCAGCTTTAAAAGAGCAGGCCAGTCTTCTACACTATGAGGAAGTTCCCAATCTGGTTGGTTAGAGAACCAGAGCTTCAAGAGACCTATGCCAACACCACCAGGTAACTGCACTCCAGATATGAACTTTTTTCACCTACTCAGGCCAAAAGGTTAAAAAAAACAAAAAACAAAAGACAACAACAACAAATCAAACAAAAAGAAAACCCAGCCTAAATGTACAGTATCTCACAAAAGTAAGTACACCTTCACATTTTTGTAAATATTTTATTCTATCTTTTCATGTGACAACACTGAAAAAATTAAACTTTGCTACAATGTAAAGTAGTGAGTGTACAGCTTGTATAACAGTGTAAATTTGCCGTCCCCTCAAAATAACTCAACACACACCCATTAATGTCTAAACCGCTGGCAACAAAAGTGAGTACACCCCTAATTGAAAATGTCCAAATTTGTCAATATTTTGTTTGGCCACCATTATTTTCCAGCACTGTCTTAACCCTCTTGGGCATGGAGTTAACCAGAGCTTCAGCTTCACAGGCTGCCACTGGAGTCCTCTTCCACTCCTCCATGACGACATCACGGAGCTGGTGGATGTTGGAGACCTTGCACTCCTCCACCTTCCATTTGAGGATGCCCCACAGATGCTCAATAGGGTTTAGGTCAGGAGACATGCTTGGCCAGTCCATCACCTTTACCCTCAGCTTCTTTAGCAAGCCACTGGTCGTCTTGGAGGTGTGTTTGGGGTCGTTATCATGTTGGAATACTGCCCTGCGGCACAGTCTCAGAAGGGAGGGGATCATGCTCTACTTAAATATGTCACAGTACATGTTGGCATTCATGGTTCCCTCAATGAACTGTAACTCCCCAATGCTGGCATCACTCATGCAGCCCCAGACCATGACACTCTCACCACCATGCTTGACTGTAGGCAAGACACACTTGTCTTTGTACTCCTCACCTCCTCACCTGGTTGCTGCCACACACACTTTACACCATCTGAACCAAACAAGTTTATCTTGGTCTCATCAGACCACAGGACATGGTTCCAGTAATCCATGTTCTTAGTCTTCTTGCTTCAGCAAACTGTTTGCGGGCTTTCTTGTGCATCATCTTTCTGGGACGAAACTCTTTTGGTCGACCATGGCGAGGCCTGTTCTGAGTGGAACCTGGCCTGTTAAACTGCTGTATGGTTTTGGTCACTGCAGTTCAGTTTAAGGGTCTTGCAATCTTCTTTTAGCCTAGGCCCTCTTTATGTAGAGCAACAATTCTTTTTTTCAGATCCTCAGAGAGTTCTTTGCCATGAGGTGCCATGTTGAACTTCCAGTGACCAGTAAGAGAGAGTGAGAGCAATAACACCAAATTTAACACACCTGCTCCCCATTCACACCTGAGAACTTGTAACACAAAACGAGTCACATGACACCGGGGAGGGAAAATGGCTAATTGGGCCCAAATTGGACATTTTCACTTAGGGGTGTACTCACTTTTGTTGCCAGCGGTTTAGACATTAATGGCTGTGTGTTGAGTTATTTTTTTAGGGGACAGCAAATTTACACTGTTATACAAGCTGTACACTCACTACTTTACATTGTAGTAAAGTGTAATTTCTTCAGTGTTGTCACATGAAAAGATAGAATAAAATATTTACAAAAATGTGGGGGGTGTACTCTTTGTTTCTATGAGGTTGAATTAGTAAAACTAGAGAGTGCAAAATCTGGTGCAGCTGTAACCTTCTAATTTCAGCTTGTTCAATTGAACTTTGAAAAAAAACTGGTGATGCATTGCTAGAATGCTGAGCAATGCACTACCTAGCCCATTAAGGAAGTGGCTGGAATCTGGTTGTTGCACTGGTGGAACCCTTGTGTTGGAATCCTGGCTCTGGAATGAAGAGCAGGTGAGTGTGACAGTCTATTCCACCACTGACTACTCATAATTTGCTTTTAGGAGACCAAGTATGAGGTGACATTTTCACAGAACCCACAGATTGGAATCAGTTATTACATTTTAAGAGTTTTTATCCACCAAGCTGTTTTTTCAAATTGATATCCAGGTTGAAGGTTACAGTGTAATGTACATTGAGGGGATTGCTTTTTTCAAAACATAAGCAAAGGTTACTCTTTACACTTTGATGGTATCTCAGCCAAAGCTGTTTCATCCAATTTTTCAGAATTCAAGGTGGGATCTGCCTTGTCTATCTAATCCTTGGGCAGCGCATCAGCCACAAGGGCGAAGCCAAAGACCAACTCAAGAGAGGAGACTGAAGGGGCTTGTTTGTGACCCTGCAATTTACAGGTCGGTTTAAAAGGCAGGTGCCCCCACAAGATTTAGAGTGTCACACCCTTCACTACAGCATCAGACAGCCAGCGCACTAGGTCATTAAAAAGTGCAAGCCATGTAACTTACCACAGTAGGTGTATTCTTAGTCTGGGCAGGATATATAGGGACCAGCGTCATCCTGGCTTCACTGTCCATAATGGACCTACCCCCCAAGGGGCTTTCCAGAATAGGGTTCTGCCACTGGCAGGCCACAGCTCAGGACCAGGGCTGGATTTCCCACAAGGCCACTGAGGCCAGGCCCTCGGGTGGCAGTGGTGCAGGGGTGGCGCTGCATGCGCTGCCCGCAAATCGGCACTGAAAATCCCCACTGTCTGTCACAGACAGTCATCAGACAGCCGGCATGAGCAGCATGCGCACGCAGTGCCAGTGCTGCTTTTTATTTGAGCAAGGAGTGGGCAGCGGCTAGGCGGGCCTTGAGCTCCACTGACGCTATTGCCCCGCCCCTTGCTATGCAAGCGTGATCAGACTCGGAGGAACAGAGGCCTTGGTAGGAGGAGTCTGACCGTGGCGCGGAGTGGAGTGGGGTCAAGTGAAACTAGCAGCAGCAGTGTGGAGGAATTGATCAGATTTGGAGCTGAGCTGGCCAGGAGGACAAGGTAGGTTTTCTTTCTCCTCCCCTGGCTCCCGCACCCCATGTGTAGAACTGGAAAAGTAGAAAGTTTTAAAATTTAATGGGCACACTGGCTGCATTTGATGGGCACACTGGCAGCATATGATGGGCACACTGGCAGCATTTGATGGCAGTGTGGCAGCATTTGATGGGCACAGTGGCAGCGTTTAATGGGCACAGTGGCAGCTTTTGATGGCACAGTGGCAGATTTTGAGGTCACAGTGGCAGCGTTTAATGGCCACAGTAGCAGTGTTTAATGGGCACAGTGGCAGAATTTGAGGGCACAGTGGCAGCGTTTGAGGGCACAGTGGCAGTGTTTGATGGGCACAGTGGCAGTGTTTGAGGGCACAGTGGCAGCGTTTGGGCACAGTGGCAGCAACTGATGGCACAGTGGCAGCATTTGATGATTTATGATCATCTTTGGGTCAAGAAAGACTGAACAGTTTAGCTTTACTTGCCATTGAGTCAGAACTTTTAAATACTTTGTCCTACGAAGATATTATCGATGAGTTTGCTAAAAGAAATGTTTGAACTAAAAAATTGTAGGTACTTTCTTACTGCTATAATCTTTAAAAGGCATTTTCTGCATTACAGAGTATTTTCAGTCTGTACAATTAAAGTTATTTCCAGTGTTCTCGTGTGTGGAGATATGTTTTTAATTGTTCTATTGTAGCAGGACAAGAATGGTGGTTTGTGTGTGTGGGGTGGCGGCATTGAAGGACCCGGCCTTGGGGCGGCAAAGGGAGTAAATCCGGGCCTGCCCAGGACCTTTAAAGCACCTACCGGCTAGCTCATCATGATGCACTACATGCAAAGGTGAGCACCCACGCAGGATCTAGCACCCCAAGTGACATTACAGGCCAGCCCTGCATCTTCTCCAGGTGGAGAGATGACGTCCATCACCTAAGGACACTGGCACAAAACTAAAACTTGCTGGTAGGAGGAGTTATATAGGGACTGTCCCTGCAGCTTTATTTTTTCCCTGTGTCCAATCATGTGAAGATAGCTGCATATAACCATGGTTATGACTAAAGCTGGCCATGCATGGATCAAAATTTGGCTGGTTCAGCAGGGACTGGTTGAATTCCAATCCAAGTATGGATAGGGAGGTTGTACAGAATGAGATCTGCAAGTTGTCTTCTATGCAACCGCCCTGTTGAATCTTCCCCACTTGATCAGTGCCACAGGCTATAGCCGGCAACGCTGATCAGTGTATTCTGATGGCAGGGAAGCCTCCCCACTGTCAGAACACAATAAATCAGTGGGAAAGATTCCCTCATTCATCACATATGTCTTGCTGGAGGAATCAGGTCAGTTTTCTTCTTATCCATCTACAGGCTGCCTACGATCCTGTGTTCTGTGCAGTACAATTAAGAACATTTAACTACCAGTAGTCAGAAGTTTTGTGGAGTACTCCCCCTTAGTTTCCCAAATTAAGTATATAGCCAAAGGATTATGTAGCACCACCAAGACAGGATAGTTACAGGGAGCTTATACTGAAACCAAGAGGTCCAGTGGATCCATATGCTTAATACTATACACCATGGATTTTTAAATGTAGATTTTGACCTAAATGTATTCTTATAAAAGTTGTGGATTAAACATATGTTTTACACTTTTCTTTTTTAGATATTTTTTGGTGTCATTGTTTTGCAGTCATCAACGTTTCTCTTTATTGAAAACTATACATTATCACTTGCTTATACTCATGTCATTTCCAGTTCCTGAAAATTTAGGTGGATACCTTCTTACAAATTGTTATATATGTGTCAGACCTGAAGAAGTACTGCAGAAATCCTGAAACTGTTCTTCTATAGTGACTTCATAAATGAAGCTATTCAGTGGAACTTTTCTGAAGAATCTTCAATATAATATTGTGGAGTGCTGTAACCTGCAATTGTGGTAATTTGTATCTATATTAACACTGCTTGGGAAAGTCCAAGCTGCAGGCACCCACAGAACTGTTCTATTTGCTGTCCACCATTAGATACATATTTGATAAACCCAACCAAAAATGTAAATAACTCACCGAAATTGTGGTGGACTATGTACACCATTTATTATCTGATCTCTTGCTGCTTCATGGCGAAATTTATTACACCTCACCTAAAAATGTAAAAGAAAAAATATATATTCATTTTTTTATTATAGGAGTTTTGAAAAAAATCTATGTTTTTTCTGTCAATAAAGCAAATTTTTACTTTGATATAGAGTATGCAAGTAAAATAACTGGGCTGTCCAGGACATCCCAGATGAACCAGAATAGCAAAGTTGCCAAATTAGGTAATTAACTGAAAACACTTAAATTCAAACATAACAAAAAGCACAGGGTACATAAATGCCATTAAATTATATAGTTTGTCTGATTATGTTAAGCAGTTACAGTAGTATCATAATTATTAGTATGATAAGCAAACTGATTCCCCTGAAAGATTTGCAGATAAAAGGGATAGATAGTCAATGAAGAAACACATGTGTTTGAGGCCTATATGATGTTGACTGACATTAAATTGTCAGTTTTCTTCTCAAAAGTAACAACAGCACCAAGGGAACCTTTGGCTTTGGAGAAAAATACAACCCAGTGGCCTTTTTATGGTAAGAACAGATTCCTGTGGAATAAATAAAATGTACAATGCAAAGAGTGCCATGGCCCTGCATTTACTGATGGGCATAGTAAAAGGTGGTTGTACCTACAGGACATGGTTTATTTTGACACACTTTTTCACATCTTCCAACATCAGCCTTCTTTATGGCTCTTGACATTTGGTGATGACATCTAAGGACTGCAAAAGGACATAAGTGCTGGAAGATTTCCCTCTCGAAGAAACTGTGATCACAGGTCTAGATGGGGATGACTGCAGGCTTGTTGTAAATAATGTCTGAATGATGAAGAAGGGCACCAGCACAACATATCTCATTTTATTAGAACTCACCCAGAGGGAAAACGCACAGCTGTACACAAAGCTTGCGAACCCGGAAGGAGATCTGGGTGAAGATGGAAGTCCTGTCAGCGGTGACAGCGTGCCCCAATGTGCTAGTATATGATGCATACTAGCACATCATTGAAAAAAAGCCCTGGTCATAAGACTCTTAGGAGGGGTTTCTTTCAAATAGGGCAAATTAAACTCAAAACTAAACTCAATTGAAAAACGTATTATTAAAATAACAAACATGTTATAATTACCTTCTCAGTGCAGTGGTATTGCTCAGAGCGGCCTCTTCCTCCTCTTCTGGGGTCCCCAGCAGTG
Source organism: Lithobates sylvaticus (assembly GCA_028564925.1). NCBI lineage: Eukaryota > Metazoa > Chordata > Amphibia > Anura > Ranidae > Lithobates > Lithobates sylvaticus. The sequence continues at coordinate 133,854,789 of CM053027.1, forward strand.
ATCTTGGCTCCTCCTCCTCTTCTGCGGGACTACCATGGCCAGCCGCTTGCTATGGGGTGGGATAGTCCCTGCGCTCCTGAGCTGTGCGTCTACAGAGCCGCTCTCCATAGACTTGCACAGCAGGACTTAGACCTGCCCCCCACTTCCTCTGATTGACAGCAGCAAGAGCCAATGGCTCCTGTTGCTGCTCGAATGCAATGTAAAGAGGAAGTAAGGGAGAAAAAAGCGCTAATCTCTTCTCCCCTCTCTTCCCCTTCACACAGGGAGAGGGGGGGGGGGGGCACAGCGACACTGAAAACATTTGTTTTCCCCCTTAATGCAACCAATACATTAAGGTAAAAAATGTTTTTAGGTTTAGTAACACTTTAAGCCTTTAAAGTTAGCACTGAGAGGCAGCCATATTGTGCAAAGGAGAAAGATTACTGCTTAAACCCCAGTTGACCATTTGGCACAAAGTCTTACATGAGCATAGCTTAAGAAAAAGAGTTGGTTATTATTAAGATCTAGGCCAGGAAGGAGCAGTTCTTCTTTTCCAGCTCTTGTATCCTGAATCCATTTTCTGTATGCCTGAAAAAATGAAAATAAATTGCAATGAACAACTCAAGTGTATAATACTTTGTACAAGAACATAAAATTTTAGGGAAAAGGCAACTTATTTTTACTGTCACCTGGATTTTTTTTCAGTCTGATTAACACATTAAAGTCTAAACAAATAATAAAAAGATAACATAGTATGGCTTTCTAGTGAAAGTATTTTCAGCAGCTGGACGGTGTAATTTGTCCCAAGACTCAAAATGTCCTGTTCATTTTTGTAGATTTCAGTTTTATAAACAATAGCAAAATGTGTCCATTATTTAAAGTGTATGTAAACCCTAACAAGTATCTTCTCTTATTTGTTTTCTTTTGGTCTTTTAAATGTAAAATTGAAAGTGTTTTGTTATATCATGAGAAGTTTAAAAAAAAATCCATGCTTTCTGCCTTTGCTGATAATCAATAAAATTTTTCTATGCAATGGACCACTGGAAGTGTGATACTAGCAGAATCGTCAGATGAAAATAAAGAGAAAAAGCTTAACCTCTTGGAGTCAGCGCCTCCTGGCCCTTTAAGAGGCTTAGAATGCCGGGAGGCGGGGTGGGGTTTATGATCATGTGACCGCCATGATTGGCTGTCACGGCGGTCACATGATCGGAAAGCTCCTGATGGCAAGTAGTGATTGAGAGCTTTCTGTTAGCCGTCGGTAACCACGTTGAGAGCCCTCCCGGCACAGCTGTATTCACACCAATTCACGCAAATATGCGCCTGCTCTGCGCCAAGGCCCACTCGCTGAGAGGCCGCATATTTGCATGCGCCCTGCCTCATTGTATATAAACCAGTGCATGAGAGCTTTCATTAGTAACGGGAGCATGGCACGGGTAGATGGGCAGAATTAATAATGGGTTTCTTCTTTTGATGAACAGCATGATTTATGACTTGTCAAAAACTTGTTTCTGTTTATTTACAAATAATTTTTTTGTGTAAATGAGTAGGGTTACTACATTTCCTTTATATGGGGACGAGGTATGGGGACAGGCTTGGTCCCATATAGTTCAGGGAGGCACACATTTGGATTTACAAAAAATGTTATAACCCCTTAGAGCCTGCACTAGCACGCACTGCAACCGCGTGAATTGCACACAGTTGCAGCATGCTTGTGGAATGGCCCCATTCACTTGAATAGGTCCTGACTGACCCTGATGCAGCATGCGTATACCCTCAGCTACTGCTTCTGTTGCTAAAGGGGGCATGTTCCTGTGCAATTCAGTGTGATGCAATTTTGCAAGCCAATTTAAATGGGTTGTAAATCGCACCCGACCACACAAAAATGAGTGCATGCAATACTTTTCAAAAACACCACACCAAATCACATGGTAATGCAGTAGGTGCAGGCAAGTGCACTGAGATTGTGACCTGTATTTTGGGTGCCGTTAAGAATGTATTGGCATCTCCACAACAGATTGTAAAGGCAGTGCATTTTGAATGGGTGTGGGAAACGTGCATGGAACATGCCATTCCTCCACAGGACATTGTGCCCGGTGATCTTTGATTTCTTCCATGTTGTTCAGATAGATCTAAACTTCTCTAAGGTTGCCTACCCCTGATATAAACATTTTTTTCTAATACAGCGCATGAGTATACATTCTTTTGTAAATAAAACAGTTCATAAACATGTATATATTAGCTGTTCATTCAACTTGCTTGAAAATCAGCTTTAAAGCTGAACATTCATCCTCTGTTTTATCACTTAGGAAAACATTCAATTGTAGATCTCCCCCATGATTTATTTATAATTAAAATCATATCTCTGCCCCTTCAAACCATACATTCAGAAGAAAACTAGCTGATCTTATGAATGTCACAAAGAACATTTTTACATATGGCTGCTCATGCCCATTAGTCTGAAGTAATGGGATTCATGGAATTATATATTTATGCAATCAAAGCACCAAAGCTTTCCATTTTATATTTTTTAAGTACTGTAGATCATTCCCTAAACAGAAGTCATCTGTATGCCTCCCTTTCATCATAAATCCAAAAAATGACAGGTTTATTTTTCACTGTGAATGCCCCCGGCACTGATTACATGCAAGCACTCTTGTAAGGGTCCCCAGTAATTAGCTACAGAAAGTAGCCCTATTGAAAGCAATGGTAGGCTGCCATCTCATACAGCTAAAAAAAAAAAAACAGTAGCGGTTTTACCGCCCACCTAAAGGTTACAATACAGGTTTAGAGGGCTGTTCTGATGCTTTGCATAGTGGCCATGGAAAATTTAACACAAATCATGGGGCCCATTTAAAGGATATCTAAAGGTTTGTTTAAAAAAAAACAACAAACAAAACAAACATGTCATACTCACCTCCTCTTCTGGGGTCCCTCAGCAGCGCTCCTCCTCTTCTTGAGTGCCTCATTGGAGAACCGCTCTCCCTTGGGGCACTCTTGCATGTGCGCTCCCGTGTCCTGCTGCTGCGTCCATTGACACAGACAGCAGGACTTGGCCCCGCCAACGGCTCCCGTGTCATTGGATTTGATTGACAGCAGCGGGAGCTGCGCTGCTATCGATCTATCCAATCAGTACCCGAGACACTGGCTGGAGCTGGTGTGCTTGTCTGTCACTGGAAAGACCGGGTTCAGGTAAGTAAAAGGGGGGCTCTGGGGGGCTGCTGCTTCACAGGACGTTTTTCACCTAGAATGCATTAAGGTGATAAACATTGAGACTTTACAACCCTTTTAAGACAAGCGTCTGCACCGTAACTGCAATCCAAAAGCTTGACTCGCGGCTGTGGCACATTAGTCCCATTGTAAATTGCAGTTTGGTAAAAAAAAAAAAAAAGGCATTTAAGAAATGACAGGATTGCCCCTGTACCCCTGACAGTGGCTTCTTAGCTGCACTCTGAAAAGCAATCGGCTCAGAGAATGGGTTAGTGTTATTCTAAGAATAATCGCTAAATTGCATGTTTCTGTTATTATTTTGCAACACTGATGCCAAAACCATATTTATCATGTTTTGAAAAATCTGTATTTTTCATATCTGTTCATTGCTGTAATAAAACATTTATTGTCACTTAAGAATCATAATATTTTCTCATACCCGAAATGATTCTCTCATTCCTCCATTATCTGCAATATTTTCTGCCAAAGTTTTTGTTCCTTTTACCTGAAGAAAGATACAAGATAAACAATGTTAATTAATAATAAAGAATTCAGTACAATTTTATGAATTGCTGCATTGTTTACCAAACAGTTAAAGTGGTTGTACACCCTGTAGAAGGAAGAGGGGCGAAGACGGATGCTCGCTGCTAGTGGGGACCGGGGTGTCATTGCAGGCTTCGTTTTCAGGTAAGTGACACATAATGGGCTACTATGCGATGCATAGTAGCCCAGTATGCTTTACCTTTGCAGGGAAATAAAGAGGAAGTAAAACCCATCAGGGTTTACTTCCTCTTTAAACCTTTCAGTGACAATAAAAATCTTTCCTATAGACAGTGATAAGAAAAACACATATTTTGTTTCCCTGGTGGGAGAATGTTCTTACTCCAATGTTAGCCATTGGTGAGAATCTTTTCTACAAACTTTATTGTCATGTTGGAAAGGTCAGCAAACACCAACTCTCTAATGCCCCGTACACACAGTTGGACATTCCAAAAAAGTTGATCAGATTATGTTGTCAGAAAATCCGATCGTGTGTGGGCTCTATCTGACTTTTTCCGTCAGAATTTGAGAGCAGGATCTAAAATTTTCCGACAACAAAATCCGATCAGACTTTTTCCGATCGTGTGTAGAAAATTCAGACGCCCAACGTGCCACGCATGCTCAGAAAAATTTGGAGACAAAAGCTATTGGCTACTGGCCTCTACGTAGTCCCGTCATACGTTTTGTACGTCACCTCGTTCCGAACCATCGGATTTTCTGACAACTTTGTGCGACCATGTGTATGCAAGACAAGTTTCGGACAAAATCCGTCAGAAAAAATCTGATGGATTTTGTGATCGTGTGTACAGGGCATTAGAGGGAAAGGTGTTTGGATAAGAATAAAGGAAATGTGCATGAGAAAGGCAGAGAAGAACATGCATTTGCGGACTGTGTTATAGCATCCAAAACAGGTAACGTGTTGTGGCAGCTGTTTATGGGATGGATAACTAAGGCTGGATACACACAGGCTGAAAATTGGCTGAAAAACATTGGTTTGGCAGGAACAGGCCAACTTTTGGAACGTGTGTATAACTCAGAAGCTGGTCTCCCGACCGATAGGTGGCAGTGATGGGCACTGATGGGTGGCAGTGATGGGCACTGATGGGTTACACTGATAGGCAGCACTTTTAGGTGGCACTGATTGGCAGCACTGGTGGGCATTGATAGGTGGCACTGGTAAGCATTGACAGGTGGCACTTGTGGGCATTGACATGTGGCACTTATGGGCATTGCAAGGTGGCACTTATGGGCATTGCAAGGTGGCATTTATGGGCTTTGCAAGGTGGCACGTATGGGCATTACAAGGTGGCACTTATGGACATTGC